>CM060700.1:237266195-237756195 GCA_030686995.1 Artemisia argyi | reverse complement strand
TAATAATAGTCGTGTGTTAGGATCGAACTTGAGATCACAGGATTGCACACAATACGTATGAAGAGAAAATGTAATAATTATTTATAATATGTTATAATTAATTATTAAACACAAAACAAATAAATAATAATTAGTATTATTGATTAATGACTAATTAATTATTAAACGAAGATTAGGAAAGTAAATACTAGACAAAACATGGAAACAAGAGAAGGTTCCGGAACACCCTCTTTGGGCTCCAAACCGATCGGCCAAGGGGTGCAACCCACCTCCTTTGTGCCTTGAGCTCCAAGTTTTGAATAGTATATAAGCAAACCCAAGATGTAGGTTTTTCTCATAACTTGTACACACACATCTTGGTGTTTTCTTCTTTCTTTCTCTCTTGGTCGATCCATCAAACGAACACCCCTAAGGGTTTCGATTTTTCATAAGATCAAAAAGGTTTTATGTTTCATTACTTGCAAATACTTTTCTTGAATTAGTACGTGTGTACAAGAACGTGAATCAAACACACTATTGTTTGATTCTTGGATTGAATTACAAAAAGGTAAGGGGTAATTCATATAATCCTTATAAACCCTAATTAGGGTTCATTGGTTCCGGAAGATTGCATTGATTCTTGTTCGGGCTAGAATCACAAAGGTACGTTTACGATTTAAATAATTGATTAATTAATTACATGTTATTCGATCTATTATAATTGCTTCCGCTCATGCTCACTTTGATGTACTTGGTTTATTTATATGAATGTCATGATGTAATAATTCCAACAGTGGCATCTAGAGCCGTTATAATGTGTAATTAATTATCGAAACGCATAAAAAATTGGATCTTGATTCGTATAGTTACATGTTTTTTTAGGGTTTATGTGTTAGATCCCTAACCCTAATTTTTGGGTCGATTTTGACCTAAAGGGTTTTTAGGGTTTATGGTTTTTAATTTTTTAATTTGATTAGAAACTCTAAGATGTCATGTAATTGTTATGCGTTTTAGTAAACGATCTTGGTGCAATGTGTTAATTGTTAAGCTAAATCCATGAAAAAGTGCATATTTGCATGGATTTTTATTGTGTTATAATTTAAATTGTTTAAATTGTTTATATGAATTAATGGTTAAGTTATATTAAAACATGTAAATTTTAATAGATGTCGAATTGGGGAAGACTCCAATATTAAGTAATCAATTATGTGCTATGTGGTATTTATTTAATTTTGGCTTACGCAATCGATTTATCGATGTATGTGGCTCTTTTTCCAAGAAAAAGAAAGCCCTAATTAAATTAATACGTAATACACCTAGATTTGATTATTAATAGGACTTTTGAATAAGATTTGCATGTGGCTACATGTTTTATACATATTTAATTGTTATGATTATGTATATGTGTTAATTTAGTTGTTTTATTTTTTTATTGTACATTACTTGTTTTGTTTATTTATTGTGTTAGACATGTTTATATAAACGAAAAAGGGTAATTTTTTTAATAGAAAAATAATACGGACTAAATAATGGCGAAATTGTTTTGGTTTTTAAGAGTTTAAAATTTCAAAGGATTGGTTGATTGATGTTTTTGTACGTAATGGTTAAATAGGCTCGACCGAAGTTTACACACTACAAGATGGGTATAAGGATGGCAACGCATTAAATTGTGGCCTTAGATAGACAACATTCTGTCTTAACGCTCGTTTGTGTGTAAATTAGACTTACCGAACAACCATTACATGTACATTGTCATCTTAAGGGTGAATAATCCACAATTTCACAATGATTATCCGAAACATTAAGCTTTCGGGCTTATGCAAAAGTACGATATAGTGGACGATAATTGATGGTTATTCTTTAATTGGTGAACCCGATACCTCAATCAAAACTTTGTTATTTTACTCTTAGCTAATTGGTAATAAAAATGTTTTGTAAAACCAATGTTATGAAGTTGTATGCATGCTTCTTCATACATTATTTTGATCACATCAAAATATTAATACCCTTATAAAATTAAGTTGAATGCCATCTAATTAAGAACACTTGAAGTTGTAATTTACGTCATGTGAGAACTTGGCGAGATTGCAATGGAGAGGTAAATTTCATAAATTCATTGCTAGCAGATCAACTGATGTGATGGATTTGTGAGTTTGCAGTTTTTAAGTTAGACGACTTAAATTGAGTAGGAAGTGAGACTTGGACTCAAGGCATTAAGATGGGGACTAAACATGCTTACAATACAAATGTTTTGTGATTGTAAATCCCATAAATCTAGGAATTGGACAAATGTTATGCCAATTACTTGTACGACAAGTTACCTCATATTGTACTTTCATTACTAGCAGATCAACTGATGTGATGAAACTATGTTTATGGAGGATCCTAGTTTTCAAGATTATTCTATGGATTTTATTTTCCTTGGGTATTTTAATTTTCTTGAAAAATTGTATTATCAAAAATACTAATGTTTTGAACTTTCTTTATCTGTAGAAATGGCTCAAACTGATAACACCAACTTTCGTTCTGTGTTCAAAACTTATTTTGAACGAGAAAAATTGACTGGCTCGGAAAATTTCAATGATTGGTACCGTTCACTAAGGATTGTCCTGCGAGTGACTGGTCAACTTGAAATCTTGAAAACGCCTTGTCCTGCTGAACTTGAAGGCGTGGCAGCTACTGAAGCTGCTAAGGCCAAATGGAATCTTGATTGCAAGGAACATATTGATGTGGCCGCAATGATGTTAGGGGCGATGTCCACACCTCTTCAAAGGCAGTTTGAGGAGTATTTCCCCATGAACATGATTGATGAACTCAAGAAACTCTATGAGAAACCATCAAATGTAGAGATTTACGATTTGATGGAGGCTCTACATGGTTGTAAGCAGGGTGATGGTGAACCTGTGAGTGCTCATGTGTTGAAGATGAAAAGTTTCATGGATCAACTACAAACACTTAAGAAACCCTATGACAATGATATGGCTGTGAACTTAATCAATAGGTCCCTTAACAAGGATTTTAATGGTTTTGTGAGGAACTTCAATATGCATTGCGTGGGGAAGACAGTAAGTGAATTGCACGCACTGCTCATTGATTATGAGAAAGGGTTGACACCAAAGGCTCCTACGCCCCAAGTTCTTGCTATACAAGGGGGTAGAATTAACAAGCCAAATGCGAACAAGAAGAAGGGTAAAGGAAAGAAGAAGGCTGATAAGAATAAGCAGGTTATGGCTTATCAACCACCTCAACCTAAGAAGAACCCTCATGTCAAGAATAATCCAAAGAAGGATCAAGGATGCCCTTACTGCAAAGTGATGGGCCACTGGAAGAGGAATTGTCCTCTTTATCTCGATGACTTGCGAAACAATAAGGTTAAGAAGACTGGGCACATGGGCGCCAGCACTTCAGGTAACTTATTTGTCATTGAATTATTTAACTTATCTCGTATAATAAATTCCTGGGTATATGATACTGGATGTGGTATTAATATTTGTAATACACTGCAGGGGTTTAGAGAGGAAAGGAGACTAGCTTATGGGGAGCATTTTCTGCATGTGGGAAATGGAGCACAAGCAGCAGTTGAAGCCATAGGAATGTTTGATTTAGTTTTACCTTCGTGTTTAGTACTTTGTTTAAACAATTGTCATTATGCACCTTCTATAATTAGAGGTGTTGTTTCCTTTTCATGTTTGTTGGATCTTGGTTTTACTCATACTATTAATGGCAATAAAATTTCTGTTTCTTTAAATGGTGTATTTTATTTTAATGTTGTTGCTGTGAATGGTGTGTTTGAAATTGATATGAATAATTGTGTGACTTCCAACAATAATAATAATTCGATGTACAGCATAAGTAAGAGAATGAAGTATGACTTGAATTCGTCTTACCTTTGGCACTGTAGACTTGCCCATATAGGCAAGACTCGCATGCAAAAGCTGCAACGTGAAGGGCTTTTGAATAATATCAATGATGAGTCATTTGATAAATGCGAATCTTGTATTTCTGGGAAGATGACGAAGAAACCTTTCCATAATAATATGGAAAGAGCTTCAGATCTACTTGGTTTAATACACACGGATGTATGTGGACCACTTAGACATGTGTCAAGGAGAGGTGCTGTCTACTTCTTAACTTTTACGGATGATTTCAGCCATTATGGTTATGTTTATTTACTTAAACATAAACATGAAGTGTTTGAAACATTTAAAGTTTTCAAAGCAGAAGTAGAATTGCAATTGGGAAAGAAGATTAAAGCTCTTTGTTCTGATCGAGGTGGTGAATACCTTAGTCAAGATTTTAAAGATTTCTTAAATGAGAATGGAATTGTCCAGAATCTCACATCTCCATATACTCCACAACAAAATGGTGTATCTGAGAGAAGGAATCGTACATTGTTGGACATGGTTCGATCAATGTATAATCTTACTAATCTTCCTTTGTCTTTTTGGGATTATGCTCTTGAATCAGCTGTTCGTATTTTGAATATGGTTCCCACCAAGAAGGTTGATAAGACACCATATGAGATATGGACTGGAAAAGCTCCGAACTTGTCTTATTTAAAGGTCTGGGGTTGTGAGGCGTATGTTAAACGTGACTCACAAGATAAACTCCAACAAAGATCTGTAAAATGCATTTTAGTAGGATACCCTAAGGAAACTATGGGTTACTACTTTTACTACCCACCTGAGAACAAAGTGTTTGTTGCAAGATATGGTGATTTTCTTGAAAGTGAATTTGTGGTTCAAAGAAATCAGTGGGAGAGTATATGATCTAGAAGATAATCTAAATAATGCATTACCTTCAGAAAACACTAGCACACTTCCTATAGAACCGGAAAGTCTGGGTCCTCCACCGGAAGTTGAAGTAATTCCCATTCGCAGATATTCAAGATCTGTGAAAGCTCCTGACCGTCTATGTCTTAATGTAGAGGTTGATGAGCATACACTAGGGGATCTTAATGAACCTACTAGTTATAGAGCTGCCATTAATAGCCCTCAAAAAGCTAAATGGAAAGCTGCTATGGATGGGGAAATACAATCCATGCATGACAATGAAGTCTGGGAAGAAGTTGACTTACCTCCTGGTGCCAAGGTAGTTGGGAGTAAGTGGCTTTACAAAATCAAGACTGACATGGATGGATATGCACACATTTATAAGGCTCGTCTAGTTGCTAAAGGTTTTACTCAAACTTTTGGAATTGATTACGAGGAGACTTTTTCTCCTGTAGCAGACATAAGAGCTATAAGAATTCTCATAGCTATAGCGGCGTACTATGACTATGAGATTTGGCAAATGGATGTGAAAACCGCTTTCTTAAATGGTCATCTAGATGAAGACATCTATATGGCACAACCAGAAGGGTTTGAAAATCCAGATTTCCCAAATCGTGTTTGCAAGCTTAAGAGATCCATTTATGGATTAAAGCAAGCATCACGACAATGGAACAAGAGGTTTGATGCTGAAATTAAAAAGTTTGGATTCACTCAAAATCTTGATGAGCCATGTGTGTATCACAAAGCTAGTGGGAGTGATAATGTAACTTTCCTAATTCTATATGTTGATGACATATTGATCATGGGAAAAGACATTCCAAGTTTGCAAAAAGGTTAAGGCATATCTTGGAAAGTGCTTTTCTATGAAAGATTTAGGAGAAGCTGCATACATTCTGGGAATCAAAATCTATAGAGATAGATCAAGGCGGTTAATTGGATTAAGTCAAAGTGCTTACATTGACAAAATATTGAAAAGATTCAATATGCAAAATTCCAAGAAAGGATATTTGCCGATGGAAGTAAAACATGGCTTATGTAATGAGTTTTGTGCTTCAACACCTGCTGAGGTGGCTCGCATGAGTAAAGTTCCTTATGCTTCGGCTGTAGGATCTATTATGTATGCGGTTAAGTGCACAAGGCCAGATGTGGCGTTTGCTCAAAATATTACCAGTCAATTTCAACAGAATCCAGGTGATAAACATTGGATTGCTGTTAAGCATATTCTTAAGTATTTAAGGAATACAAAAGATATGTTTTTGGTATATGGTGGAAATCCATCTGCAGAACTTTGTGTTACAGGTTTCTGTGATGCATCCTTTCAAAGTAATAAAGATGATTCGAAGTCTCAGACGGGTTATGTCTTTGTTATTAATGGAGGAGCTGTAGACTGGAGGAGCAAGAAGCAGAGTACGATTGCGATGTCTGCAACAGAAGCTGAATACATTGCTGCTTCAGAAGCTGCTATGGAGGCTGTTTGGATTAGGAAATTTGTTTCTGGGCTTGGTGTTATGCCTTCAATTGAATTACCTATTAATATGTATTGTGACAATTCTGCTGCAATCATATTTGCCAATGAACCTGGAGTCATGAGAGGCACCAGACATTTTCTACGGAAGTATCACTTTGTTCGTGAAAAGGTTGACGAAGGTGAAATAAATCTGCTGAAAGTTCACACAGATGATAACTTAGCTGATCCGTTCACTAAGGCTTTGGCGAAAGAAAAGCTTAATGAGTTAGCCAATGGAATTGGACTTAAATTAGCTAGTAGTTTCATGCATAACTGTGATTAGTATTTGGATAAAAGATATTGTAAACAATTATTATTTTAATGAAATAAAGTATGTTGGTATGTTTATTTCTATTGTTAATTATTGTTGTCCTATTTTTGCATGTTTAAATCCATGAATAAGAGTTATTCTAAATTGTCCGTTGTCAGTTAATGATATGGGAATATTATTAAATTAAGACAAATCTGAAGTTGGTATAATATACTTAAAGTATATTGATGCGTAGTCATGCCATTTCAGATGATATTCGATGATACTGAATATAGGACTTATCCCGACTGTATGATGTTACTTTATGGATCTTGTCATTAAGTAAATCATAAGAAGTTATCCTTAGACTTGAGATACTAGATAACGGTCATGAATGTAGTACATTTTTGTGGAACAACTTAACGCTATACGTAACTGGTAGTCATAAGGGTTGTTTTCGGAAGTGTTACAAAGTTTGTGTGTTTTGCTTGTAATCAATAAAGAATTTGTTCCTTCAAATTAATTTTTGGAGTTTAATACTGCTGGGCCCCTCGTAGGGTTGTCAAGGTGTTTGCGTGGCCACGCCCAAGGTCTTTCTTGAAAGGTTCAAAAGATTTGGTAATCTTGTCAATTTCTAACAACGAGAAACAGAATGGTTAATTAAGGAATGACCTAGATCCATATCCTTATTTAACACGGTATTAGAAACAAAGGGATAATAATAATGAGAAATCATTAAAAGGTTTTCCAGGAGCCTTACTCAAGTTGTACCAGAGGCATCGGCGTGTTGCAAGACGCTAACCGATGTGATCACACTATTATGATATGTCTAAGTGGGAGCTGTTGGTTTTATAGACAAAATAATAATAGTCGTGTGTTAGGATCGAACTTGAGATCACGGGATTGCACACAATACGTATGAAGAGAAAATGTAATAATTATTTATAATATGTTATAATTAATTATTAAACATAAAACAAATAAATAATAATTAGTATTATTGATTAATGACTAATTAATTATTAAACGAAGATTAGGAAAGTAAATACTAGACAAAATATGGAAACAAGAGAAGGTTCCGGAACACCCTCTTTGGGCTCCAAACCGATCGGCCAAGGGGTGCAACCCACCTCCTTTGTGCCTTGAGCTCCAAGTTTTGAATAGTATATAAGCAAACCCAAGATGTAGGTTTTTCTCATAACTTGTACACACACATCTTGGTGTTTTCTTCTTTCTTTCTCTCTTGGTCGATCCATCAAACGAACACCCCTAAGGGTTTCGATTTTTCATAAGATCAAAAAGGTTTTGTGTTTCATTACTTGCAAATACTTTTCTTGAATTAGTACGTGTGTACAAGAACGTGAATCAAACACACTATTGTTTGATTCTTGGATTGAATTACAAAAAGGTAAGGGGTAATTCATATAATCCTTATAAACCCTAATTAGGGTTCATTGGTTCCGGAAGATTGCATTGATTCTTGTTCGGGCTAGAATCACAAAGGTACGTTTACGATTTAAATAATTGATTAATTAATTACATGTTATTCGATATATTATAATTGTTTCCGCTCATGCTCACTTTGATGTACTTGATTTATTTATATGAATGTCATGATGTAATAATTCCAACACATATGTTGTGCTTGAAGCTCTAGTAACCTTCATAACAATAAATTCTGATAAATAATACCTAAAGTTATTTTGTATCCAATTCATCTTGTCCAAGCATATTTCTCAAGAATACTCTTTTTTCCTTTTCTATAAAAACTAATTATCACAATACATATCTTCTTCCTCCGAAAAAATGTACTAATAATTATCCTCTACTTGCAAGAGAATTTATCGGACAATGTCCTTAGGTGTTGTAGTCATCGTTGATCGTCATATTCAATCCTTGTGTATATATTTCACGAAGTTAATAGGTCGATTTGATCACATAAAGAAAACAGATTTTGAGAAAAATGCATATAGAAATTTCGTGTTGTAGTCATCGATGATCGTCATATTCAATCCTCGTGTATATATTTCACGAAGTTAATAGGTCGATTTGATCATATAGAGAAAAAAGATTTTGAGAAAAATGCATATAGAAACTTCAATAATAACAAAATCTACATTTTAATGAATTAGGAGATATATAAAGAAAAAAAAATTATACTTTTATCTTAACTGGAAATTCTGAATTTGTTGTGACAAATGTAAAAGGCATGACCGTTCATTTTGGAAATTCGGTGACTATATTAATGTTACTTGATAAAAGTGTCCATTTTCTTGTGTTTGTTTAAACTTTACGTCAATTAAAATCTCATAAATATTCACCAATGAAATGAATGCCAAGGACAACGGTTTAATGAGTTTAACTATCATATGATGACTAACGTATAAGTCACATTTTCTATTCAAGTTATACTTGTATAGTTGTATTCCTTGACTTAGAAGATGTCTAAGTAGTCTTAAACTTGAAAACTATATATACATGAGTGTTTTCCTATTCATAGGAATAATCTTGAACTCGAAAAACACGATCGACAAATGGTCCATATGTATGTGTTGATGAGAAATCGTAATCTATCGAGACTGCTTTGGCATATGGTCCCTAATTGCATTGTCTCATTCGGAACTTAAAAATAGGTACCTTAAAATTAATCTTGTACTTAGTAACATGCGACAGGCAAAAGTGAAAACAAACAATGCAATTACATACCATTATGCCAATAACATCGGCGAGTACTCGATCATTTAACAAACCATAACATTAACCAACGTAGCCTAGTGGGAAGACATTCAGATGTTCTCACAAAAGGTCTAAGGTTTTAACATTCGTAAGTAAACGTCTTAGGTTCGAAAACAGTCATACATACACCATGATTAAGTCACGTACATTTGACTATTAAAGTAAAAAATCGCACATTTGACTATTAAGCCGCAATAAGCTCACCAAGACTCGGTCTTCGTCCTTGTTGGCAAACTAGCACACGTGCTACCTTATTACAGCTCGTCTCTGAGATGCGTCTTCAACCATGAAAAACGAAAACTCGGTCTTGTAGACGACTAAGTCGTGCAATGTGTGTTTTGGTGAGATATATTTGTATATAAGTGGAGTATGTTTTGTGGTGAAGTTGATTTTCTTATTATACTAAATTAGTAGTAAAATTGCTTGTCTAGAAAGAAAGCCGATATAATGTTGAGACAACCATATAACAAACGCGGTTATACTCTCAAAATTTCAAGACACACCAAGAGTGCCTTTCTTACACTATGTTCTAGAGTATCACTTAAGGAAGAAATGAAAAGAAAATGAAAAGAAACAAAAAAGAGCTGTGTTTTCGAGTATCACTTAAGGAAGAAAAAAAAAACGAATAATATTGAAAAACAAGTGTTATTAGATTGATTTTAAAGTAAAGTGTTTCCTCTAATAATTTGGCTAAAACTTTTTTAATCTATGGACAGAACCAGGACCAAATATAATCGGGTGCACAATTTTTTTGGAATCATAATATAGAAACACATTTCGATAGACCGGGTGCATTTAGAATACATGTAAGACAAATTGATGTTTCTTCAAAACTTAACACTACATCGGAAAAAAATCCATAAAAGTCCCGAGCACACGCGGAACCCATGGTTACGTCCCTGTTTTTAAAAATTCAAAAATACAACGTTAACCCATTTAACTAACCATCAATAAAAATACATAATTCCCATTAAAAACATGCCAAAACGGTAAAAAGTTTAATTACAGTAACAATAATTACAATGTGTAAAAATGAGATAAAGATCATAGCGCCACTACTACCAACCTGAATAAATTCAAATATTTCCCTTTAAGCAACAAACAAACAAACAAATCTTTTTTTATAATTTTTCCCCTTTTTTCATTTCAAACAAATCCCCATTTTTCTTCTCACTTTCTTTTATAAAATTCACAACCAAACAATTGGGTCATCATCAATCTTTCAATATTTTTATCAATTAATCTTTTTCAAATTTTGAAATTTCTGTTTTCATGGCATAAAACCCACTTTATTAGGGTTTGTAGTAACCATCTTAGTTTTATAAAATTTTTCATTTTTTTATGAAATTGATGGTTTTTGTGATATGGGTTTTGAAAATCTTGGAGTTTTGATGTGAATTTGATGTGGGTTTTTAAGCTGGTTGCTGCATTGTATGAATCTTGATTTTATTAGGGTTTGTAGTAAGCTTGATAGTGACTCGAAAAAGCTCGAAAAAATAAAAATTTATGATTTTTGGGACATGGGTTTGGAGAATCTTGGTTTGATTTTGAGTTTTTTTTAGTTTTCGGGTTCGTAGTTAAGTTGCGAGTCAGTCAAAAAAAATCGGAAATTTGGATATTTTTAAGGAATTTGTAATTTTTGGGACTCGGGTTTCGGAAAGTTTTGTGAAAAATGGCGTCTATGGTAGTTAGGAGTTCGTTAGAGGAGATGCTTGACTCTCTTCAGAGGAATGAGAGTAAGCAGACGGACTTACCGCCGGCTTTGCCATCAAGGCCGGGGTCTAAGGCTCGTCTGCCTAAGCGTCCTGTGCCGTCTATGTTGGGTGGCGTGCAGGAGGTTAAAAGGAATGGTAGTTTTGTTAGGAAAGAAGTGATGGAAACAGTGGTTTGTAGTGAATCGCCGTATAATATGGGGGATGTGCATGAATGTAGATTGGCGGAGAATGGTGGTGCTGGACTTGCCACGATCGCTCCTCGGTTGTTGGATTCCGGATGGGATAAGAGCCTTGAGTATTATATCAAAAAGGTATAATTCGTTATTTTTAGGAGGTGTTTAGGATTGCTTTTACTATTTATCTGCTTATTGCTTTTTGAACTGTTTATCTGCTTATTGTGTTTTGACTCATTCGATAAGCTTTTAAGAGTGTTTAAGATTGCTTCTTAGAAAATCGTATATTTGCTTAGTGCTTTTAAGAGTGTTTTGATACAGTAGTAGATAGGTGTTTGAAGGGAGTTTAAGTGCTTATTGCGTTTTAGACAACATTTAAGAATTGTTGAGGATTTTTATCTATCTAGACTGTTTTGATAATTAAGGGGCGAAATAAGCAGTTTTGACTTTTGAATAATCATGTCGGGAGAATATATATAAAAAATGTAAAAGCATAAGTAGTTGGTTATCAAATAATTTGGGATTTTTAGTGTTATTGTGGCTGTCCACATCTGAATTTTTGGGTATCAAATGGATAACAGTCTTATCTACAAAATTAGTAAAGTTGCTGAAAAAGTTGATGGTCACATTACCATCAAAAATAAAGCAAACACTTTATAAAAGTCGTAGGTATAAAAGTAAAAACCAAGTAGGATCAATGATTACACACACAAGAATGTTTGCAGGAGAGTAGGAAACAAATGTCAAATTCAACAGTTTGCAAAGGACTAAGGTTATTATTATACTCACTAGTTACCGCATCGATTAAAGTGGACCCTGTCTTATTCCTTTTATAACAGAATTGTCAATTTAGGACTGTGTGAGTGTTTGGATATGCATCTAAAGTTTTTCATGTTTGGCAGAAACCGATTATGAATGACTTTTTGCTTGTTTAGTGTCAAAATTAACAGATTTTAGGAAGCGGTAAGCAATACATGTAAGAAAACTGATTGTTATGTAAATAGCCTACCCTGACTTTGACTTTAATCAACTGAATATTGTATACGTAAATTACCTATATCTGACTTTGACTTTGACTTTAAAAAAAACACGTCCCAAAATTCATATCAAACACCATGAATATTTACACAAATACATGTTCTTGCATCCAAAAGGAGTATGTGGGGTTCACAAGCTACCATTGATTTGCTTACTGATGTATATTGATAGTAGGCTTGTGAAATTCTTAGTTTGTAAAATTTGTTTTGTTTCAGCAACTCCGAGTGTGGTGTCGGCTCCAAAATGGACAATGGGAATTGGGAAAGATACAATCAGCTGTTAGAGGAAAAGCATCTGTTACACTTTTGGATGGAACCGTGAGTTTATTATCGAATGAGAAAAAGTACTTTTACTTAATGGTTTAATAAGGGTATATAGGTAATTTTTGCTTATTGTTTTTGTAGGTCATGACAGTGTCTACAGGAGAGCTCTTACCTGCAAATACAGAAATTCTTGATGGTGTTGACAATCTTGTAGGGCTTGGTTATTTGAACGAGCCATCAGTTCTATGTAATCTCCAGTATAGATATCATCGTGATGTAATTTATGTATGCATCATATATTCCATGTCTGTTGAATGCCTGCAACTGCTCTTTCTATTACTTTGAATGTAATCTTGCTATGCATCTGCAGACTATGGCTGGGCCTGTTCTATTAGCTATCAATCCCTTCAAAGATGTCTCGGTTTCTGGAAGTGATGTCATCATGGCTTATAGAGAGAAGATTTTGGATAGTCCTCATGTATATGCTGTATCCGATGCTGCCTACAATGATATGATGAGAGGTGAGTTTCACTTTTTTAGAGATGTTTGGATGCGCGTTTTGTAAATTGTTATGTGATATTATAATCAGAATCAAATAAATCAAACTTAATAAGTTGTTTGAGTGTTTGGCAAAGTCTGAAGTATTTAATACAACTTTCATTTCGATACTTGCAGATGGTGTAAATCAGTCTATCATTATCAGGTTAGTTGATTTTTGTCAACTTCAATTAATAGTGTATGACATCCAAAAACATGTGTTGAAGTTAATACGTTGCCAACTTCTTTTTTATATGTAGTGGGGAAAGTGGAGGTGGAAAGAGTGTAACTGCAAAATTAGCGATAGAGTATCTGGTAGAAGCTGGAGGCGGTGATAGTGATATTGCAGGCAAAATACTGCAATCTGGCTGTATCCTAGAAGCTTTTGGGAATGCAAAGACATCAAGGAATAAAAATTCTAGCCGATTTGTGAGTTCCGAATCTTTTTAGTACTTAACAAGTGCGAGATTACCTCAAGGTGTCTGACTAGGATTTTAATGTGGTGCAGGGGAAATTAATCAATATTCATTATAACACAAAGGGGATAATACAAGGGGCTTATGTTCATACACGTAAGCATATATAGTTATATATTTTTAATAATGGGGAATTTAATTTATTTAAGTTTTACTAACCGACTTTTTGTGTTGATGATCTTGTCAACAGTTCTTCTTGAAAAGGTAATTCATCTTAGTATTTTGTTATTTTTTTTTTCTTGTATATTTGTATTGTTTGAGTTAAGAATGATACTGAGGGATTGTGATTTATTTATTTATTATTATTATTATTTTTTTTTTTTGTAGTCGAGAATAACGGAACTTAACCGAAGTGAAAGGTCATACCATGTCTTTTACCAAATGTGTGCGGGGGCCACCTCTGATATGAGAGGTTTGTTTATATTAATTATTTATAGCTGCATGCTTGTTAGAACTTGTTTGCTTAACGATTTTATCCTTTAACAGATAAACTAAACTTAAGAATAGCTACCGAGTACAAGTATCTTAATAAGAGCGGGTGCCTGAAAATACATGAAATTGACGATGCCCAAAATTTCAAAAAACTGATGGTAAAACGACATATTCTTTGTAATATTATAACTTTCCACAAATTAATAATTACGAGTAGTACTTTAATGAGGATGTATGTTGGATCAGGAAGCCTTGGGTGCCCTGGGAATTTCTCATGAAGATCAAGAGCGTATATTCAAATTACTCGCTGCAATTTTATGGTTGGGGAATATTTCATTTGAAGTAACTGACCTTGAAAATCATGTTACGGTTATGACGGATGAAGGTATATTATCTATGTTTAGTTTTCGTTGATTTTTCCAAATTATTACTGATATCATATTACCTGGTGTTTCCCGTGATTTAACTACCTATGGAGTATGTTTGATTTAAAGAGGTACATATTTTCTTTTGATAATATTTTCAAAACGAGCTTCATGCATGTGTATCCAATAGTTTAGCACTTTAGCTATTTAAGAAAGTAAAAGGAATAAGATATGTTGGGTGTGTCAACGTAACCCATCTCATCTATTTTGACCCACCTTAAAAGCGTTACACTGTTTGACCCGTAAACCATACATTTTTCCATCAGTAGGTAATTTCATTGTTATTGCTAAAATAAAGGAAAAAGTAGTTATGAACAGTTGTGTGGCAAAACAGGCTGGTCGGATGGGTTTGGGCAACGGATCCAAACAGGCACTGATTAAAATGGGCACGGGTCAAACGAGTCGTTTAAAAAAAACCCCAAAACGACAAAAATAATATTTCCCAAACCTAACACCCCTTTTCTATTTAAATATAACTAAATATTTGATTGATAAGTTTTGAACAAAATCAATATCCATGTTATCCAATTGAGAGAGCATTTGCCTGTTAATACCCGTTTGACTTTTGAAAGGCCCAAACAAGCCTATTTTTATGACTTTGGGCCAAGATTGCAGCTTCTTTGTGTTAATCGTTTTGACCCACCTTGAAAAATATACATGTTTTGACCCTTTACCCAATCCACACATTTTTCCACCAGTTATGAACGACCTTGTGTTTTGACAGCTAGTCGAAGTGCTGCTAGATTGATGGGTTGCAAAGTGAAAGACCTATCAGTTGCTCTATGTACCAACAAAAATCAGTCTGCTTCTGATGATATGGTCCAAATTTCAACTCTGCAGCAGGTACTTGAAGTCATATATCACGCACACACACACCCGCACAGTTTTAGTTGATAGTATTGTAAGTTAAGAAATTCGTTATTTTTTGTTTAGGCGATTGATACAAGAGATGCATTGGCAAAATTTGTTTACACAAGTCTGTTCAGCTGGCTTGTTGAAGCAATCAATAGATCACTCGAGGGGAATAAAGAACATACCACAATGTCTATAAGCATTCTAGACATGTATGGCTTTGAGTCGGTCCAGGTATACAACATTTTAAACGTAATGTTTGTTTATATAAATGTATCATGTGATGGATGTCATCTCATTTTTTGAATTATTTTTTTTACAGAAAAATAGCCTTGAACAAATGTTGATAAACTATGCTGATGAGAGGCTGCACCAGCACTTTGTTCGACATCTATTTAAGCTTGAACAAGAAGTGAGTGTCACATGTCTCTATTCCTTTTGTTTAAGTTTTACGCATAAGATTAATCACAATTTTTTTTATTAGGAATATGAATCGGAAGGTATTGACTGGAAAAAGGTGGAGTTTGTAGACAACCAAGGATGTTTAAATCTCTTTGAAAAGGTATTATTACTATGCATTACTACTTTACATTTGAAAATGATTGTCAAATTTGTACTTATTTTCGGTTACATTTTTTTTTTTTTTTTTTTTTTTTTTTGCAGAAAACCGCAGGGCTAATATCTATACTAGATGAGGTTTCAAACACATCTGAAGCCACCAGTTTGACCTTTGCCAACAAAATAAAACAACACTTAAGTTCCACTTTACAGTTTAAGAACGAAAAGTCAGCTTTCAAGGTTCGACATTATGCTGGGGATGTTCAATACGAGATACCCGGTTCAACTTTACAGTTTAAGAACGAAAAGTCAGCTTTCAAGGTTCGACATTATGCTGGGGATGTTCAATACGAGATAACCGGGTTCATCGAAAAGAACCGAGATACACTGCAGCCTGATAGCATCGTGTTCCTCTCGTCATGCTGCAAGAATTTTTTAACAAGTGAGTCAGATGTGTCTGATACGGATAAACAAAGCGTTGGGACAAAGTTTAAGGACCAGCTGTTCAAATTAATCCAACAGTTGGAAGGTTCAAAACCACATTTCATTCAATGCATAAGACCGAATGCCAAACAACTTCATGGAATGTATGAAAAGGATATCGTCTTGCAACAGCTCAAGTGCAGCGGAATTTTCGAGACCGTGAAAATGTCCAAATCCCGATATCCTAAACGTATGACACATCAAGAATTTTCTAGCAGGTCAGTTAAAAAATTGGTACTTTTGAAGCTTTATTGGATAATTAAAATTTATTTAATGGATTATTAAAATTATCTGCTGGATTTTTAGGTTTAGCTGCCTTCTTCCGGAAAACATTCGTTGTCATGATCCGTTGAGTGTTTCAGTTGCTATTCTGCAACAATATTATATTCAGCCGGAAACATACCAACTTGGGTTTACAAAAGTATATTTACGAGCGGAACCGATTAGTGTATTAGAGAAATTTAGGCAACAAGTTATGGACGGCACATACAAAGTGCAAAACAACTGTCATCGGGGCAGAGTTCGTGACTTCCTTGAATTAATGTCTAGCGCTGTCACACTACAATCATGTAAGAAAGTTGTTGGAATATTTCTTCTTAAGTCATTGTCATAAACTCATGGTTACAAATTTAACAATTTAATTTCTTGCAGTTGTTCGTGGTGAAAATACAAGGAAGAGACGCAATGTTGTAGGAAAACCGAGTGACCAGGTTGCAACTAAATCACTTGATCGTTTGAAGGCAGTCGTTCATATACAATCAGGTACACATCACTATATACTACCTTTTTCCCTTCTTTTGAAGTTTAAGTTATTACATTACATTAATTGTACGTCATATCTTTGCAGTTACTCGTGGATGGTTAGCTCGAGGGCATTATAGTCATTTACGCAGGTGGAAAATGTCAGCTCCTGACACTTCAAAAACTGGTCGAAAGTCTTACAGTAAAGTTACACCAGAGGATCTTCCAGTTCTGCACTCGAATGTTGAAGAGCTAAAGAAGCTAGTTAAAAAGCTGGAAGTGTCCCTGACCCAAAAAGAGCACGAAAATAATGAATTGAAGGAACAAGTACGACAATTCGAAGCACGGTGGTCAGAACAGGAAGTCAAAATGAAATCGGTAGAAGAAACATGGCAAAGGCAGATGTCTTCTTTACAAGTAAGTTTACCCTTTTACCCCCTTCATACCTAGTTAGCCGTTACATGTTGGATTATTATTTGTAAACCACTGAACTCTAAAACTTCGAGCGGCTCTGGACGACATAAAAAAAGGTAAACAAGCCATTGTAGGAACAAGTTTAGCGGTTAAAAATTAAATTGGGGAAAATTAATGGGCTTTATTATTATTAAATCCTTACACTTATACACAATCTTAATTTGGGTTTAACAATGCAGAAGAGTCTGGCTGCAGCCAAGAAAACCCTTAGTGCAGACGAATCAAGGGATGAAATACCAGGAACTCAAAATCCCGATGTGGTGGATCGCTTATCAAAGGAGTTTGAGCAAAAGAAACAGAATTTTGATGATGATGCAAGAGCCATTATCGGGACGAAGTCAGGACATATGTCTTATTCCAAGCAAATAGAGGAATTTAAAAAGATAAAGGACAGATTTGAGATGTGGAAAAAGGAGTACAAACATCAGTTACGGGAAACAAGATCGAAAATTGTAAAGGGTGTAAATGGTGAAGGGGCTTCGGATAAAAGAGGAAAACAATCCTGGTGGGGGAAATTAAGTAAGAAGAGACACCAGTGAACGAAGAGCGAAACGCTCATTTGTTAAGACCGTGATAGGGAATATGACGTGTTTGACTTAAGTGTTCGAGTCAACATATGAGTAAACCCCCAAGACACGACTACACGAGGAAGCTAGTTGGTCAATGGCAGGATTACCGAGCGGGATGAGTTTGTGTAGGTTTTGGGTCGTGTACTTTCGTCGTTATATGAGATCCAGTTTTACATATGTAATGTAAAAAGTGTTGCAGTTTTGTGTGGAAATATGGATTTCAGCTGTTATATAGATCATATGAAACTAAAAATGAATTGTGAAAATTAATAGTAGAAAATATATCATGTGTTTGCATTTCACTTTGCAGAAGTCCCTTTTTATTTATTTATTTATTATTTTTAATGAAAAAAATTTATTAACAAACAAAAGTAGATTAAACAACTTTTGTCAAAGTTATTGAAAAATATAAACATGACTTGTTGATTTTTTAAATGGAACACTTTACATAACCATTACCAAAACAAAAACTTTCAAAACGATTTATCAAAATCGACAAAGCGAACATAACCATTACCAAAACAAACACTTTCAAAACGATTTATCAAAATCGACAAAGCGAGCAAAACATTTGAATCAATGACATCCGCATTATGGCTCTATATTTCTGACTGTTAACATGTAAGATATAAATCATTTAGTGCCGAACTAGTGTTACATATAGTGAAATCGTACTTTTTTTCATGTGTCCCAATTATATTTTTCGGTGAGACGCTTGTCTTACACTATTTCAAATCACTCTGCTACACTTATTGCCTTTTTTATATCTTAAGTAAAATGTCGCCTTTCAAAAAAACTAATCTCAGAAAGTGCTAACTTACGTTTTCCTTATTCAGAACTTTCGTAAATATTGTGAGTTTGTGACAACTTGTTCCTTTGATATTCGTTATTTAAAAAAAGAATAAACTTTACTTTTTATTTAACCAAGGTTTTTCTGAAAAATAAAATATTTGTCAAATATAATTAAAGTATCATAATATCAAAATAATCAGAAAAATGTATTCAATTTTAAATTTTTTGTCCAATAAAAGTAACTACTACATTTTAAACGGCTATAAGGCTATAGATTAAATTCTCTACGAATTCCTGAAAACGTTTGTAACACAATTGGTATACCATCAAGCCCGCACCCTTGGTCAAGTTTATATAGTTACACGTGTATTTCAAGTCTATTTCTTCCATCAATAGGTACTCCCAAGGCGTCGACCACACGCCCTATCATAGCCTTTCCCGCTTCTTCAAATTCCTTTTCTAAATCTCGATATGTGTAAATTGGCCGGCCTCTTACACATATACCACCACGCACATATTTTCTCTTCTTATGTGTAGAACCAAGGCATAGTCCTCATCATTCGTCTCGAGAGTGACTGTGAAGTACTCTACACCCCTTTCCTTGTAATGAACTTAGTTATTTGTGTTGTTCTTATCAGTTATTCTTTTAATGTTATCACATAACCCCTCCTTGTAATTGCCTGTGTAGATATTATATCTTATATAAGGAACATAATCTAATTTATTATCAGCCATTGTGTCTGTAAAAAATTAAACTAATTGAGTCTAAATTAGAAAACAGATCATCTAAAAATAAGCTTAAACTTAGAAAAACACTCGATACAAGCTAGAAATAATGTTTTCCAGAAAAAAAAAAAAAATGTAAACAAATTTAACTATAAGTCCAAGTTATTATACAAAGATTATTTCAACTTTCATTTGATCCAGTAGGGTGAGCAAACGGACCGGACCGACCGACAAAACCGACCGGACCGACCACATTCGGTCCAGTCTCGGTCTAGGGTTTCCATAATTTCGGTCTCGGTTCGGTCCGGTCCGGTTCAGCTTAAAAACCGGACATTTAGGCTATTTGGACCCGAGACCGGACCGACCGCATTCGGTCCGGTCTCGGTCTAGGTTTTTTATTGGATTCGGTCACGGTCCGGTCCGGTTTTGGTCCGATGAGCAGCCTTATGCTCTAGGGACGAAAACTGGCAAGTAGCAAATAGTTGAAGGACCTTTATGAAAAAATCAAATACAAGAATTCAAAATCCTAACGGCATTGTTTAGTTATCCCAAACGGTTAAATTACACACACACAGAGTATCAAATCATGGTGAGGGTTTCATGAACAAAATCTCATCAACCAAATCCAATTATCACTCAAAATCTAATGGAATCAAAGCCGAAACAGAATACGGCATCTTCCGCCGCCAACAACGGTCCAAAAATCGTCGAAAATGACGATCATTGGGGTTTTCTGGTAAATATTTTGTAAATCAATTTTCTAGGGTTTTTAGGCTAATCTTGATTCGATTGAAATGATCCTTGTTTACTGATTGTACGATTAACGGGGTGTTTGGGATTGCGAAATAATCGACTTATAATGATGGTTTACTGATTGTACAAGTTTCGCTTGTTTTTGTTTAGCGTGTAAGGGGGTGTTTGGGATTGCATTTTGAATACTTCAGATGTAAAAAGTGAATATAGTGTTTGGATTTGTTCGACGCCGCAATAATAATCCTCTCGTCTAGTTTAAATTTGTTATATTTATAGCAAATTGTATATATATTTGTGAACTGTGATTATATATATTTATTATATGCTATGCTTATTGTATGACTGTTAGTGCCGTGAAATTGCAAGTTATTAGCTCTGTCGCACACTTGGTCAGTTTGTACTTTGTTGCTGTTGTTGTTTTTTAGAAAGTGCTTTTTCAACTGGTGCTGTTGCAAATCTGATTGTTTGACGGTATTGTGCAGGATGATATCGAAGCACCAATGTGGGCTGATCTTAGTTTATGCGATGTGGCCAATGATGACACCGTGTGAGTTATTTTTCTATTTTAATGATATATTACGGTGTGCACTAGTTCAGTAAGTTTGTTCGACTTTAGAGGTGAGTATGCAATTCTGGAACGCATGTTAACCATGCTTTTATAGATTGAATCGTATACATATATATTAGGATTGCTTATTTTAATGGTTTATATTTTTTAAAAATAAGCTGATACAACCTGCTCATTTCAACTGCTTAAGGTCTTATAAAATAAGCAGATAAACAGTTTATAATAGAGTGTTTGGCCTTGCTTTATCTTTTTTTCAACACAATACTATAAGTGGATAAGCATTTAATAAGCAATCTCAAACACCCCCATACTAGGGATAGAAGACGTGTCAAGATACATTGATGTTTGTATGCATTAATTCTAATTAGTTTTCATTTGCTAAACCAATGCTGTTTTTTGTTTTGATGCAGTGATGACTCGTGGTTTGACACGTGCCATGAGTAAGTATCTAAAACAACTTGCTTCTGGTTTCTGTTGGTTTTAGAAATATCTCGACCTAATTTTGTGTACTTCAAAAACTTATCTATAGGTTCCATCAGCGTGCTTCAAGCCACCTAATTTCTAAACTATTCCATCCTACAAATCCGATAACCATTCCAGAACCACCTTCTCCCAAGCTTCCTGCCTCAGTTTCAAAATCACGGGGCAAAAGCTACAAAGTCAAAAACTGGGAACAGAAAAAGGGCAAGGGCGTCTCGAATCAGCAAGGTGCAGTGAAGAACTTAACCAATAAATCTGCTGGGAGCAAAGGGTCGAGTAATAAGGCGAAACCCGTTTCCAATACTGCAAAATCAAGAGAAAATGGAGGCCCGAAACCTTGTTCCAGTTCTGAAAGCGGTCCTACTGACAACTCTAGGCCAAAACTTTTAAAATCCCGTTCGACTTCTTTAGTTAGTGGTGTTAGTGACAACTCAAGGCCGAAACTGACAAAATCCCGTTCGTCGTCTTTGACAAGTGGTGTTACAGAAAACTCAAGGCCAAAACTTACAAAGCCGGGTTCGTCTTCTTTAGCAACTGATGTTACTGACAACTCAAGGCCGAAACTTTCAAAATCCCGCTCAACTTCTTTAGCTAGTGGTGTTACTGACGACTCAAGGCCGAAACTTTCAAAATCCCGCTCAACTTCTTTAGCTAGTGGTGTTACTGACGACTCAAGGCCGAAACTTCCAAAATCCCGTTCGTCTTCTTTAGCAAGTGGTCTTACTGAAAGCAGTTCAATGAGTACTCTTACATCTGAACACGGTGAACCCCAAGTAAAGAAGTCTATTGAAGTATCTTGTCAGACTAGTGATCTTTTGTCATCGCTGAGAATGAATCTCAGAAAAAGTTGTGTCACAAGACCAGCTGCAAGGGTGGTAGCTAGCAGTGGGTCGTGTTCAGAAGGTGGCAAATCTTCTTTAAGTAAATCAAGTGTGGATTCCCCGTTGGACCAAGGTTCTTCAGATAAGAAAGTCGTTGTTGGAGATAATACAAGTGTCACGAGAGTCTCTCAACCACTGAAAAACAAAACCAAAGATGCAAATGTGACAAAAACCTCTGCTTTAAATGCTCGGAGTTTGCCTGATAGACAGCTTGCTTCCAAAGTAGTAACAGACAAGGGAAAGGTAATCAGCTGTGATAGTTTTCCGTCAATATTAATATTTGATTGGTTGATACTAAGAAATCTAGTGTTCTGAAGCAAATGTTTAGTACCATATGACTGTTGTGTGTTAACACGGTCTAAATTGTACTTCAAATTTTGTAGGTTCAACAGCCTAAATCGCTTGGAAAAGTGTTGATGCCACGCAAGGTCAATGATCAAAATCAAATGATTAGCAAAGAAACTAAGAAAGTAGGTGTTGGCAGGCGTACTGTTTCTCTTGCTAGTATTAAAGAAACTGCAACGGCGACAATGGCTCCATGTCAAAAGACTAAAACTGGTGATAAGGTAGCTCAACCCGTGGGGAATGTACAGAGAGCTTCTAAGCAAAGTGTGGCGCAGAATAATGGCGCGAAAAAGCCAATTGGCCTAAAGGTATGTTATATTGTCAATTATTCTTTTCCTCCCAAGGTTATCTTCGTGTTTCATGTTTTACCCACACTTTATTAGTATATTGGAATTTTTTTTTATGTATATATCAGTTTCTCGTACATATAGTTTGATATTTGCACTAAAGTAATTATTAATGAACATTAATATTAAAATGGAGATATAATTCAACTAATCGTAAGAATTATCATACTCAGATGGCGGATTCTACTTTTCTGTGCTATATAGCAGGCCTATGAATGCTCTGATTTGGAACTGTCTTTTTGCGTCATCTTCTGTTTACTGCCAAAATTTTGGATTAGTTACACTAAGACACTAGTTAGAAAACAAATAAGGTAGATCGTATCTTTAATACATGAACACTCGACTATGATGTCAAAGCTTGCAACTTTATACCATCTGTTAAAAGTGTTAACACTTGTGAAACGTACTATGGACCGGACTCAACTTTGGGCTGGTGATGTAAGACTAACTTTTTGTGTAATAAACAATGTTTAGTTAGGGATCCGTTTTACAGTTATTATATAAGTTTCACTCCTAGAAAAGAATTTTCCCTTCATTTTGCTCATTTGGTTGTACAGTTAGGGATCCGTTGTACTACTTGCTATAAAAAGAATTTTCCCTTCATTTTGCTCATTTGGTGAGTTTCTTGCAGCAGGAAAAGACCAACAGCCGGAATAAAGATAAGGATACTGTCAATCCAGCTCGAAAGGTCTACTTTCGGTAGAAGAATTCATTTCAACATCTGTATATATTATGAACATCGTTTTGGGTTTATCCCCACAGATAGAGGGAGAGGAAGAGGAAGATCCCTTTCTGATTATGGGCTCTCCACATTTTGTTAGTATTTCTATCATGCAAGTCTACTCGATTGCACTCGTTGTTTAGATTTGCCTAATGCTCAATCACATAAGATATGTCATCGTTGAGATGTTATCTTCTTGAAATTGAAATCTTCATATATGAATATCTAACTAGTAACTGGAAGTCGTAATTAGTATCATGAGTTCTAAATCATTTTACTAAATGGTAGCTTGAATTATTCTAGTCATATATTCCTGCTGTCATTTTTGACATTTCACTAATTCTGGTAATATTGTTCGGCACAGTTTTGGATATCACTGGTTTTGAATGTTGGGTTCTTTGTTTTGACATTGTCCGGAATCACTCATTTTCATTCTGCATGCCAACAAGAAATTTTATGAATGCAAACAACTAAGCAAATTAAACCCGACCCACAGAAGAATTTCGTTAGAACACTACGAATGAAGTTTATGCTTTGTCTAAAGTAAAAATTAGCAAACCACAAGGATGATTTTTTTTTAGTCGGGATTATCTTTATGCATAAACTTGCAATGGCAAAATCATGTTGATTGAAGCTAAAGTACACAACTTGTTCATAAACCAACAAAAGATTGACAGGTATTTTCGTAAAAGACTATAAATTGTATTTGAGATTTTGGCCATTTTAGTAAAGACATAAGATTGATCATCCTATAGCACAATAATTAATTTATAAACCAACAAACACGTCATATTTGGTGCGTAAAATGGGTATATTGCCTACCAAAATTAATTTCTAAACAAATGAGAGTTGTTGGGAGATTTTAGAGCATCATAATTAATTTCTAAACCAATGGGAGATGGACAGATCATATTTGGTGCGCAAGTGTTATATTTTGCGCATCAAATACCTTATCTGCATAATAAACAACGAAAAAAATGCATTCATATTTCCAGATACCCCAAAGATGTGTTTTCTTATCCATTTGAGATTTCGTTGAGATTTTCTTATCCGAATACTAGATTTTTTTTCCATAAATAGTTACTCATCAACATTTCTAACACATACTAAACATAATTAGTTACTCTTATTAACATTTCCAAACGACAGTCAATTAACGCACCAAACTCAACCCCACGCACCAAACTCGCGCACCACACATGAAAACAACAGTAATTTTTGGATTGAATTATTGGGGGGCTTTTTCGGATCTTTTTTCTGAGATATTTTGTTTAAGAAGCTATTTTTGAATTGCAGCTATGGTTTTTGTTTAACAGAACAAGGAAGATTGAAGATTGAATTTGAAGTTATTTTGGTTAATGAATGAAGGTAGAGATCTAGGAAGAAGAAAATTTAAAATGATAAGAATGAAAAATAATTATAACCGCATATTTGAGATGCATCGATTTGAATTAGATGCATCTTTGTTCATTTAGATACGTCCCAATCATTTTCCAAAGTGATTATAAATGAAAGCGATGCAAAGTGGTACTAGCTACACATTTGACGTGCAAAGGACGAAAAATACATAGGATTTATCTAATTTGATAAAATGCTACTTGCCATGCATTCATGACTCAAGAGTGTCTACTGTTAGAGTGTCTACTGTTAGGCCATGCATTCATGACTCAAGAGTGTCTACTGTTAGGCCATACACTGATGGCTCAAGAGTGTCTACTGTTAGGCCATGCATTCAGTGCAAAATGCTACTTGCCATGCATTCATGACTCAAGAGTGTCTACTGTTAGGCCATACACTGATGGCTTTAAATAAATGTGGTACCATTTTTAGGATGATCTTTGTTCTAACAATACTTTTGGTAATAGTTGTGGTTAAATTATACTAGTAGTAAAAGAGTCCTAAAAAATATTAATGGCGTAAAAATTATATGAACCAAAAAAAAAACAGTGAAACAATGCAACTTTCTAAAATTTCAAATATATGTTGAAAGCGTGTAAAACTATAAATGAAAGCGATTCATGAAAACATACATATTGCGTGTAAATGAAAGCAATTCATGAAAACATGCAAATTGCGGTTCCAATCGGTTAGACCCGCAAGGAACCGAACCCGAACCGAGAACCGAACCGGAACCGAGACATGCTACTCGGTCCGGTTCTCGGTTCCTTGGTCATCCATTTTTCGGTTCTCGGTTCTCGCGGTTCCGGTTCGGTTCCGTGCGGTTCCGGAACCGCGCTCACCCCTAGACTGACATCATCCATCGAATTATCATAGCTTTTGTTAAAAACACCTAAAATTTGAAAGCCTTAGGCGAATCTCAAACTCCAAAAATTATGAAATAACAAAATGATGAGGTGCATTTCAGATACCTTTTTGGATAGAACATGCAAATTTTGGCAATTAACATTTTCGATGAATCTAGAATTTCTACCAATTATGAGAAATAGATTGATCACCTAAACGAATAAAAACAAGATGCGAATGCATGCAACAGTAAGAGAAATTTAACTAGTGGCAAATTTGCAGCCGAAAATGCCAAAGAAGAAAGTATACTCGGCAGAAGCCAATATGGCAAAAACATTTCATGTCCAACTACAGAAACTATATTTGATGGCTTCAAGAAACAAACGCAAACTTTACATTTTTCACATCTTTTTCCGTTACATAATCACACAATCTCATCTGCAAACGTTTACCAGAAATCACTCACTGATCTCTTAAAACAGGACTACCTGGCCTAGATTTTACATTGAAAATTCAAAATTAAAACACGATGAACCGTTGTTTTAAGCTATCTCCTTAGGGAACCATAGTTCCTAGTCACCTGCATAGACAGCGGTCAAGTTAAAGGGGAAAATAACCTAAGGCAAAAACAAAACCCATTTCACTCATCCGACCAGCAACATAACAGCTATTTAAAGATGGAAAAATGGACCGGTCAGGTAACAAAGGTTAGGTTGACCCGAAACAATTTTATTTGTCCAGTATTAGAATTTGTTGAATAGAAATATAAAATTATTAATGACGTTTTACACAAGAAAACACACTTGGGATGACTTTCGATTTGTTTAGCCCGGTTCCTTTGTAACATTTTGTTAATTTACCCGTTTCACTTTGTGATGAAACATAACCTGAATCAACCCATTCACAATTCACAAATAAATGGGCCAAAACTGCCACCTACGCTTTTTAAGGGATACGAGATAGAGCCGACTTGGCTAACAAAAACTGCAAGAATATGGTAAAAACAATAAAGCAGATTGAAGACGACATCACTTACCCGCGGTTGAGACTTGTTCATTCTCCTTGGCACATCATCGTCATCCTCATCGTCATCATCGTTACTCATCATCATTCGGTTGATTGAGGATGAAGAGCTGTCTGTTTTCTTTCCCCTCTTAGAAGCAGTGGTACCCCTACCTCTTCCCCTAGGCGCAGCAGCTCTTTTGCGACCCTTACCTCGCATGCTCTCGTCATCATCCTTAAAGCAACAAAGTGTTACAATGTATCAAAATTTTACTTAACTAAAAAAAATGAAAAGAAAAAACAATATTGTGGCAATAATATATTAGTTTACTGTTTGCTGATATATGAAACGAACAAAATTTAAGGAATTAATGAAGCTTGAGTTGAGGTTAAGATCATTCATACCGAACTGTCCTGAAGGTCGTTTATCCCATACTGCACTGGTTCGTCTTCTGAATCAGAATTAACATTTTCTTCATCAGCAGCTAAACTTCGAACTGCAGCAGATGTGGTAACTGATGCTGATCTGCAAGAAAATGCAAGGTTGAACAAATCACGCAGACATACCAAACCATAACAAAACCTGTATTAACAATAAGCATTGTATGACCAAGTAATGACAAGCTCTTTAATCTAATTTTTGATCAAACAAATGACTGAAAACTGCTTTTGTGTCAACCAGCCTGACCCATTTTGATCTGTACTATAAAAAACAAGTTTTGCCTAAAGCCTGTTTTGAACTGTTACCCAACCCCGCCCATTTTGCAACCTCTAATTAAACAGAAATTAATAATGCTGAGATTAGCGGACCTTTCTGAACGACGGAACATTGTAGATGCATCAAGAGTCGTCTGCTTCAAACTACTCGATCCTCTACCTCTTCCTCTTCCCCTTCCTCTTGAAGTCTTTCCAACTTCAGAAACTTCACGAGCAGACGACGTAAACTGTTGCAATGACCCTTTTTTGCCTCTAGCAGTAGACATTGTACCAGTTAATTGTGTGGCATCCTCATCGTCACTAAAAGAAGCTGCACTTCCAATTCCCCTAGGAGCTTTCTTTAAATTCTGCATAAGAAAATGCCCAGTTGTAGCAATCAAGTAGCCAAATAAAACTAGGCATAAAAACACTAAAAGTTAGAAGATACTACCTCCATGGACTGAGCACTAGAAGTAAATGGTTGATCTTCTTTAGACTTGGACCTTTCCTTGACACGTGCCTGCACATATCATAGGTTAATCAAGAGTTAAAAATATACCACGAGTATAGGAGTTAAGCTTCTTGCCTCTAAGCAGTTCTCGACTTTGACAATTATATCTTCAACGTCAACCTTCAGATTATCTGGATCCCGAGAAATATTTTTCTGTTTCAGCAAAAATATAATACGATCATTGCAAAGTTAACAGGAATCTGATAGAAAAAAGATTTATAAAAACAAGATTGCAACATTACCAAGGAAAATAACAAGAAGCAATGTCACTTAATATGGTCAACTTGGTATATGGAAAGACTACTTACACGGGTTTCTTCAAGGTTGTATTGCAAACAAGAATGGAAAGCCATTTTGTCATCCTTGTTTATGAAATTGTGTAATGCTTCATCCAAATCATTCACGGGAAGAATCTCCATTTTCTGTAAAGATTGTCCGTATTAAGAAGAAACCATGATGAAGAAACATAATAGATGTTTGCAATTAACAGATCTCTAAAAGTTCCATAGCCTGAATTTCACTTATTATGCAAGTAGAACTAAAGTAGTGGCAAGACTAGAAAGTCAACTTGCATAATAAGTAAAACATCATGACTCGTCTGCATACCAGTTGACTCTCGGCAACCAAAGCTTCAATGTTTTGCTGATTCAATTCTTCTGGCCGAAGTCGTTCAGAATCCTTAAATTTTGCTAAGCACAACAGAAAGTTAAATTATCACCACGTAAGTATCAAACGTCAATAATGAAAAAATAGATTTTATTTTGCACCATTGTTAAAACCCTCAGCTACATGCTTAGCAAATAAAGCATAGTATTATAAATTAAAATGTAGGAACCCCATAGTATGTAACCTCACTAACCTTCACCCTGAGCTTTCTTCGAAGCTTTTGAAAATATAAGAATATCCTGTGGATTAGCAACCTACAATTTCGATACAAAGTCATCTCCTTTGAACAATTATCATGCTTCCAAGAGAATCTACTCTACAAGGTTATGATAAAAGAAAGTACCTTGCCCACATACTTTTGGCCAAACCTTTGAGGATTAATGGTCATGAATCCAGAATAATCAACCTGACAGTATATTCATGTATAAAACATCAAACAAGATCATGCGTAATTCATTTAATTTTATGAAAGCTAGTACAATTATAGTGTTATTATTATTATATTTACTTTCATGTAGATAGTAGTAGTACCTTTACACGCACAAGTGGAAGCATTGGCTTTGAATTTCTAGAATCCGAACTGTTACACTTTTCTATTAGACTGTTCACCTAGAGCCATTTTAGAGTCAGCAAGATACCACGACAACACCATACAATATGCAGAATCTTCACGAGCAAGAATAGCTTACCACGTTGTCCAGATATTCAAGAATTGAATTTTGATCATTTGGATCAATGTCCTGTTCATCCTTTAATACTACCTGCACGACAAACATTCAGCAATAAGAGAGAAACTATACTATAGTGCACCCCACACTTCAAAAATAAAGAGAGCATATATAGAATATAAACCTACCTCTTTATATTCAAAAGGTCTTACAGAGTGTAGCGGTATCTTGGTTGGCCGATATTGATTTTCCTGTATAAAGGTTTTTTCAAATATTAGAATTCAAATAAAAAGCAAAGGCAGATGACTTTGTAACTTGCTTAAATTGGTTTTGGTGGAAAAACCTTAATTTCTACCAAAAGTACATGTTTTGGTTTTGATTCACCATCAATAAGCGATGTTGCAACAGAAGAGCCTGGTTGAGTAATGTGGAAACCCATGCCTGGAACTTCCTAGTAAATTTTAGAGATATAAAAGATCAATCAGTTAGAGCCTAAGAAATACAGAAAATTCAACCAAAGATTAGATTGAGTTCCACCTGAGGATCAGCAAGACATTCATGTTCATGTCCCCAGACTACGAAGTCCAGGAACCGAGGTAGAAAATGCTCATTTATGGCATTCTTAGGATTTGTCTTTACTCTGCATATTGAAACACACTTCATTATTGCTACACCATGATATCATGTCTCAAACCATGTTCAATATACTTGATCAGTAGAAGCGCCAAAATGAGCAGGCAGGTCAGGTTGGGTAACGGGTTTAAAAAAGCAACTTTTTTAGTGGGTCAACCTGGCTACAAACACTTTTCCTGATTTTCTTAAACTTTGTAAAAAAACTAATGGATTGCATAGGATTGAAAAATATATTACTAAACTGATGGTATAAATTTTACTAAAGCAACTAACTTAAGGGGTTGTGTGGACTTGAATACAATGTTGGACAACTGCGACAACTTTAAGATTTTGACCTGTTTTATTTCAGCTATATTTTTACAGTTGCATGATTAAGCTGTTTTCAAACAAATACCACCCCACCTGACCCATATATCTATCAGATTTGGGGAACATAAGCTTCAAATAGTATTTCTAACCTGTTTTGATGAAGCACTAAAATGTTGAACCAGTCTGACACTTGACAATCTTCTTGAGGTTCAGGACGCATCCATTGTACAGCATGTGGAGTCTATCATGCACAAATAAATAACAATTAAGAGAAAAATAATATGCAAAAACATGAAGATTTGACCGTGGTTAAAATAATCAGTTTTAAAACTAGAACCTGAAACATTCTATTCAGCCGTTCATCTCTAATATTTCCAAGACCGTATAGAGCAACAGAGGTTATCCCCTGTAATTCATACACAATAGTTATCGCATGTGAATGCATCATACTCCCTTAACCTAGTCAAAGGACACCATTCACACACACAGAAAACACTAGCAAAAGAAATTCATGACAGACCTTTTTAATAAGAATTGGGTAAAGAGTGATCTCCCCAACACCAGAACCTCCAAGAACCATTTTGCCAAAATAGTTTACAAGGTTACATGCTGAAAGAATATCAACTGCAGAAAGGTTATCCTGTAATAAATCATAAATCAACAGTTAAGAAAGCTGGCTCTACCAATCTTAATGATAATGAAGACAGCTAAGAGGTACAAAACATCTTCAATGACATGTATCATAGTTTTTTTAGACATGCGTCAAATCATAATTAGTTGCGAAATAAGAATAACAATGTATAATAGGCACAACAAAACTTATCATTTTTATAACTATAACCCATGCTCTTGAAGATGTTAATACTTGAAAAAAAAAAAAAAAAAAAAAAAAAAAAAAAACTATATGATAAGGATTACCACTCCAGCAGGGTCATCATGATTTCCATGAATAGTGAACACTGGTAAGCCAACATTGAAATGAGGATCTTCATAGTTTACATGACCAGACCTGTTTACATTGGCATTCTGTTGTGAAAAACTGACCCATATATGTTTGCATATGCATGTGTACAAAGAACAATTCTTAATATTAATAGGGATAGATCATTACACATTTGCAAAGTTTATAGTCTGATCACTGACAACTTGGAATTGCACTGGCTTATCATTAAGACAGTATTTTCGCAGAATCTCTATTGCCTTCACTAATGTCGTCCTTGATGGCTTGTTTTCATGAAAAAGATCACCACCAAGAAGTACGAAGTCCACCTGGTACCACAATTATTATTAGTTCTTATCACCGGGATATTAGCCACTTATACTGTTTGTCTGTTTTTCCGAATCATTGTTTAATAGAGAAAAAAGTGGCACAAAATACATAAATATGTCACCAGTATCAGGACTTTTATGCTCACATGTAACACGATTAAAGTAACTCATACTACAAAATTAAACAACAAAGTGAGTATGCATACAAACAAATTTAGTCTGGGTTAATACCATTAAAACAAATGTTCAGGTCCATTTAACATTTTTTTCCCCCAAAACATGGACCAAACCAAATTTAGAAATTAGAATGAGTGGAGTCACCCTTTATCATAAACATTTGAATATTAAGAATCAATTTCAGCCAGGGGTGGAATTTGAACTTGTACTAAATACACATACAGCATCAGTGCCTAAGCAGCAGCGAAAAAGAAAAGCCAAGAAAGAAAATGCCACACATAATTGAAATTTTTCAATGAACTAATTCAGCATCGCAACCGAACATTTGAGAATTTGTACTTAAACGCAGGGCATATACCAACATGAAGACTTAACCTGGTAGCAGCTAGCAAATTCACAGTAAAAGTCCCAAAACACTTAAATACTTATGTTTGAGTGAATTTAGAACTTAAGGTGCTAGTATAACGAGAAAGCACTAAGTGAGCGACATTCATGTGAAAGAAGTGGCAGACTGTAATTAATGAATGATTGCTCGCAAGGGAGTGGAAGAGCGGGAAGAAGAAGCTATTACCTTCTTCTCTTCTGCTATTTTGCAAATCTCTTCAAATGCTTGAAATGAGTCATGACGGCGAACCTCATCTTTTTCCATATAGCCCAAATGACAATCCGTGGCAACAAGCACACGGACTGTGTTGCTATTGTCATCCCTATATCATACAGAAAAGTTCATGTTAAACATAGTGTAAGCATAGTGAATCTAAGCCAATCATTTGTACTCTTATAGACAATGAGACAATGAAGTTAATAGACAGCTCTTGCGGCCATACCATTTGCTTATACAAAATTGAGCCAGAAACAAATCAACCAACACCATAATCGGCATATTTGGTCTACTTTGATTATTTACAGATAAATGAACCAAATGGTTCTCTACGATCGTGTCTAAAAACAGAATGTAATACAGCAATGAACCATAGATCCCAAGTAACAAATTTAGCAACATATGATGGAGGCTAATCCTTTAAAGAAACTTATGCAAAAACCTTCATTTAATACGGAGTATATATGTAAGTGACACTATCAGACTTAAGGTTTATAGGTATTCCCAATGGTTGATGTCTTTCCTTTCACATATGTACCAAGTATTCCCAACCCTTTGTCTCTTTTCATCATACTCGTTCCTCTAGTCACTTACTTTCAACAAGAACACTAATAATAAAGGTCGATAAACATACTACATACAACCCAAAGTTCCCGTATAGCGAAATCACAAAGAAAAAAAAAGAAGAAATCATGTTACCTTGGCAAGTCACCCATATTACTACACTTTCACCTCTTGAAATCCTACAATAACGCAATCAAATCCACAATCAGAAATAAGAAAACGTAACCTCACAGATGCAACATTTCATACGAAAAAATAAACGGAAATCGGCCCTACTAGTCCCACTGCTGACCCTACTTCACCGTACTCTATCTTATAGAATCAAAACTAGTTATCTGAACCTAATAAAAATCAGTATAAATGATAAACAACTCAGATACAACAACAACAATACCCAATCCCGCCGGTTAGCGGGACACAGGAAGGTAGGATGTAGACACTCGTACCCCTGCCCGAGGGTAGAGAGGCTCCTTCCAAAAGACCTACGACAAGTTTAGTAGTCTAGTTTACGACAACAACAATACTCAATCCCGTTGGAGCGGGTGTACGACAACTAATAAACTCGTAACAACTAAACTAATAATAATAATAATAATAATAATTAAAAAAAAAAAAAAAAAAAGTGAATGATAGCACGTGCATCCAAATATTAGTCACGTGCATCTATGTCTAAAACCCTAACTAAACAAAATTAATTAAAATGAGATACAGTAGCAAGTATATATAACTAACAGTATTCGAATATCAATCAATAGAAAGTATATATATAGAGTAACGTTTTGACCTAACAGTTCAATTCAACAACAATATTTATTTAAAAAAAAAAAAAAAAAAAAAAAAAAAACACGATGAATTAAGTAACTGAAATAACAAAAAAAAATGAAGTAAATAAATATATACTTGATTATGATCCGTGATGTAAGTCCGGTGGAGTCCAGTGGCGGGAACTTGACGGAGCACTATGTGAAGAAACACGTAGTGCAATGGTTTTTGGAATTATATATTTTATTTTGGGCTTAAAAAAATTGTAAGTTTTTAATATCGATATATAAGGCATTAAGGCCTGTTATTGTTTATGAAATCAGGCCCAATGTATTGGGTCGTTTCGGGTAGTTTTTTTTACTTTTATTTTCAATATTATTTTCCATATTTTTGTCATTTCAATAATAATAATAATTGTCGCTTGAAGTGGTTTGCTTGCTTTTGGGCTACTATTGTCGCTTGGAGTTGTGTTTTGACTCTTGGTGTTTGTGTGCATTGATACTTACGGTTTGTCTATACCAAGGATAGCAGTTTGACTTCTATGGCAATCACACGCTTTCATCATTGTCCCTTTGTTGGTTTAAATGGGTGTCAGGATGGTAACGGTAATGGGCTCACCAGAAGTTCGTTGATCACTCATCTTCGGGATCGTCACTTCAATGAAGATGCGCTAGACACCACCAAACTTTCCTTAGCAGCTAACTTTGCTGTCTTTGAGACAGCCGAGGTCACGTTGAAACGTATGGGTCTTTGGTTATGCGGGGGTTGTTTTAAGACACACACTCTTCGTTTTAAATGCCGGCATGGGTCTGATATTGTGCCACCCCCTGATTGTGGTGATGGTGTTGTTAGGTTTGTGTTATTTGATCTCGTCAAACCACAAGTCCCCTCTTCTATTGCCCGTGTTGAAGACCAGGTTTTGGAGGAGCCTTACGGTTTTGACCTACACCTACTTGATACCTTGCTATCTAAGGGATTGCACACTGTTAAATCTATCCCTCCAAAGTGTCGTTTGGGATTCTCTCGCGTATTGAAAGGTGCTCTTGATAAAGTGATCTGCACACCTGGGGACATTTCTTGCTGGGTTAGCCTGTTAGTCTTGCCTCTGTGTCTCCTTAAAACCTTTTGCCCGAGGAGTAACATGGAGTGTAGGTCTGCCATTAAACACCAACGCCAAGAAGAATATATCGCCAAAGCCATTCACTCATGGGGTACGTTTGGCGGGAGTTGCAGCTTGTTAAAGAGGTTTTAGCTGATCCATCTCCTGCATGGTCTAACATTGACGAGGAAAATCTGGACTTGGGAGAACGAAATGTCAAGCAATGTAGGAGGAAGGTCTGTGATGGCCATTATACCGCGGCTGTCAGAGTTCTTTCCTCTTCAGGGGTTGCTCCTTATAATGATGCCACTCTTGAGGACTTAAAAGCCAAACACCCCTTTAAGTCTGCTCCTTCCCTGCCGGATATACCTATTGACCATCATAACCTCGTGGCGTCTCCTGCTGTGGTCCGTGACATGATCAAGAGTTTCCCTCGTGGTACATCTTATGGCCGAGATGGTTTGCGTGCCCAACACCTTTTGGATTGTTTTAGTGGTGCTGCTGTGGCTAATTCTGATGAGTTAATCGATTCTATCACCCAAGTGGTAAATCTTTTCCTTGATGGTAAATGCCCTAGGGCGTTGGGCGAATATATTGTCAGTGCACCGCTCACACCACTGGTCAAGACAGGGGGCATCCGTCCCATTGCGGTGGGGACTGTTTGGCGGCGTTTAGTCTCCAAGGTTGGTGCTTCTATGATCGGCCACTCCTTAGACGGGTATTTAAATGATCTTCAGTTCGGCGTTGGGTCTTTGGTGAGGGCGAGGCTATTCTGCATGCCATGAACAGGTTCATTGAAGACCGAGGTGGCGAGAAAGGTCTTTCGATGTTACTGGTGGATTTCAAAAATGCCTTCAACTTGGTGGACCGTGAGGTCATTCTACAGGAGGTTCGCTTGCGCTGCCCTGCCATTTCACGTTGGGCGGAGTTATGTTATTCTAGCCCGGCTAGATTATATTATGGAGAGCACACGTTATGGTCGCACCAAGGGGTACAACAAGGTGACCCGCTCGGACCCCTTCTCTACGCCCTCGTGTTACATCCTTTGATATGCAAGATTAGAGACTCCTTTAGTCTCTCCCTTCAAGCGTGGTATCTAGACGATGGCACTATTATTGGAGATACCTTGGTTTTGGGGAAGGCTTTAGAACTTATTATGTTGGATGGACCACAGCGCGCTTGTATCTCAATGTTGATAAAACCGAGGTTTTTTGGCCAACGGAAGATCCCAAAAGCATGCTCGCAGGTGTTTTCCCGCCTAATATTGCTAGACCGCTGCATGGTGTCAAATTATTGGGTGGGCCTGCTAGTATGGACCTTGAGTTTAGCACTGAGCTTGTCATGAATCGAGTTGCCAAAACTATTAAGCTCATGGATGCTGTTGCTAAGCTTAGGGACCCCCAATGTGAGCTGTTGCTCCTTCGTGCTTGTGCCGGCATCTCAAAGTTATATTTCTCTATGCGCACATGTTCTTCCCGGGTCTTTGAGCATGCTCACGTTGCATTTGACGTGGCACTTCGTTCCTCTCTAGAACGTATTGTTACTGCTTCTGGGCCTGGTTTTGGTGACTGGCAATGGAGACTGACCACCCTGCCATTTGTATTTGGGGGGCTCGGAGTATATTCTGCGGAGGATGCTTTGAACTATGCATTTCTTGCGTCTAGACTCCAATCTGCCAATCTACAGACTAAGCTCCTCAGATATTCTGATATCGTAACCTATGGACCTTCTTTCCAAGAGGCCTTGAACGCTTTTAATGTGAAAATGGGGATTGACCTTCTGAGTAACCCGGATGAGATCGCTGCCCCCAAACTCATGAAGAAATTGGCAGATATATATTTCAAACGTGTTACCCAAATGGCTGAATCCACATTTCGCCTATCTCCTCGACAAATGGCACTTTGGAGATCGCAACAGGAGGACTACACTTCAGAATGGCTTAGGGTGGTTCCGATTTCTGGGCTGGGACAGACCATGAACGCCAGAACTTACAGGTGTGTGTTATGTTATCGGTTAGGCGTTCCCCTTTTCTCTGCTCCGATGCCGTGCTCAGCTTGCTCTAAGGTTTTCACAGGGGATATTTACGGGGACCATGTTGTATCGTGCACTGGCACTATTGGTATTAAACATCGACACAACATAGTGTGTGATACTTTGGTTGATATCTGCTCTCGATCTAGGGTCTCAGCTCGTAAAGAGGTCGACATCAGGTTGGGTGGAGAAAGGGAGCAAGTCTTACGGCCAGCGGATGTCTTGCTCTATTCCTGGGACGGAGGGCAGGACGTATGTGTCAATTTGACGGGGTCGTCTCCCCTCACGCAAACTGGTATGATTGACTTTGTGCCAGGTAGTGTGGTGATTGATGCCGCAAAACGTAAGCGTGCTAAGTACGGAGCTAAATGTATGGATATTGGATATGAGTTCATCCCTTTCTCATTTTCCTCTTTAGGGGAACTTGAGACAGATGCGATGACCTTACTTAAGCGGATCCGGAAATTCTCTATAACTCAAGATATTGGGGCGCGTGCTGCTACTCATATCTTCAATAGGATTAATTTCGCTATTGCTAAAGGGGTGGGGGCCCAGTTAGTTTCGAGGCTCCCCTCTAATTTCTTGTAATCCTACGGGTATTGTTTCTAATGAAAATGATGTTAATAATAATAATAATAATAATAATAATAATAATAATAATAATAATAATAATAATAAATAAATAAATAAAATTGATAGTAATATTATAAGTAAATAAATAAATAAGCACAATAGATTTAAAATTTTGGAGGGCCACGACATACCCCAGTCTCTATAAAGCTTTATCTTTAAAAAAAACGATATTGTTTCTATGCTTGTCACTCCTATTTATAAGATGAAATGGAATGACTTCTCATCGAATGAGACATTAGGAATGAAGGAGGCGGGAATTGGGATAGATGGATTGCTCGGCCTTTTGATTTGTTTGTTCACTCTTAGGTTCTAGGTTGTTTGGCGCTTTGGGTCAGCCTTATGCCTGCTTTTTTGTAGTTGCTTTGGTGTATCTAGGTGTTGGGATGAGTTTTTGGTTTGGGCTTCGTGGCTTTTGCCTACTTTTGTTTTAGTGTAACCAGGTGTTGGGATGAGTTTTTGGTTTGGGCTTAATGGCTCTTGCCTACTTTTGTTTTAGTTTTATGTAGTAGCTTGTCTTTCATTTTTTTTGTTTTGTTTTCTTTTTTTCTGGGTCCTCTTTTTTAATCATCTTTTTGTTAAGTGGATGTCTTTGTTTGTATTTGGTTGCCGTTTCTTGCTTATTAATATATTGCCTTTCAAAAAAAAATGAAGGAGGCGGGAAGTTGCCGCTTTTATAATGGTTACTTATCATTCACATCTTTTATAGCGTATCGATATTCTTTTTGTACATGATTACGCAAGAACCTATGAAGCAATTTTTTTCGAAATCTGTCTTCAGCGAGAAAGGGAGACTTAAAAATCGTATTTTATTAGAGCGTTCATACCTTTTTTTGCACTTGAATTCTAAAAGGTTTGTGCAATATTCCTGTTAGTTTACGCTGTTATTTTATGCACATTAAATGAATTTCTAAAATAAACCGACTAAAGATGTGTTGAAGTGTTGAACATGTTCTTAACAAGAATTGCTAAAGGACGTCGGAGACAAAATTGCCCCGTTTTCATTTACTCATTAAAAAAATAATAATAAATAAAAAAAAATAAAAAAATGGTACACCACAAGAGGTAATTCATCCTCGTTGTCTCGTATGCATCAATAATGGTGGGTTTTTCGTTTCTCTATGGTTAGGTTGTGTTTAGTAGGCAACTTTATGGCGTTTTTATGTGTTTATAATTGAAAGCTTGTTTGGCAAAAAGCTTTAGAATTTCTTTTAATGAACGCTTTTACTAAACCGTATGGAAGAAGTATTTGCTTTTTAGGCTAGACACAGTAAGGAGAGATGATCTCCCTCCTTTTCACTATCACGTCAGCTTTCTCTCCATCAATCTTCAGACGATTGGGTGCCCCAGTAAGGGCGACCAACACCATTTTTTTTAATCCAACCGTTATACAACGGTTTAAACATAAATGCACAACTTTTCCATGTAATTTCTGTCGATCGTGATCACGACTGAAATCCCCAAAAATCGCATCACGATCGAGTGCCCACATAAAGGCGATCGATATGTAATTGATCGTTTGTATCGATCGCAAACAATTACTGTGGCTAGCCTTAGGATTACATACTTGTCACTATAAAGTTATTGCTACAACTCGTTATTCAACGTTTTTTACAAGACAAAGAGATACAACTTGCCTGCAACTAAAAACTTTACAACTAAAATCTACCACTAGTTTCCAAAATAGCTTGTTAACTTGATTAACTTCATAACTTGATATAATAATAAGCATAAGTTATTTCGGATAAGTTAACCCAAACACACTTAAGTAGCTCATTGTCATTTTTATCACACTCGTTGATATGTACAAAATTGTTTTGATGATGATCGGGTTATTTGCGAAAGATGAGAGCTAAGTTATAATAAGAAAACATGTCACTAACTATTTTTTGTTTGCCCTTTTGCGCGACTAACATGCTGGTATAAATTTTTTTTGTTCAGATGCTGGTGAAAAGAATTATGATGCTAAATCTGAATTATTAAAAGTAAATTTTCTCACAGATCAAAGAAACATGACATGTTTGAACATGGTTTATGCAAAAAAACATACGTAATTCGGATTGCTTTGTACCTACCATTTATGTCTTATTTTGTGTTCCCGTTCGATTAATAGTCTTCATGATTGAGAGCACGAGACAAATATAGGATTACCAACCAAAATGCAAAGAGACAATATGTATTGCAAATTCGCAATCAAACCCTATTAAATATCTTAAATTTGAGTACCATTAATTAATACGATGTTGAAAATGACTAATTAGGTTAGACAAATTTAAGATATTTACTACTCGTTACTACTCGTGACTTACCTAATTAGACACGTTATTAGTACCGGTATGCACAAAGTTTTAATAAATTCTAACTACACTCTCCATCAATCAAATGTCATCTCTGCCCACTAAATTTTTTTTCTCATTAGTTAAAATTCAAAACGCACACTTATTTTGAGACATTTCAAAATAACAATGTAAACACAAGACGGAGAGAGTAGCACTTATTTTAAGGTTACAACCTACTTTGTGTCTTTTCAAAGTTCCATACTTCCATGTATCTCCACAGTTTGGTTGGAACATCATGAAGTTTATATTTAAACTTACGGGCAAGATACATGTTAGAGGAAATTCCACAAATATACCAACTTTTGAATTTGATTCCACAATTAAGTCAAGAATTTTGCAAATTCTCCATTTAGTCATGTGCGACTGTGCGAACATGCGACTTTATACAAAATGCGACATTTGTCAACTATTTTAATAATAAAAGTACAATTGATTAGATACTTTTTATTTTATTTTATTATAGTTGACACATTCGCATAGTCACACATAACCAAATAAAGAATTTGCAAAATTCTTGATTTAGTTGTGAACCCAAATTCAAAACTTGGCATATTTTTGGAATTTCCTTTGTATATTATTCTGATTGTTGTATGACGCATCTACTATACTATATTTTTTTTTTGAAAAGTTTATAAAGTTTTAGTGTCAATAGCTTATATACCTTTAAATTATATAAATTTAACTTTAATTTACAGATGTCTCACATAATAAGCGCATTAATTGTCTTATGATTAAAAAAATAATTTAAAAAAAATGAAAATTTGGGACTTTTTTGTAACATATAAACTTGAAATGGGTATTCACTAAAAGAAATATAAACCTTTTTATGTCTTTTATTGAGTAAGGATCAAATAAGAAATAAAAATAAAATGAGAAGAATGAGAAGTGATTACAACCGCACATTTCAGATGCACATAAAAAATAAGATGCATCCCCTATGAAATTCTCCTTCTTCATTTGAAATGTGTGGCTACAAACATTTCTCATTATTCTTATTTTATTTTCTCTTCTTATTGGATCCATTCCCGTCTTTTAGTACCGTATTTGTTGTCCTACGCTTTAAAAATGGGTATTATAACTTTGTGGTTTTATATGGGACTTTCATTTACTAGAAAATATATTAGTCTGCCAAAAATCAGAGATACGGTAAGAAAAATCATAGATATGTGAAATGACGTGTCGGCTTCATAGTTCGGTAGTTTCTAACCCGCTATGATTCCAGAGAATTATTAATGACATCTTTTGGCTTTGGCAGAATGACACTCATAGCCCACAAATGTTTTCTGTTTTATAGATTAAAATAATAATAATAATAATAATAATAATAATAAATAAATAATAATAATAATAATAATGGGTATTTACCAGCATTATTTTAATTGACTACAATGTAACTATTCCAGGGGACTATGATTTTTCTCAAACGGCAAATTTCATTAATTCCGCAAGTTGTCACAATGAAAGTTTACTAGCATACTTATGTTATATAAGCACCTTATGACTTGTATATCATAAGCTCATAAACCAATGACGTGTTTGGATTAACTTATGTTTTAACAAGTTAAGAAATTCAAGTATTTGGTTTAGTTTAGGTTGGCCAATGACCAAAAAGGATATGAAGTGGAAATTATGAATGTTATATTATGTATAATTAAGGGTAAAATTATAATTTGATATGAAGTATGTTATATAAGTCCAACCCTCTTAAAAAAAATCACATTTTTTGGGATTAAAGAAAACCCCTTATATGCTCATGAGCACCATATAAGCTAATAAGCTTATAAGCCTATTATATAAGCTTAGACAAACACTCCCTAAGTTTTTTACACTTATAAACATGTGTAAAATAATCACATTAACAAGTGTGGGGACATTTAAACAATCATTTCAATTTTCATATTTAAATTTTAATGAGAGAAAAAGTTCACACAAACAAATGTGAAGAAATTTAAACTTGTCCACACTTTTAAGTATTAAGGGGGCGTTTGGTTGGGGTAAATTCAAGATAATTGAAATTAAATTTGCTTCAATTAACTTGTTTGGTTCACAATAAATATGTAGGCCCAGAAAATTTATTTGCATGATTGAGGCTAAAAGTTGGCCATTTTAATTTTCTCTCACATGGAAAGAATTTACATTTGCTTAGAACTTTAAATAATGCCATTTATATATCTTGAACCAAACGCACCCTAAGTGTAATTTGATACATTCATTTTTCCCACACTTTCTCTAGTGTGGATAAAATTGGTGTCACAAATGGATTTCACACTTTTAAGCGTGGATAATTTTTTTTTTTTTTTTTTTTTACCTTGCCACATGCTTAGGAGTGTAGCAAACGAAGTGATTTTAAACAACACTATTTTCAAGCAATGTAAACCACATCTGGCAAGTGTTACAAGATTTTTTTAGCATGGAAATAGCTCTTAATCTGAGACGAACCCTTTGTCAAAAAAAAATAAATAAATAAATAAAAAAAAAAAAAAAAAAAATCACAGTTGTTACACATTTCCTGAAATGATTAGTAATAAGCAGACTAACATGAAGCAACGTAAAAATCCCATGATCCCATCATTTCGCGTTCCATAACACGTGTGACACATAACAAATCCTAACAAATACCAGCAAGCACTTGTTTAGTACAACCCAAAAATAGCTCATAAGATCTTAGAACCTAAAAAACGCATAAAAACAATTGCCTTGCACAACAAACAAAAAACAGAAGAGTCCAAACAAAAGCTCAGAATATAAAATCAGGACCTATAACCACATATCAAGCAACAACATATAATATACCAAGCTATTACTACTTCGCAATTCATCACTCAAATGTCCACATATAAAATTGTGAAAAATGAAACCATATGATATTTGATAATGCAAAACACGTGTAAAACATGCAATTAGCACATACTCTTAATAACGTCTTCACATAAACCATGAATTAGTAACCACACATGGCAAATGCCACCATATTTTTTGAACAAAGAAACAGTCATGAAGCTAAAGCAAACCGACTTTCAACAGAAGAGTTCACAATTACTAAACATTGCTAGCAACGATTGTTAATAAACAGACTTATAGGAACCAACGTATAAGACATTAAAAAAAAAAAAAAAAAAAAAAAAAAAAAAAAAAAAAAAAAAAACTATCTTGCAAAACCATTAAAAAACAAAACAGCCCAACCCAAATCTAAGCATATAAAATCAGCACATATAACTACATATATCAAGCAGCAATATATAATATACCAAGCTACTACTATTTCACGTTTCATAACTCACAAAACTACATATAAAATTGTAAAGAATGAACCCATCCAATTTCAGATAATGTAAGACAACAGCTAGTACACACATTTAAATCATGAATTGGTACCCCCCCCCCCCCCCCCCCCCCTACACTCATCTCAAATAAATAAGTTTAAAATTAAGCAAACAAATAATATTAAAATTAATCAAGCCCACCAACAAAAATTCTCTTGCACAACCAACAAAAAACATAAAAGTCCAATCCAAATCTAAGTATATAAATTTAGTACACATGACTACATATCAAGCATGAATATATGATATACGAAGCAACCACTATTTCGCGCTCCATAACTCACATGAGCACATATAAAATTGTGAAGAATGAACCCACCCAATTTCTGATAATGCAAGACAAATGCAGAACATACAATTAGTAGACAATTTTAAATCATGAACTCTTAACCCATCACACTTATCTCAGATAGCCAATAATTGTTTTCTGATCAAGCCCGCCAAAAAAACATCATTAGTATCCAAATTTACACAGATAGACAGTAAAAAATTAAATGTTCGGATTAAAGGTTGCACCTTTTTACCATGGGAAGAAATGCATCTGTAATTGATAATATGCAAAATATCAAAAGCTTAAGGAGAACCTGTTGGGTTTGAATTTCGACCCAATTGTATCTTACATGTATTTAAACATAAAATAGCCTATTTTATTAAGTCTCTAATAAGGATCAGGGAGAACAGCACTCACTGATAAGGATCAAAGAGTAAGACACCCCCTGATGGAGATCATAGGTCTTACTCTCTAATGGTTATCAGAAAGTGTTACTCCCTGATGGTCATCGGAGAGTGATTACACCCTGATGTTTATTAGTGAATGTAACTCACTAATAATTAGTGGATGTAACTCACTGATAAAAAGAAATCAGTGAGAGTTGTATAAAGCTCAATCAACTGTCAAGCTTCAGGGAAGTCGAAGACCAACTGAAGAAACACTTTGTAAGCTGATGCGGTGTTAGTGAGTAAAGTATAAGAAGCTACAAACAACACCAGACTCACTGAGATCTGACAAATATCTCAATGACTCTGAGGATTTATCTCTGAAGACCAACTTAGTCTCTGATGAATGGGCGGGAAACTTCTTGGGAAGATAAGCGAAAGGTCTTATTAAAGGACGATAAAGTAAGATTTTGGGTACAAAAGATTGTCAGCACTAGTCGTTCTAATAGGAGAATTTTTCATTGGTCGTCAACCGGAATTGTTTACCGTGAGCTATATGTCCTTTGTAAATCTTTGATTCAATTCTAATAAGATTTGTAAACGTTGAAAAGTACAAATGGTGTTATTAGTAGACTAAGTGGTCGTGAGTAAAAGATGTTCATCTGTTTCTTAATGTTCACTTGGTATCATCATTTGCTCAAACTTTGTGGACCAACAAGTGGTATCAGAGCGGGTAGTTTCTTTTAATCCAGATCCATTCTTGAATGTCTTATAATAATACAAAGTCGTTCTTGAATGTCGGCTAATAACATTCAAACCCAATCCTTTACAAGACCCCACCAAATACACCCTCCTCATAACTTCGTTTCATTTCTAGTCTACACGATTGAGTATTTTCATACTCTTTTTTTGTAGCAAAAAGCTCTAAATGCTTCTTTTCCAGCTCATTTAACCATTCCTTGCAAGTACCTTTATTTAGAAATAAAAGTTCACTAGGACAACACGTCCTGAGTAAATATTTTCATCTTGAAAATTTTTGTCAGAGGTTCTTGTAAAAATATGTGTAGTAAGACACATAAGCTATAAGTGTGGTTATGGTTACTCTCAACAACAATCAAGATGGAGAAAGAAGCATTAGGCATTTTTGCAAACTGGAGCATCAGAAGAAAATTGAAGAGAGGAGCATCAGGGGAAGAGGAGATGTCTTCAGGGAATGCGCATCAGGTGCATCGGGGAGTGTTCAGTAAACAAGACAGTCCCTGATCTTCCAGAAACTTCACTAGAAGACATCAACAACAAAGGATCAAGCTTTATTGATTTTATTTTAGTCTTTGTTGTATTTTAGTTATAAGAAGAAGCCATTATGCTCACTTACAACTAATTAATCTAAACTATTCATTTATTTAAATAGGAGACTGTTGGCTAGGAAAATCTAACGAAACGATCTTTGATTAATATTTAGAATAGCCTATTACTATCCTAAGAAGCTGAACAACTAATGGATCAGGATCTCTGACGCCGATAGTTCAAGATCTGCGATTCTATTTATTTTTCAACAACAATTAGGAATTTGGACGCATCTTGTTTCTTTCCTTGTTGTAATTCAGTATGTAAGAAGAAACCGTTATACTCACTTATTACTGATTAAGATTAGGCTATTTGTATATTCAAATAGAGGGAGATTGTTGGGTCTGAATTTCGATCCAATTGTATCTGACAAGAATTTAAGCATAAATTGCCTAATTTATTAAGTCTCTGATAAGGATTAGGGAGAACATCACTCACAGATAAGGATCAAAGAGTAAGACACCCCCTGATAGAGATCAGAGGTCTTACTCTCTGATGGTTATCAGTGAGTGTTATTCCCTGATGGTCATCAGAGAGTGATTACTCCCTGATGGTTATTAGTGAATGTAACTCACTGATTAAAAAAAAAAGTGAGAGTTGTATAAAGCTCAATCAACTGTCAAGCTTCAGGGAAGTCGAAGACCAACTGAAGAAACACTTTGTAAGCTGATGCGGTGTCAGTTATTAAAGTATAAGGAGCTACAAACAACACCAGACTCACTGAGATCTGAAAACCGTCTCAATGACCCTGAAGACTTATCTTTGAAGAGCAACTTAGTCTCTGATAAATGGGCGGAAAACTTCTTGGGAAGATAAGCAAAAGGTCTTATTAAAGGACGATAAAGTAAGATTTTGGGTACAAAAGATTGTCAGCACCGGTAAACCAAAAGTACGCTTAACCTAGTTTACTAGGCACGTACTATCTACTCCAAGTTGGCAAAACACTATACCCATGTACATCCATAGTATTTCCCTTCCTATTTAAACGAAACTTTGTAACCGATATAAGTAAAGATCCTAAATAAACACATAAATTAATACTTAGTATTATAGTTGATAGGATCCCTTCTCCTAGGAACGAACTAAGCAAAGCTAGCTGCTAATAGGAGAGTTTTTCATTTGTCGTCAACCGGAATAGTTTACCGTGAGCTATATGTCCCTTGTAAATCTTTGATTCAATTATAATAAGATTTATAAACGTTGAAAAGTATAAATGGTGTTATTAGTAGACTAAGTGGTCATGAGTAAAAGATGTCGATCTGTTTCTTAATGTTCATTTGGTATCATCATTTGCTCAAAATGCGTGGACTAACATAACCAAACGGTAGCTTGAACCTGCAACAACCTAACAAAATCAGATAAAAAAAACCCATGAGCAAACTAAATTAGATAAAAAAAAAAACTAAAAGAAGTTCCAACCACCACAAGCAACATATAATTTCCAAAATCTCAGACACTTAAAACATCATCAAGGCTACACAAATCAATAACAACAAAAAACATACCCCCAATATGTGACCCGCCACTAATAAGTAGTTGAATCTCGATCTCTAAAACATTAAAACAACCAAACAACCACCACTCCTTCAGATCAAACCTAGCACCATTAAAATTAAGTATTTGCTAAACAAAATCCCAAAAAATGCAGATAAAACATTAACATTACTTGATAATACATTCGCTACAAACTCACGACTATCATTATTGATGCTAACTAGAAAGCGTACATACCTAAAAAAAGGGAAAAACATGCATCATCAGAACATGAGCTAAACGTGAAATCAAGAAAACCAAACTTAATACTGTGATTCAAATTGTAATGATATAGCAAGCATAATCAAACAATCAACCCATTATTCCTACCAAAACCCCTAAAACAATTTCAACTTTAACCAACTGAAAAAAAAAACAAAACAAAACAAAACAAAACAAAACAAAAAAAAAAAAAATAAAACAAAAAAACAAAAAAACCTAAATTACCTATAATTTTCTTACCTGCACCCATTATATATGTGTGAGCTTTTGTGTAAAACACCAAACACATGAAACCCAAATCCTTATGTATTGGGTTTCAAATTGATAATGGAATACCAGTGTAGAACATGCATCCAATTCATGACTGTTAGTTTTAACGGATAAAAATTAATGAATATGTCCGGACTCAAACTCGAGACTTCGGGATTGCACACTTTACGTATGAGTTTCAATTAATTAATAATTATTGTTTTAGTGACGAATAATTATTAAATTCACGAAATGAGCACTTAACGGTATCTAACGACCGTTAGACAAAAGATGAAGGACTAGATTTGAAATTGAATGGAAGAAAGCTATGGATTGGGCTTCTAGAGCCTTGGTTTGGCCGATCCATGCCCTCTAGGGCTTGTGATTGTGTCTTTTGCTCCAAGCTATGAGAATAGTATAAATACATGCCTTCATGTATTCACTTTCTCATCCCTTGATTCATTTGCAATCTAATTCTTCTTCTTCTCTCTTATTGAGCCTAGAAATCGAACTACACCCTTATAGGGTTCCTACTAGATTTCCTAAGCTCAAATCCATTCTAGTTTTAGTTGATCAACTACACCCTTCTAGGGTTCCTACACGATCTTCTAAATATTGTGTTTGGATTGCTTGTGAATTAAGAACCTAGCTTTTCTTATTGAAACGCTACTAATACGTGTGTTCAAGAACGAAGTGTTGGCATACTTTTGCTAACAAGGTGATTTGCCCTATTCGACTAACCCTAGTCGATCCACCATTAAACCCAATTAGGGTTTATAGTTCTTGTTCCATTGGTTTCTTGTTCTTGCTAGAAATCACAAAGAGGTACGCATCCTTTTATATTCGGTTAATTTATTTACATGTATTTGATCTATTCCGCTGCGTACTCTTTGATGTTTATGTGTTTATATTATTGTTATGATTCACATATTCCAACAGTGGCATCAAGAGCCGTTAATACATATTACCGAAACACATAAAATTGAATCATTTGATTATTACATGCTTGGTGTTCTTATGTTTTTTAAATCTCTCTTAAACCCTAGATTTTTTTTTTTATTAATAAGTCGACTTCTATTTATTTTTTATAAATGTCGATTTTTTTTAATAATAAAATTAGGGTTTTGGAATTTTGAATAAAAACTTGTAGAAACCCTAGGTTGCATGTAATATTTATGTGTATATAAATGGATATTGGTGATATGCCGTTTGGTTGCGTTCCTTATTGACATGATTATATGTTTATAATATGTGCTATTTGGGCATCCATGACAAACCATGCATGTGTTGTCTTGGATTATGATGATTTGGTTTTAAGATTTTATGCTTGTTATGCGATTTCATTATAATTGATAAATTGTTTAGTAAATATTATGAATAAAGATTACTAAAATTTGATTAATTATAAAATTAGGGAAGACCCTATTAATCGTATATAAATCAATTGTGTGTTTTAAAATTGATTTTAATTTGCATGTCTATTATTGTTGTCGTTTGTTTATTTTATTTAATTACTTTTGTTTTATATGTTTTGTGACATGATAGTAACAAAAGGGTAATTTCAAAAATAAAATAGTAAACGGACTTAATAATGGTGAAATCTTGTTTTGAGCTTACATATAAATCTTGAACTTTTGATTGATTGATCGCAACTGTATTAAGTGGTTGTAAGGTGAAACTATTTTGACAAACTATAAAGTGGGTATAAGGATGGCTTAGCATTAAATTGCGGCCTTAGTGAGCCTCCATTCTGGCTTGACGCCCGCCTGTGAGTCAAATTTAGTTTTACCTAACATCCATGATAACTACGAAGCACTTAAGGCAAAGTTGTAAGTTTCTCAACGCCTCAATCAAAACTTTGGAGATTTAAGCTCGTAAAGAAACTAATGAGTAAAGTTTTTACATGAAACATATGCTACAAGATGAATGCATGACATCTTTGTACATATATTTTGATTACACACATCAAATTTACTACCCTTAAATTTAAGTTATATGTCATCCAATGAAACGGAAACACCTAAAATTGGATCTACGTCAGGGCGTAACCTGGCTAGATTGCAATGGAAGGGCAAATTACATGATTTCATCACTAGCAGATCAACTGGTGTGGTGGAATTATGTAAGTTTGATGTTTCTTAAGTTGGTTAACTTAATTGAGTTGATAGTGGGACTGATCACTCAAGGCATAAGAAGATGGGGATAAAATATGCTTACATTGCAACTGCAGTTGGCAAATATGTAAATCCCATCGATTCTAGGAATTGCAATTGAAATTGGCAATTGAGGTTCGACTCGTACCTTATTGAATACCGTCATCACTAGCAGATCAACTGATGTGATGAACCTATGTCAATTTGGATCATAGTTTTTCAGTGAAAATTAAATGGTTATATGATTATGAACCATGGGTATTTAATTTTCTTGAAAATTTAATTATCGAAAATACTAAAATTGAATTTTGTAATTCTTTTTAACGTATTAATGCAACATTAAAGTCGTAAACGTGGTTTGGTCTTAAATTGGTAAATTGATCTAATTCTGCTTTCAAACATAATGTTTGATTGAGAAAAATTTACCGAAATGAAAGAAAAGTCTATTTTCCATGAGAGAAGAATAAGACTCAATCCTATTCCTTTTCATGATTGAGAAAGGTATGATAGGAACATAAGAATAAGACTCAATCCTAAGTCTATTTTCTATGAGAGAAGAATAAGACTCAATCCTATTCCTTTTCATGATTGAGAAAGGTATGACAGGAACATTAGAATTGTCTACATTCTAATATATAACTCATAGCAATCTTTAATATTTAAGGATATAGCACATCTTATTTTCCATAAAAATTTCATTATCCTAATTTGGTGAATGAATTCTTCTATAACAAACAAGGCATTTGGTTAAATGGAAAATATGAGTTATTAGAAGCTGGACAGATTACCGCAAAATTGGTAAAAGACAAAGCTAGTATTTTATCTAGTTGTTGTGCTTTAAAGGTGCTACATGCCATTATGGGGATGGTAGGCCTATTAAGGAAGAAGCTGCATGCCCAAATTCTTCAAGTTAATATCATTGATGGATAATCCATCATAAACATAGTAGAATACACATTTTAGAACCTGAGTAATTATTGCGTATGGCTTTTTCTAAATGTGTAGGAAAGTAAAAACAAGCAAATTGTTTTCACTGGTTATGAAACACGTACAATGTTGTCAAATCCAGTAGGAGCTTTGTGTTGTTTACTGAATATAGAGTTATTGTTTTGTTCTCTAATTCAGTGGGAGCTACAAGACTTAATTTCTGTGTAGTAGCCCGAATTATCTTCAAGATAATTACTTTCAAATTGTAGACACTCATGTTCTTAGGATAGCCATATGCGTTTCCTGATAAGACAAAGTAGTCCTACATCTACTTATGATACAAATCATATTGAATCACATAAACAAACGTATGTTGTGTTGTTTATATACTACATGATATTGTTCAGTGCACAAGTGGGAGAATTGTTTATTGTGTGCAAAGGAACAATACATAGAAATATGATTATAGGATTCTCTTAATTGCAAGGTAAGAGATCAATGTTCTAATAGGACTTATACATTTAATGTGTAAAATTATCTTATGTAGAACATGTGTCATGATTATAACAAAAGACTACTTTTATGTCTTATGATATTCAAATTAAAAGAAACACTTGAATTTACAATTTACGTCAGGGTGTAACCTGCCTAGATTGCAATAGAAAGGTAAACTACAGGATTTCATTACTAGCAGATCAACTGATGTAATGGAATTATGTGAGTTTGCAGTTTCTTAAATTGGATAATTCATAAAATGACATAAGCAAATAAAGTAGTAAATTAACTTGAAATTACTAGTGAAACCAAGTGGTGGTGTTCACAAATACTTTAGTTATATATGTTTATATCTTCTCATAAACATGAAGTCTTTTAACTATTACAAGACTTATAATAAAGTAAGACGTTAAACTTGTTATGTTTCAAACAAGAAATCATTGAGTTGATCAATGATGTACAACGTATAGTGGGAATATAACAGTTTATGTCTTCTTAAGACATGAACGTGAAGTGACTTGTTGAAAAAGACACTTAAGTTATATAACATGCAATTGGCTTGGAAATTCTATTGTACCATTAAGATTGACTTAGTTGGTAAATAGTTAAGCCAAAAAAGAAATAAGTTTATCTTACATATTGTTAGTTTGTCTCACAATATTAATTCTAATGAAACATCACAAGTTGGTGGTGTGTTCAGTTAGGAAAAATCAAACTCTTGTTATATTGTTTGATTAAAAGATAAATATGACATCTTTTCTTCCAAAAGTTATCAAGGTTAGTGTAAAACCCAGATATTTTGAACATGCAAAATACCCAAAATACCCCTATAATTTTAAATTTATGAAAAGACGTTAAATAACTCAAGACATTGCAATATGCTTTCACCTAAGTAATTTAAAAACCGTAATATTCGAGCAATACACATTGTATGATTAAGCTTACGTTAAAAATAAAATGTACATGCTTAAAATCCAAATTTCCTCACACGACTCATAGGTTATTTGGACCGATTCTTGTTTTTGTTATTACAAACGTATGGAAGGTTTAAAAAAAAATGACTAGATGCATGAGGAGTGAATTTTGATTTGGTCCTCTATTTTGTTCTATTCCCATTTATTTTGAAAGTGTGAAATCAATCCGACCCGTAATCACGTAACATAAATATGATAACAATGAAAATAAAGGAAACTTTCTTAATTGCTCCACCAATCTCGGCTGGACTTCCAATTTTATCACCCCTACACGTTTTATTGAATATATAACCGAATCCTTCTCATTCTTATTTCAAACACCCGACAAAACAATAAAACCCAAGAAGAGAATAAACCCTAAACCTAACACAAAAACTTAAATGGCGGCCACTCTTTATTCCTTTCATTATTGTCCGAATTAAACAAAGTACAAGGAGGTAGTCGATCGTGTTTCCTCTAGGCATTTGGAAGTAGGTTTCTGGTTCGAGTAGGGAGGCTGGACACGTGAGTTATTTCAGTTCGAAAAGGGTTGATGATTGTTGTGTTTGAAGGTGTCTCGGCTAGTGTTTTGATATTCAATCATGGGTTATGGTTCGAAGGTTGGTTTGGATTGGGTGACGGCTGGATAGTGGCTAGTATTCGATCATGCCGTTTTCTTTTCTTTTCATGATGACATGCTACGAGGGTTAGTAACCTACAACCTTGTTCGATTCCTTGTGACTATTTCTGTTTCCATCACAACTTGTTTTCTTAAATCGAATTTGGGTTCACATGAAATCATACATACTGTCACATATAATAATGAAAACTAAACGTAAAATCGGCCTAAAACTCACATATTTTCATACTGATCTAACATGGTTGAAACTTGGTATGAGAACTAGATACTTATTCTTTTTGTATGGCATAAAAGAAACCACGACTGTAACAACTTCGAATGGTGTAACACCTAAAATCTGAGAACATGTGAAATGACCAAAATGCCCTTACAAGTTTAAAAATCAATTAAAAGCTTATTAAGTACCCAAATAAATCCCAAACTTCTAACAATGAACAAGTTATGATCCAAAATATTTTTAACAATTTCATTTAACAATTGTACAAGTGGAAAAATTACTAAATTACCCCTACTATGGCCGAATGATATATATATAGTTTTATTATGATTTAATTTAATTTTAAAAGATATGGATTATTTAAAAAAGGAAGATTATCATCAAAATATATTCTCCCAACCCATATCACGAAATTTCTGGTCTTTCCCCCCCCCCCTTATACCACACGGCATTCCATTTAAAAAGTCAAACCATACCTCATTTGTTCCTAAACCCTAGCCGACCTAAGCAAAACACACAAACAAACTTGTGTAGCCTCCATACGACACACACAATCCTCCTCAGCAATTTTCTGTGATCTATCATCATCCTAAGAAGCCAAGAAAAATTCCCTTTTGAATTGTGGAAGCCTTGCACGATCGTGGCATTGTTTTCCTTGTGTCGAGCCCTAAAACAAAGGTAAATTCGTTATGTTTCATATGACCTCTATAAAAATGACTTATTATTTTTCTGATGTTCCTTACATCATATAAGACCCACGAAAATTGGTTTCCAGATTGGAAGATCATTGGTGAAGTCGTGGTGATTTTTGGATCGTTTGGCCTATACGCGTATGCTATAAATCGTACAGCCCTCTCCACACGTTCAAGTATTGGTTCAGTATTTTTATCAGGTCCCTTACACCCTATGAACATCATCTAAAATGCTCTAATCAATCCATGCATGCTCTACATTGTTTTGGTGAATTAAACCCTAAAAACATGAGTAAATCGTAAAATAACACCATGCGATCCATAAGAATTCCAAATACAATTTATTTACACTTGTTATAATGTAATATGACCTGTAAAAATGTTGGAGGAATTATCATGGCTTAAATCGTGTGTTCTCAAATTATTTTGGTTAATCGGTTTTAATTAAAACGTATAAAAGAAAAAGAAAGAAAATGAAATCGTGTAACCTAGGGTTATGAACTAGGGCTTGTTTTGATGATTATTAATGGCTCTTAAATGGTGAGGTAATGATTAAAATGGGTTGAATTGATTAGGGTTTCTTAAACATGCATATATATAATATACGATTTGTGTATAAGTTTTGGGTGAGTTTTGTAACTTTTAAAACTTAAGGGTTATTTTTAGAACTTAAATTGGATCATATATAATTCGACAAAAATATAACCTAAGGGTGCTAAGTGTAAGTTTTGCATTTAAATGGATTAAAATGTATTTAATGATTAATTAGGGTTTGTTTTGTAAATAATTAAAAGAGAGGGACTAAAAATGTAATTTTCCGAAACTTGGAGCTGTTTTGAGTAATTAAATATATTCAGAGAATTATGTGTCATTTTGATAAATTAATGGCTTAATATGTAATTATTGATAATGAAAAGTTGAAATTGTAATCTAAAGGACTAAATATGTAACTTTTATAACTTGAAGGATTTAAAGTGTAAAATATGAAAGTTTAAGTATCCATTCGAATAACATCCTAAAATAAGTGCTCATTGTGTAAAATGGATAAGCTAAGGGTTTAATGTGTAACTTTGAATACTAAAGGTTTAAAGTGTAATTTTGAAAATATAAGGGTGTAAAAGGTAAAGTTATGAAACCCTAAGGACCAAATGTGTAAATATGTTAAAAAGATACTTTGATTCCATTAATAATGACTCAACTTTCTAATTATGGAAACTTTCTAAAAGTGGAAACTTACTATTTATGGAAACCTGCTAAAAGTGGAAAGTCACTTTAAATGGAAAGTTACTAAAATGAGAAATCTGAATTGAATAAGTTATTAATAATAAGCCGATCATTAATTCGTGTAGATTCGTTGAAGAAGGAGTGTTTCCATATGCTTACGTATGTTATGATTTCGATGGCGATTGAGGTACATATATTCTGACCTTTCTCAAAAGGTTTCTCATGATCTCTTTCATATTCTGATCCGTTAGTTCCCGAATTGATGCCATTGCTATGATCCCCTTTACTTGAACTTTCTCTGTTGATCCCATTTGATATGACCTCCGTTATGAACCTATGCTATGAAAACCTTCTTAATGATACCATGGAAATGTTTTGAGAAGAACCGATTTGAAAAGATGTTTATAAATGATGCTAAATTTCTTTTTAAAAGAAAGGTTATTTAACTTTCATGGACACTATATTTTGAAAGACTATTTTTATGAAAACTGTTTTAAAAGATTATTTAAATGGGACTTTTAATAGAAATTTTTGAAACGGACTTTTGAACTGAACCATGAATTGATTTTTGAATATGAACCTTGACCTGATAAACTCTGATTGGACCTTGAATACTATTTCTGATATGAACCCTTTGTTATGAACTGCTATTATGAACCTTTGATATGATTCTGAGATACACCTTTGCTATATGACCTTTTGTATGATATGAGACCTGACTCTTAGTTTGATACCCGAGCCATTTCTGTTTCCCTACCTATGGAGGTACCATAGGCATGTCTGTGATGCACCGCTGGCATGACTCATGTGTGGGTGAGTGATTTCTCACGCCGTCCCTTTTTATGATTACTATTATGGCCATTATGACTTTGAGTATATGACTTTGAGATTGACTTTGAGTAAGGGGCGTATGGATTGCAATCCTAGATCTGTTCTGTTTAGTGGATTTAACTATGATTATGATTATGATATATGTCTGGTGACTGGTACTGTGTGCTATACATGCCTTTCACAATTTCTGGGAGTTCGCTACTCCACCCATTTGAAGAATGAGGACACCCCTCATATTATCTGATTATCTGAGAGGACTCCCCTCTATATGATTATGAAGAATTATGGTATTGACGGCTTATACGATATGATATGTTTCTGGGCTCGTGGTAGATGACTATCCTATTTTTCCTTTCTATTATTCATTTGTTTATTCCTTATGATATTCCCCAATGCACTATATTTCAGTTCTGTTTCATTTTCATTGCTTTGTATATGTATCTGTTCACTGGGCTTTTTAAGCTCAGCCGCATTTCCTTTTCCTGCGGCAGGTTTTAGTAGGAAGCTGGGTTATGGGAAGAGAGTGTGACTGGACTTAGAAGACTATGCTTTGGACTAGAGACGATTAGTTGAAGTTTCACTTTATTAGACATAGTATTTATTGTTTTGTAACCTTGTAGTTTCAGATTTTCATTTGTAACCCTGAATTTTGTTGTATGTATGAATCATATGCTTGTGTTTGTTCTGATATGTCACTGTAATGTAATACTTCTACCCTTATCGGGTTGGGGTGTTACAATTATGGTATCAGAGACCAGGCTGCGATTCGTAATACATTTACCCTTGACCTGTGAAGTTTGGACCCCTAAGTTTCCACTGTAGGCGCTCATAAGACAACCTTTGAAACTTTACACTAGGATTCCCCATAGGAACCTAAGTTATTACCAGTGAGGAATGGGTAGACTAAGACATTTATGTAAGTATCATTTGCTTCCGTATCACTCTGATCGTGCCTTTGCTCTTAGATAAGCCTTATAAGGACCTTTGTTTCAGAAGTTAGAAGTTTTGCAACTTAAGCTTAGTAACCAAGTAAGTTTGGAATACCTCGGGAGGCTACCTGGATACCTTACACATTTAAGTTTCACCTTCAGATTTTGATCTCCGCCTCCGATTTGTTTGATAAGCTGTTTGACACCTTTTCGACCACATCGTAGGTCATTCAACCACAATGTGTTCGACACATTCTGTAAATTCATTACTTATGCTGGGTATGAATGTATCATCCGATACTACTTAACTCTGTATGATCCATTACTACTCCTATGAGAATTCTGGTAATTTATGAACCACGAATATGAGAAGTTTTGTTTCCTCTCTTTGAATGATGAACCTTGTTCTGCCAACCGTTTCCTTTGGAAGGGTATGATGTAAATACTATCTCTATATGGATTTGTTAACTAAGCATGATGATGCTGATAACTGAGATTCTGTACCTCTCACGATTGACGATTATACGATATTCGTATTACCAATGATACACATCCTACCTGCTACTTATGCTAAGAAGCTAAACGAAATTCCCACACATTGAACTGTTCGTTTATCCATCCCAACATTTTTGTTGAACCATGTACTTGACTCTGATATATGAACTATCTGTATGATTTGACGACTGTATTCACTCTATGAATCCTTTGACTTTGAGATGTCTGATTGTACGGTCTTTTGGACTGAATGGCTATTCGTGAAGATACCATAGACTACCATATCTGAAATGTGACCTTAAAAATCTGCTTCACCCTATTCCATTATGATGACTCTCTACATCTGCTAAAATTTCTGTCACTATGGAAACACCTACCCCAAACTCATGTGATTACCAAGTTGTCCTGAAAACCATTATTATCAACCCTTGGAAAGTTCTACTATTGGGAAATATTTTGTCATACGAAGATTTTCCGGTATTCTCTGATGAACCTTTTGGTACTCCTTCCTGCTTAAGAAGTAGAGTGGACATTGAACTGATATCAGTGAAGAAACCATGGTGCCATAGAAGTTGAGAGATTGAAGGAGCTGATGGAATATGATTTTTAACCTTGGTGATTCTCTTTAGATGCTCTTGTTTGTTTATGAAGAAGAACGAGAGAAATATGCGATGACGTATCGACTATCGTGAACTTAAACGTACCACTATCACTAATCATTATCTGTTTCCGCGTATCAATAATTAATTTGGTCTTCCTTTGAAACTCCGCGTCTGATTGCATCATTTTAGATTTGAAGGACTGAAGAAGCAACCACAAAAACTTCTAAGAAGGGGGTTAACTAACCGAGAGTAACCTTTGGGAAGTATTTCAGTTCCTGAAGAAGAAAGAAGGCGATGTGAAAATTCCCTGAGATGATTTCTGAAGTTGCCTTTGCACTCGTTATAACATTTATGAACTTGAATGATGCCAATGGTGTTGGCTAGAATAATCATGTTTTTCGCGTGTTTTGGACAAATTGTCATAGTATGACATTGTGTTGTGTTCTAAAATGAAAGAAGAACATAGAGATTATTGGTGAGATGACCCTTTGTTCTGGAAGGGAAGTTTGATTGACGTTCAGAAATCATGGTAGACAACACTACCCTGTATAATGTAAAGACAAAGTTTTCACAAAAGGGACCAAGATCGAAGACCGTTATCGGAGTTAGAAAACTGGTGGAAGAGTAGTAGAAGTTGGTTGCGACCAGCATTACCATGGAAGAAGCATATAAGAAGAAGAGAGGAACTGGGATAGTGCTCAATCATACATCATGCAACACGTGAAGATTTCAGTTTGGGCACCAAGACAACCAGACCAAAGAAGACGAACCATTCAACACACAACCTGGAGTCGACAACAACATCATGTACCTTAAAACCTGGAGCCATGATAGAAGACCTGTCGAAGACACGCAGTCTTGTTTCTCTATTCATTTTAGTTGTACTAAGATGAATTGAGAGCAGAAGCAGACCTGCGGATGGAGGGATGCACAGTGATCGTGTCAGAGACTGCCGCTACGACGCCACAGTACCAAGAAGAGTTGCTGAAGGCTTGAGGAACCGGACTCGAATTTTAAATTCTCTTAATCATGAGGTAAGACGGACAAGAATAAACAGACTACTCCAACTTGGAAGAAATTTTGGAATTAGTAAATGAGTGGACGGATTTGAAAGCGGACATTGTGTTTAGACGAGATGATGCTGTAAAGAATTGACGTTACTGATGACGTACCTTAATTTTGAATGACATTCTCGGATCTTCGTTACTCTTCGAGTAATTTCGTTCTCTTAGTTATGTTGTTTGATTTTGGTGACCTCTGAGACTATAGGTGGACTAGGTGGATTTAAATAAGTTTGGGTGTTCACGACTTGAGATAAAGTATGATCATCATGAGGGCATATGTATATGATGCCAGTATTATGACGCCTGGCCAACGTGATAATACTTACATCATATAACGTGCACTTATGGTGGGCATATGATATTTTAAGAAGTGCCTTAGAAGCTTTAGAATTCTGGCATCTGATCAAGATCATCTGAGTTTAGTGAGACTTTAGGTTCATTCTACCTATACGTTTGATATGCTGTCCTTGTTATACGATTCGATACGTTTGGACTCTCGACACGTGTTTTGCTGATCTTTGCAACTTCTGATAAGGATCTTCGGTTCCATTATGAAATTTCTGCCATTGACGATATCTAACGATATGCTTTCTGTCCGTATACGATTCGCATTCGTGAAGATGTTCATTATGATCTGCTATGAGTAAAATATGTGATTGTGGACTTTGAGGAAATGAGACCTGTTTGTTTATGAGAATACCTTTGGAAGGTTATCTAAAAGCCGAGACTATCTGAGAAGCTGAAGGGTTAAACCGTATATCACCCCATGTTTGTTACAATTCAATGTATTCTCATCTGATTCGCCTAATCAATTCGATGGAAATCCTATGTATTTTTATACCTCTTCCTGGAGAATTCGATTATCATCTGTTATGTTTGGTACATTATCCTTTTGATTCAAATTCAATATGATATGCCCTTCTGAGAAATCTGGAACTGTTTTTGACAATAATTACGAGTCATGAGAAACCAGTTGGTCTGAATATCTTTTGGAAGAACCTCCCCGGACGTGAGGATGTTTGTGACGACCTGTTGCGGTTTACTACGACTTCGTCTAACTTTGCGACTTCAAATTTCGAGGACGAAATTTCTCTTTTTAGAGGGGAAGAAGTTGTAACACCTAAAATCTGAGAACATGTGAAATGACCAAAATGCCCTTACAAGTTTAAAAATCAATTAAAAGCTTATTAAGTACCCAAATAAATCCCAAACTTCTAACAATGAACAAGTTATGATCCAAAATATTTTTAACAATTTCATTTAACAATTGTACAAGTGGAAAAATTACTAAATTACCCCTACTATGGCCGAATGATATATATATAGTTTTATTATGATTTAATTTAATTTTAAAAGATATGGATTATTTAAAAAAGGAAGATTATCATCAAAATATATTCTCCCAACCCATATCACGAAATTTCTGGTCTTTCCCCCCCCCCCCCCCCCCCCCCTTATACCACACGGCATTCCATTTAAAAAGTCAAACCATACCTCATTTGTTCCTAAACCCTAGCCGACCTAAGCAAAACACACAAACAAACTTGTGTAGCCTCCATACGACACACACAATCCTCCTCAGCAATTTTTTGTGATCTATCATCATCCTAAGAAGCCAAGAAAAATTCCCTTTTGAATTTTGGAAGCCTTGCACGATCGTGGCATTGTTTTCCTTGTGTCGAGCCCTAAAACAAAGGTAAATTCGTTATGTTTCATATGACCTCTATAAAAATGACTTCTTATTTTTCTGATGTTCCTTACATCATATAAGACCCACGAAAATTGGTTTCCAGATTGGAAGATCATTGGTGAAGTCGTGGTGATTTTTGGATCGTTTGGCCTATACGCGTATGCTATAAATCGTACAGCCCTCTCCACACGTTCAAGTATTGGTTCGGTATTTTTATCAGGTCCCTTACACCCTATGAACATCATCTAAAATGCTCTAATCGATCCATGCATGCTCTACATTGTTTTGGTGAATTAAACCCTAAAAACATGAGTAAATCGTAAAATAACACCATGCGATCCATAAGAATTCCAAATACAATTTATTTACACTTTTTATAATGTAATATGACCTGTAAAAATGTTGGAGGAATTATCATGGCTTAAATCGTGTGTTCTCAAATTATTTTGGTTAATCGGTTTTAATTAAAACGTATAAAAGAAAAAGAAAGAAAATGAAATCGTGTAACCTAGGGTTATGAACTAGGGCTTGTTTTGATGATTATTAATGGCTCTTAAATGATGAGGTAATGATTAAAATGGGTTGAATTGATTAGGGTTTCTTAAACATGCATATATATAATATACGATTTGTGTATAAGTTTTGGGTGAGTTTTGTAACTTTTAAAACTTAAGGGTTATTTTTAGAACTTAAATTGGATCATATATAATTCGACAAAAATATAACCTAAGGGTGCTAAGTGTAAGTTTTGCATTTAAATGGATTAAAATGTATTTAATGATTAATTAGGGTTTGTTTTGTAAATAATTAAAAGAGAGGGACTAAAAATGTAATTTTCCGAAACTTGGAGCTGTTTTGAGTAATTAAATATATTCTGAGAATTATGTGTCATTTTGATAAATTAATGGCTTAATATGTAATTATTGATAATGAAAAGTTGAAATTGTAATCTAAAGGACTAAATATGTAACTTTTATAACTTGAAGGATTTAAAGTGTAAAATATGAAAGTTTAAGTATCCATTCGAATAACATCCTAAAATAAGTGCTCATTGTGTAAAATGGATAAGCTAAGGGTTTAATGTGTAATTTTGAATACTAAAGGTTAAAGTGTAATTTTGAAAATATAAGGGTGTAAAAGGTAAAGTTATGAAACCCTAAGGACCAAATGTGTAAATATGTTAAAAAGATACTTTGATTCCATTAATAATGACTCAACTTTCTAATTATGGAAACTTTCTAAAAGTGGAAACTTGCTATTTATGGAAACCTGCTAAAAGTGGAAAGTCACTTTAAATGGAAAGTTACTAAAATGAGAAATCTGAATTGAATAAGTTATTAATAATAAGCCGATCATTAATTCGTGTAGATTCGTTGAAGAAGGAGTGTTTCCATATGCTTACGTATGTTATGATTTCGATGGCGATTGAGGTACAGATATTCTGACCTTTCTCAAAAGGTTTCTCATGATCTCTTTCATATTCTGATCCGTTAGTTCCTGAATTGATGCCATTGCTATGATCCCCTTTACTTGAACTTTCTCTGTTGATCCCATTTGATATGACCTCCGTTATGAACCTATGCTATGAAAACCTTCTTAATGATACCATGGAAATGTTTTGAGAAGAACCGATTTGAAAAGATGTTTATAAATGATGCTAAATTTCTTTTTAAAAGAAAGGTTATTTAACTTTCATGGACACTATATTTTGAAAGACCATTTTTATGAAAACTGTTTTAAAAGATTATTTAAATGGGACTTTTAATAGAAATTTTTGAAACGGACTTTTGAACTGAACCATGAATTGATTTTTGAATATGAACCTTGACCTGATAAACTCTGATTGGACCTTGAATACTATTTCTGATATGAACCCTTTGTTATGAACTGCTATTATGAACCTTTGATATGATTCTGAGATACACCTTTGCTATATGACCTTTTGTATGATATGAGACCTGACTCTTAGTTTGATACCCGAGCCATTTCTGTTTCCCTACCTATGGAGGTACCATAGGCATGTCTGTGATGCACCGCTGGCATGACTCATGTGTGGGTGAGTGATTTCTCACGCCGTCCCTTTTTATGATTACTATTATGGCCATTATGACTTTGAGTATATGACTTTGAGATTGACTTTGAGTAAGGGGCGTATGGATTGCAATCCTAGATCTGTTCTGTTTAGTGGATTTAACTATGATTATGATTATGATATATGTCTGGTGACTGGTACTGTGTGCTATACATGCCTTTCACAATTTCTGGGAGTTCGCTACTCCACCCATTTGAAGAATGAGGACACCCCTCATATTATCTGATTATCTGAGAGGACTCCCCTCTATATGATTATGAAGAATTATGGTATTGACGGCTTATACGATATGATATGTTTCTGGGCTCGTGGTAGATGACTATCCTATTTTTCCTTTCTATTATTCATTTGTTTACTCCTTATGATATTCCCCAATGCACTATATTTCAGTTCTGTTTCATTTTCATTGCTTTGTATATGTATCTGTTCACTGGGCTTTTTAAGCTCAGCCGCATTTCCTTTTCCTGCGGCAGGTTTTAGTAGGAAGCTGGGTTATGGGAAGAGAGTGTGACTGGACTTAGAAGACTATGCTTTGGACTAGAGACGATTAGTTGAAGTTTCACTTTATTAGACATAGTATTTATTGTTTTGTAACCTTGTAGTTTCAGATTTTCATTTGTAACCCTGAATTTTGTTGTATGTATGAATCATATGCTTGTGTTTGTTCTGATATGTCACAGTAATGTAATACTTCTACCCTTATCGGGTTGGGGTGTTACAAATGGGTTTTTAGTTTCGAACTTAGAGTCGAGTATTTGGTTTCGAAAGTAAAACGTTTATCTTGAACCTATATTTGACTACATATAAAATCACAATTTACATCAGTAGTAAATATGAGACCCATGCATATATGTTGATCGATATACATATAAGAAACAACACTTTACTTTATGACGTCAAAGCATGCATAATTGTTCTTAAGATACCAAACTGATCACATATCTTGTAAAATACATTCTTGCTTTCTATTTGATTTCGAATCGCAAAATAAATATATATAAAAGGGTATCTGATTGTTTCGATGTCAAACTTAGTTCTAAATTAACGAAGTTAGAATCTACAGGTTGTTATCGTATGTATTACATGGGTTCGAGATTGATCATGAGTTATATAGTACGTATCATGTGCCACACAACAAGTAAATAAAGAATGCGAGTCGAATCGGCTATAATTCATACAAAGAAGAGATGATATATAACATACGTACATACTAAAATTCTATAGTATAAGTCTAAAAGCTAAATTGACACATCTAACCCTAAACAATGATAAATTAACACTTTTAACCATAAACTTTAGTAGTTTTTGCATTTTCGCCCTATACTTTGCTAAAATATATATAAGACCCTAAACTATGATGATTATCATATTAAGCCTTTAACTTAACTAATTATCATTGGTAAACCACTTAGTTTGGCTAAATAATGATTATTACCCTAAAGTTGCTAATTATGAAAGATCACTAAATGGGAAAGTTATAAAAAATAGAAAGAAACCCCAAATGTGTAATTCGAATAAAATGGGCATTAAGTAACACGTCATTATTAATTTCTGTAGATTTCCTGAAGGAGTGATTCCTATTTCTGTGTGACCCTATCTTTATCGGCTTCGTCATTTGCATAAGGTACATATATTCTAACCTTTCAGTAAGGTTCCTTATGACTTATGATCCGTTCCATTGCCACTATTATGATTTCTGATCTTTATACGCCTGATATCCTTGGTTCATTTGATAATATAATTTTGTACAAAGACCCTTTTAAAAATATAACTTGATGACTTTTGAGAAAAACTATTTTTGAAATGATTTATGTGATTACGATACGATGCTAGTTTTATATGAAGGTTTTATAACTTTTATGAAATGTGTTTTTAAAGGAATACTTTTACGATAAAAAGGTTTTAAATAATTTTATAAAGTCCTTAATCTGTTTTATTCTCTAAGAATTCTCATGAATTTCTTTGACATCTTTTGATTATTTAACTTCAAATTTTGAACCTTTACTATGAACCCTTTTGCTATTATGAACCTTTGATTCGAACCTCATGATATGAATCTTTGATTTGGACCTTTTGACTTGAACCATTGCTATGATCCCTTATATGATCCATATTTGATCGATCCATTTCTGTTATTATTTGCTTGATTTTTGTTGCATGCTATAGTTCTTATTCTTATAGCATTCCTATGCCCTATTTGTTGCCCATTATTTGATTAATTTGTAGCTAGTCATGGGGAGTCCATGGCCTTGCCACTGATGCACCAGTGGTATTGACACTATCTGTGGAGGTGGGTTTTTGTCCACAGCGTTCCCTATTATGCTATAGCTATTCAGGCCTATATTTATTATTGTATATGTCTACTTAGCCTAGAGCTTTGTGCATATATATCTGTTTTGCAGGGGGCGTATGGATGCATCCTAGGTACTTTGTTTAGTATAATTTGGTGAATGGACTTGTGTGTGTGTGCTATACACCCCATTTCACATTTGGTATATCGGAGTCTGCAGCTCCTATGTACACTATGATACATGTTTGTTGGGCACTCCTATTAGTTCTACTTTTCTGTGATCTTTATAATCTTGTCATCCGTATTGTGATTAACTTATGCTTGGTTTATTTCATTTGCTTACACTTATGATTCGTTTCTTTTCCTTCGATTCGTTTGATATTCCTTACCCGTATTCACATTGATCATATTCTATTATATGTTTCATATTCTTTGATTTCTATCTCAGCAGGTTTGCTCAGACTTATGTCGTATTTACCTTCGTTTTCCTTTTGTTATTAGTTTTCGTTTGTTTATATCTGTTCACTGGGCTTTTTAAGCTCAGCCGCATTTCTTTTCCTGCGGCAGGTTTTTAGAAGGAAGCTGGGTTGGGTAAAGAGTGCGTAGGAGCTCTTAGTGGACTACACGGTTGATAGCTCCCCATGGATTAGAGATAGACTTAGAGATTTCCTTCTTGGTTCTTAACTTGTAATTTATTTGGAAGTTTTAATGCTTAGAATTAGTCTTTTATCTTTTCTTTAGAACTGTTTTGTGAACCTTGTATTATTAATGTATTCTGCTTGCTTGTGTTCTGATTTGACCCTATAATGTTACACTTTAGCCCTTTTCGGATTGGGGTGTTACAATTATGGTATCAGAGACAGGTTTGATCGGCGGATTCAAAACCCGTAGAGCTTAGGCTATGACCTGTGAGTATTAGGCCCACTAGGTTTTGCACCATAGGAGTTATGAAACAACCTTTGAGAACTTGCTTTAGGATTTCCACTCTGAAACTTAAGTTATGACTGTTGAGGATTGGGTAGACTATAGGGCATTTGTTTAAGTATCCCTGTTTCCGCATCACTCTGATTCGTGCTTTGCTTTTAGCCTTTAAGAATTTCTCCTCCCGGAGATTTGAAACTCATTATTTTGCACAACATGAGATTAGTGACCAAGTAAGTTTAGAATGAGCTGAGAATGCTTCGGTAATGTTTGACACTACATAAGCTTCATCCTCTTAAATTCTATTTCATCGTTTAACCATTTAGATGTCTCTTCAATCATTCTGAGAATTTCTACGATCATGATGTGTTTGACACACTTTGCCAAATTTCTACTTTCGATAAACATATTTAAGTTTTCCCTACACTGCTAGATTTTTGCCTTATCCATTCTATTTCTATGAGAAATCTTGTGGTGATTAACCACGAGAATAGAAACATCTCCCTCATTTATGAATGATAAGATTCGCTATGTTGAACTGTCTTTCCTTGGAAAGTTAACTTCGTTGCTATTTTGGTATGGATTAGTTGACCGGGCATCAAGATGCTAACTACTATCATATTACGTCTTACCTCTGGCATTTGAACCACTCTGATTTATTTTACCATGATTGTTAAACTTTTGTTATCCTTACCACCCTGGAAACTCGTGCGTTACTTTCACGGTTGTGAAGTTTTCCTAGCATCTATTCTTGTTTCCATGGGATGAATCTCACTTGAGAGTCAATTGCCAATCGGAATTTTTCCGATGTAATCCTTGAATGAACCACTAAGATTTACACCAGGTAGTAAATTTGCTTTGACCTAGCACTGAGAGATTGTTTAGTCACGACTCGAGGTTGAATATGATTTTGCATAAAGGCATGTTTATATGATGTAAGTATTATGACGCCTGGCCAACGTAATAATAATTACATTATATAACTTGAACTTATGGGGATCATGGGATATCTTTGAGAAGTACCTGAGAATAGTAAAAGTTTGAGACGAAACCCTATCCGTATAAGGACAATATTTTCCTGATTTTGAAACTCCATATTGAACAGCACCAACCAAATTAAGAGAACTGGAGGAGTGGCAACCAAAGGCTATGAAATGGTTTGTTTGTCTTAGTGTATCTCTTTGGAGTGCTTCAATTTTATTCACAATGAAGAAGGATGAGAGCAGGTGATTTGTATTGACTTCTGAAAGCTGAACCGTATTTCTGTTAGAAACCATTATTCCCTACCTTGAATCGACGATGTATCTGATCAATTTTAGTACGCGGATTTTTCCTTTAGATAGATTTATGGCTTGAAGTATTCATAGAATTTCCTTTCGTATTCGTAACGGCCTCTATGATTATTAATGATGCTAATAATATTAGCTGATGCTTTGACTATTTTATGGATGTGATGAATCGTGTTTTCGTGAGTGCTTACACAAAGTTGTCATAGTATGACATCTTAGTACATTTAGAGACGAAGAAGAAACATGAGAATCATTTTCGTATTATGTGGAAATATGAGGATCATTTGTATATTCTTGAAGCATGACATTGGTTGGAAGATGTTCACGACATGAGAACGGAGTTTTGGAAAGCTGAAATAGAAATTAGCCTCCATACCTTCAAGTGAGTATCAATTTTGAGACGATACAAGAATGGACGTGGTTATGCCCTTATGCAACTCGGGGAAGTTATTGCTTACGCATTAAGACACCTAGAACCGTTTGAGGAGAATTATTCAATGCGTGACTTAGAGTTGGTGGCAGTGGTGTTGCTCTCAAGATTTGAAGACATACCTTACATGGAGATGGAATCCAATTACAGATATTAGGAAGCTCATAAGTAAGATGACGAACTATGATCTATGAAGACTGGCTTGAAATAAATATGTTATGATTGAGATACATTTCTACCTTTTCTATACCATTGGTTGTACTAAGATGTATACGGGATCTAAGTAGGATTAGAAATTTTCATGAACCTGGTAACGAAATCTCCACGCACACTTAAAAAGTATGACATAATTTGAGTTATGGTAGAGTTAGTCAGCTCACTTTTCCCTATTAGAATGTGTCTTCGGTTAGTAAGTTGGCATAAATCCTCCGGTCGAAGATTTCTCAATAACTTAGCGCACCTGCAGTGATCGTGTCAGAGATTTGCGTTGCTACATCACAATACCAAGGAGAACTACTAGAGGCTTGAGGGACCAGACTCAAGTATAGGAATGCTTTTCACTGACAGACTAATGGATAAGCAGAACAACTATTCGGACTTGGAAGAAGTGTTGAGCGGGAAATTGACAAGTGTGTGGTCTGATTGTGTTTGCTCATTAAGATTGATGGCATACAAGTGACAAAGTTTGTCCTTTCAGATAGTGTATGAACGGAAATGTAGAACACCTCCGGTTGAATTAAGTCGAGAAGCCGCTCATTGAATGTTTGGATTTGATTACAATGACTAATGGATTTGTTGTCATTGTGGAAGAGGAAGTTTGAAAGTTTAGACAGGAATTTGTGTGTCCCGTGTGATGTTTTCATACAGAAGAGTTAGACGTGTTGGCATTAAGGAAGCTTTGGTTCAAAATAGATTAGTCCTTAGATTTATTATATCCGTGCGGTTATCGTACCTATCCCATTATACATTCTGATATGATTCGATACTCCGATTTAGGCTTAGTTAATCGTCAATACAATTAGGTAACCAACCTCTTTAGGAGACGACTTTTGGTATGACTAATAATTCGATATATGCTTCTCTGATTTTAGCAAGATCCTTAGTTCGTTCAGAACCTGATTCGATTTGTGGAGTTTTCTATCATCTAGTTTCACTTCCATATTCTTTCTAGATTCATCTGATGTTTATATATCTCTTTGTGAGATTACGACTATCATCTGTTCATGTTCATTTCGTATTTGTTGGATCAGACTTGTTTTATGTGGAGAGCCCGGGGCAATCCTATTTTATTCAGATTGAGTCATGAAAACCTTTTCGTTTGTTAAATTTCCTTGGAGAAACTATTCTGAGCAAGTTAATCACTTCCTTTTCATTTCGTGAATTGGTACGTTTCCGTTTGATCTCTTCATTTCAATTTCGCGGACGAAATTTTCTTATTAGAGGGGAAGAATTGTAAAACCCAGATATTTTGAACATGCAAAATACCCAAAATACCCCTATAATTTTAAATTTATGAAAAGACGTTAAATAACTCAAGACATTGCAATATGCTTTCACCTAAGTAATTTAAAAACCGTAATATTCGAGCAATACACATTGTATGATTAAGCTTACGTTAAAAATAAAATGTACATGCTTAAAATCCAAATTTCCTCACACGACTCATAGGTTATTTGGACCGATTCTTGTTTTTGTTATTACAAACGTATGGAAGGTTTAAAAAAAAAATGACTAGATGCATGAGGAGTGAATTTTGATTTGGTCCTCTATTTTGTTCTATTCCCATTTATTTTGAAAGTGTGAAATCAATCCGACCCGTAATCACGTAACATAAATATGATAACAATGAAAATAAAGGAAACTTTCTTAATTGCTCCACCAATCTCGGCTGGACTTCCAATTTTATCACCCCTACACGTTTTATTGAATATATAACTGAATCCTTCTCATTCTTATTTCAAACACCCGACAAAACAATAAAACCCAAGAAGAGAATAAACCCTAAACCTAACACAAAAACTTAAATGGCGGCCACTCTTTATTCCTTTCATTATTGTCCGAATTAAACAAAGTACAAGGAGGTAGTCGATCGTGTTTCCTCTAGGCATTTGGAAGTAGGTTTCTGGTTCGAGTAGGGAGGCTGGACACGTGAGTTATTTCGGTTCGAAAAGGGTTGATGATTGTTGTGTTCGAAGGTGTCTCGGCTAGTGTTTTGATATTCAATCATGGGTTATGGTTCGAAGGTTGGTTTGGATTGGGTGACGGCTGGATAGTGGCTAGTATTCGATCGTGCCGTTTTCTTTTCTTTTCATGATGACATGCTACGAGGGTTAGTAACCTACAACCTTGTTCGATTCCTTGTGACTATTTCTGTTTCCATCACAACTTGTTTTCTTAAATCGAATTTGGGTTCACATGAAATCATACATACTGTCACATATAATAATGAAAACTAAACGTAAAATCGACCTAAAACTCACATATTTTCATACTGATCTAACATGGTTGAAACTTGGTATGAGAACTAGATACTTATTCTTTTTGTATGGCATAAAAGAAACCACGACTGTAACAACTTCGAATGGGTTTTTAGTTTCGAACTTAGAGTCGAGTATTTGGTTTCGAAAGTAAAACGTTTATCTTGAACCTATATTTGACTACATATAAAATCACAATTTACATCAGTAGTAAATATGAGACCCATGCATATATGTTGATCGATATACATATAAGAAACAACACTTTACTTTATGACGTCAAAGCATGCATAATTGTTCTTAAGATACCAAACTGATCACATATCTTGTAAAATACATTCTTGCTTTCTATTTGATTTCGAATCGCAAAATAAATATATATAAAAGGGTATCTGATTGTTTCGATGTCAAACTTAGTTCTAAATTAACGAAGTTAGAATCTACAGGTTGTTATCGTATGTATTACATGGGTTCGAGATTGATCATGAGTTATATAGTACGTATCATGTGCCACACAACAAGTAAATAAAGAATGCGAGTCGAATCGGCTATAATTCATACAAAGAAGAGATGATATATAACATACGTACATACTAAAATTCTATAGTATAAGTCTAAAAGCTAAATTGACACATCTAACCCTAAACAATGATAAATTAACACTTTTAACCATAAACTTTAGTAGTTTTTGCATTTTCGCCCTATACTTTGCTAAAATATATATAAGACCCTAAACTATGGTGATTATCATATTAAGCCTTTAACTTAACTAATTATCATTGGTAAACCACTTAGTTTGGCTAAATAATGATTATTACCCTAAAGTTGCTAATTATGAAAGATCACTAAATGGGAAAGTTATAAAAAATAGAAAGAAACCCCAAATGTGTAATTCGAATAAAATGGGCATTAAGTAACACGTCATTATTAATTTCTGTAGATTTCCTGAAGGAGTGATTCCTATTTCTGTGTGACCCTATCTTTATCGGCTTCGTCATTTGCATAAGGTACATATATTCTAACCTTTCAGTAAGGTTCCTTATGACTCATGATCCGTTCCATTGCCACTATTATGATTTCTGATCTTTATACGCCTGATATCCTTGGTTCATTTGATAATATAATTTTGTACAAAGACCCTTTTAAAAATATAACTTGATGACTTTTGAGAAAAACTATTTTTGAAATGATTTATGTGATTACGATACGATGCTAGTTTTATATGAAGGTTTTATAACTTTTATGAAATGTGTTTTTAAAGGAATACTTTTACGATAAAAAGGTTTTAAATAATTTTATAAAGTCCTTAATCTGTTTTATTCTCTAAGAATTCTCATGAATTTCTTTGACATCTTTTGATTATTTAACTTCAAATTTTGAACCTTTACTATGAACCCTTTTGCTATTATGAACCTTTGATTCGAACCTCATGATATGAATCTTTGATTTGGACCTTTTGACTTGAACCATTGCTATGATCCCTTATATGATCCATATTTGATCGATCCATTTCTGTTATTATTTGCTTGATTTTTGTTGCATGCTATAGTTCTTATTCTTATAGCATTCCTATGCCCTATTTGTTGCCCATTATTTGATTAATTTGTAGCTAGTCATGGGGAGTCCATGGCCTTGCCACTGATGCACCAGTGGTATTGACACTATCTGTGGAGGTGGGTTTTTGTCCACAGCGTTCCCTATTATGCTATAGCTATTCAGGCCTATATTTATTATTGTATATGTCTACTTAGCCTAGAGCTTTGTGCATATATATCTGTTTTGCAGGGGGCGTATGGATGCATCCTAGGTACTTTGTTTAGTATAATTTGGTGAATGGACTTGTGTGTGTGTGCTATACACCCCATTTCACATTTGGTATATCGGAGTCTGCAGCTCCTATGTACACTATGATACATGTTTGTTGGGCACTCCTATTAGTTCTACTTTTCTGTGATCTTTATAATCTTGTCATCCGTATTGTGATTAACTTATGCTTGGTTTATTTCATTTGCTTACACTTATGATTCGTTTCTTTTCCTTCGATTCGTTTGATATTCCTTACCCGTATTCACATTGATCATATTCTATTATATGTTTCATATTCTTTGATTTCTATCTCAGCAGGTTCGCTCGGACTTATGTCGTATTTACATTCGTTTTCCTTTTGTTATTAGTTTTCGTTTGTTTATATCTGTTCACTGGGCTTTTTAAGCTCAGCCGCATTTCTTTTCCTGCGGCAGGTTTTTAGAAGGAAGCTGGGTTGGGTAAAGAGTGCGTAGGAGCTCTTAGTGGACTACACGGTTGATAGCTCCCCATGGATTAGAGATAGACTTAGAGATTTCCTTCTTGGTTCTTAACTTGTAATTTATTTGGAAGTTTTAATGCTTAGAATTAGTCTTTTATCTTTTCTTTAGAACTGTTTTGTGAACCTTGTATTATTAATGTATTCTGCTTGCTTGTGTTCTGATTTGACCCTATAATGTTACACTTTAGCCCTTTTCGGGTTGGGGTGTTACAGTTAGAAAATTGAGTATGGATATAATATACTCAATAAGACTCCAACCTAGAAGATTAAATAAGACATTATGGAATGTGATGAATCACATTAAAGTCTTAAAATGAAGTTCTGATTTTGTTAATAAGTAGTTTTAACAAACAAGAGTCAGGAACTGTAAAATATTTTTGTAATATCCCAAATGAGAACGATTTTGTGTTGCTCATCTTGCTAAAGTATTTATAGATAAAATGCAAAAAGCAAGTGGGAGTTTTGTTAGATCTTGAAAGATCAAAATTACAAAATACATAATCTTCTAAAACCACACTAGTGAAAATCATGATGAGATTTGAGATGTAAAGGTTAAATCTCAACATGATGAAACTCTCATTCGTAGATCCGTAGGGATGTCTCAGATATTTAATTAATATGCTGAGAATTATGAATTATAGTATCAAAGTAAGCCTGTTAATCATAATGACGCATTTACTAATTATGGTAAATTGCTCATACTATGAATGTTAAGATGTTGTCCATAAAGATAAGTCAACTTTGAAAACTTGGTTTATCTTAATGAAGATGAGTTTCTGCAAGAGAAGAAAAACCCTAAAGGTTTAAATCTTTGCATAAAGAATCATATGGACAAAATTGTATACATATTTTAATGTATGTCTTATGACAAGATTATTAGTCATACTTAAGTAATTAACTATGATTGAATACTCTTTCCTAAGCACATTAAAATTACAAAGATGGTAATTGTCATACTCATTTTTATGAATATGAAATTTGACAATGGATTATAAAACCTCTTTCTTATATAATTACTTAAGCGAGGAAGAATAAGTAATTAAGGGTTTTATGAATTCATGTAATCTTTGAAAGTATACAAAATGCAAGAATCCAAGTATAGATAGATGCATGCATCAAGGAGATAAATCTTATGTTTAAATATTAAATATATGTTTTGATTTATAATTTAAAATAAGATAACTCCTAAGTAATTCTGAAAGCTAGTGGGAGTATTATGTTTACTTACTTAAATCATATATGTTGTATAACATATAGGAAGTAACATTCTATATAAGTTAAATGTTAAGTCATAACTTGGAATGAAACTTTACTTGAAAGATTTAATAAGTAAAACATACAACCTTGAATATATGTTTATTGATGTAAACATGTGCGGTAAATGAATCTAATAGAACATGATATATCATTTAGAAAGTTTAAATGGATATGTAGTACATGAATGAAATTTAAGTTGGACACGAGAATTTTCATGTACATCATGTTGTTGTTATATCATGCTTTGATAAAAAATGATTTGACAATATTGATATCTAATTGAAAGATATTAGATAAGTGGTGTAATGAATATTCTAAAGAAATATATTTGGATATAGAATCACATCCTCAGCCTGTAACAATTTCTAGATTCTATAAATGAACAATTTGTAAAATTGTCATAGCCAACAAACTTGAAAGTTTGGAAGGAATAAAACATTACACATTGAAGTTTACGGAAAAGAGCATATTGTTGTTTGCATACAATGATGCTAATATAAATTGAGATGACACTCAATACTAGTCATGGAAGGATTTCATCCTTGTTAATAGCCATGTGTACTAGTTATGCTTAACGAAAAGCATAGTTGCATTATATGTTAAAGAATAAGAATACTTTAAACTTTAAAAGGTTTGGAAGTTTAATTATCATAAATTGTATGTTGAGGATGTCATACACATTTTATGATGTATTATGTGGTTATATCAAATTATTTGAATGCACATACACAAGAATTTCGTTAATTGAATTCTTGAAATAAGTATTCTCAAAATTTTGATAGATCAAAGTTAGTTGAATAATGCCTTGTCAACAAGTATGGTTATCATTACTTGGGCATAATTGTCAACAAGTATGATTGTTATTACTTGAGACAAAATTCATTAACAAGAATTTTTCATGCATTGATCTATTTAGTATTTGGATAAGGGATGTTAAACAATTATTATTAAATAATGAATTAAAATACTGAGTACGTTTGTTTTCATTAATAATGGATTGTATCCCATATTTGCATGTTTAATCCATGAATAACTTATGTTATGTTATTCTAAATAGTCCGTTGTCAATTAATGATATGGGAGTATCATTGAACTAAGACAAATATGAGTTTTGGTATAATATATTAAAATATATTGATGCGTGGACATGCCAAATTCACATGATATTCAATAATGGATAAATTGAATATAGGACAAAATCCCAATTACATGATTATACTTATGGATGTTGTCATTATAGTGAATCATGAATATTTATCCTCAGACTTGAGATACCAGGTAACTACTGTGGATGTAGCTCATTTTCTGTGAGATAATCTAACGCTATCCGTAACTGGTAGTTATAAGGATTATTTTCAGAGGTGATGCGAAGTTCATAGGTTATGCTTGTAGTCCATACGGGATTTGGTTCCTTCAAATTTGTTTTGAAGTTTAATACTGTTTGGCCACTCGTAGGATTAACAAGATGTTTGCATGGCCATGCCCAAGGTCTATCTGGAATGCGTTCAGATGAATTGGTGATCTTGCTTGATCATAAATAACAAGAAACACTAGTTAATTATGGAATGACTTCGATCCATATCCATATTAACATAGTATTAGAATCAAAAGGATAAGTATGATGATGAATCATCAAATGTGGTTTTTTTCCAGGAAAACCATACTCGAGATCATTCTGGGGACATTGGCGTGTTATGCTAGACTAACCATTGTCATTATTACATTAATGTATATCCGAGTGGGAGCTGTTAGTTTTAACGGATAAAAATTAATGAATATGTCCGGACTCAAACTCGAGACTTCGGGATTGCACACTTTACGTATGAGTTTCAATTAATTAATAATTATTGTTTTAGTGACGAATAATTATTAAATTCACGAAATGAGCACTTAACGGTACCTAACGACCGTTAGACAAAAGATGAAGGACTAGATTTGAAATTGAATGGAAGAAAGCTATGGATTGGGCTTCTAAAGCCTTGGTTTGGCCGATCCATGCCCTCTAGGGCTTGTGATTGTGTCTTTTGCTCCAAGCTATGAGAATAGTATAAATACATGCCTTCATGTATTCACTTTCTCATCCCTTGATTCATTTGCAATCTAATTCTTCTTCTTCTCTCTTATTGAGCCTAGAAATCGAACTACACCCTTATAGGGTTCCTACTAGATTTCCTAAGCTCAAATCCATTCTAGTTTTAGTTGATCAACTGCACCCTTCTAGGGTTCCTACGCGATCTTCTAAATATTGTGTTTGGATTGCTTGTGAATTAAGAACCTAGCTTTTCTTATTGAAACGCTACTAATACGTGTGCTCAAGAACGAAGTGTTGGCATACTTTTGCTAACAAGGTGATTTGCCCTATTCGACTAACCCTAGTCGATCCACCATTAAACCCAATTAGGGTTTATAGTTCTTGTTCCATTGGTTTCTTGTTTTTGCTAGAAATCACAAAGAGGTACGCATCCTTTTATATTCGGTTAATTTATTTACATGTATTTGATCTATTCCGCTGCGTACTCTTTGATGTTTATGTGTTTATATTATTGTTATGATTCACATATTCCAACAATGACAACAGAAAACAGGTGTAAAACACACAGCTAGTCCAACAAATTAAATGTTAAATTAGTACAGAACCCATTAACAAAAAAACGACTAACCTTAGTTTAATCCATTTAAGCCAACATTTCGGCTCGACATGTAAAAAGTGTCGGCTCAAGCTGTGAGTCCACCCTACACCCAAGCCGTCCCACTCTCTCAAGCCAACCTCCAAGTCGGCAGCTTCGGAATAGTACCAGCTCCCAAAACACTTCAATAAATGTTATGTAGTTTAATATGTACACATTTTAAAATGAATAAACTGTAGTTTTTTACACACTTTTTAGAAGTGTGTTTAATAATATTTATGTTAGCCAAAGTGGGTAATACGAGTTAATTTTGTAGATAGATTTTGTGTGTTTGGTTGTAAGGTAATGTAGGTTATTGGCATATAGGCATCTTTGGATACTGCAATATCGGGATGGGGCCATTGAAGTTAGTGATGCTCCACTTTTCGTGGACGTACTATGAGATTTGTAGAAGGCTAAATGGAGGTTTTATGGCTGAAACGAATGGATGATAGAAATGAAAAGTATTGAGGTAAATGGATTTGATTGGTGTGTATGATAAAAAAGACGATGAATGTTTAGTCGATTTATTTGGTTAGTCACATCTGGGTTGGGACCATTGATCGTTGAGATGCACCACATCTCGCGGCATTCTTGTTGCGAGGGTCCATATTATTTTTATATTTTGCTATTTTAGTTTTGAGGTTCTAGTTCTATGAGGATTGATGTACCTGAGATATGATGCTTTTTACTGGTATGTTGAGTAATAGAAATTTTTGTTGATTAAAAGAAAACGAATATTTATTTTCTAATCCCTAGAATAACAAGCTCTTGATTTTTAGATGCATTCTTTTTCTACAAATCTGTAAACTCACCTAGCTATACTTCTCATGTTGACCTCGCTTTTCCGTACATTGACCATCTCTTTTGTTTTTCTTGTAACGTTTTCTCCCGTGGAAACCTATATAAGTTCAATACCCAAAGACTGCAACCAGGGACAGAATCAAAGCTATAAGTGACTGGGTGCATAATTTTTTTTAACTTTAGCATATGGAAAAAATTTAACAAAGTAGTACGATTTTCAGCTAAAATGATTGAGTCTAGTAAAATCTAAGTCTACTTTTCACCTATTGATGGACTAAACAAGCAATAAATAGAAACACAATGCATTCGGACCCGATACATTTTAGAAAATTCGGTTTATTTTATTATTATTTTTACTTTTATTTATACCAAAATTAGCGCTAAGGAACAAAATTCTACCATGGTAGGGTGACACCGCGAAAACCCCTAAATTAGTAAAATTAGTTGGATCTCAAAAAGAGTAAGTTTCCTAGAAAATAGTCATGTTTTTCAATGTGTGCTAAACTGCTAATTAACATTCTCTAGAAAAAAGCCTCTAAATTAGTAAAATTAGTATCAACATTCTTTTTCACAGATTGTCAACTGAAGTGTATTAACAGTCAACATTGCTACTAATGTTTAGTAAGAAAAACACATGTTCAAACAAGGTTGGGTAAGAGAATCCAAGATGAAATGTTTCTTATGATGTTTTTATGGATTGACCCTTATTTTTTTGGGGGGTATGGACAAGAAGAGATGATACATCCAATAGCATAAGAAGAGAAGAAGCTTTTCATTTCAAAAGCCACCAAAGAGATGATGCCAAAGACTATCCCCACTGCACCCTCTTGTAGTGGTCCTATGTTTTAGTACAACCCAAAGTGTTATCTCTAATCTTGTGAAGAGAATATAGTCCAACATATATATTATTGTAGCTAGCATCTCTAATCTTGTGAAGAGAATATAGTCCAACATATATATTATTGTAGCTAGCAGCCTAGCCTTGTCCTTTAATTTCATTTTTGTTCTTATAAATAAAAATAATTTTAGGGTCATCTATCATACTTTTCTTACTACCTAAGAAAAATTTGCAAATGTTGCTTTAGGGCTTTCGTTCGGGTTTTGTCAATTTGCGTGTGTTGCTTTAGGGCTTTCGTTCGGGTTTTTGTCTTGAACACATACGTGTAATTCATATTTGCATACTATATATAGTTGCATGAACTTCTGTTTATAGTCATTGATTCCATTTGCTGGATTTGATTGTCTCATTGAGAGCATCTTTTACTAGCGGCGTTGTCGATCAAATGGCTTCTAGTGATTGAGTCACGTACGAGCTAACACCATATAACTTTGTATGACATGAGAGGAATCTTGCATGTGTCATCCTCACATAAAACGTAACTATATCTCCAAACTATTTCGTGTTGCTTAAAGTATAATAGAACTACATCACATAAACTCTTATGATCATATGTGTTAACTTCTTATATATTTAGACTATCATATCATACAATGTAATAAAATTTTGAGAGATATGATACTACGAGCATTCACAGCGCATCAACTTATTTTAGACTTTTCGGTATGGAGATAGGAGTATATGGACTCATCATACTTTTATATAACAAAAAAATATTTTGTAAAACCCTCTCCAATGCCAAAAAATAAAATAAATAAATAATAATCTGTAAAAGCTTTTCATACGCTTCTTATATTGACTTACAACTGATTTAGATAGAGCAAGCATTGAAAAACTTTTCATCAACCATTTGTTGTATGTCAAGCTATTGGTAAAAAAAAGACATACACTGTAAAAAAAAATTAAAAAATAAAAATAAAAATAGATAGTCTTTTTAAATACGAGTAGTAAAAAGCTCTTTGAAAAACTTTCATTATAGCATCTCTAATGATAATAAAAAATGACAAAAAGAGAAATATATGACAATTTTATGATTTTAGTTATGAATTGGTTTGAGGTCCTATCTAAAACCAGTTACGTACGAGGGCGAACTTAGGGGTTCTCGATGGTTCACGGGAATCCGATGGTTATCTGCAGGGGCGGAGCCATGATTCTAAGTTGACATGGGCCGGACTTTATTAACAAAATAATACTAATGGCATAGTTAGAACAACATAACAATAATATGAAAGTTGTATTTTTAAACTCTATAATATTCCGAAAGTAATCAATAACAAGAATATAAATTATAAAAAGTTGTTTATGAATTCACAAAGTTCATGCACAGTTCTTAATATAGTTTGGGTTGAAATAGTTCAAAATCACTAAAAAAATAATAAATAAATAATTAAATAAAAAATAAAAGGAAGTGTAATTGTTTATCAGTTCCTAAACCATATGCATAAAAGAGAAAACATGAAATGGAAGAAAAACAACGTCTAAGAACTAACAGTAATCATCTTCAAGTAAAAATAAAGTATATACAAATTATTTATTAGATTCTTTTTACATTTTACATAAGATAGTTGGGGCCTTTGGGGGGCTCGTTGGACAAATTAGTTAAAATATAGATTGTTGGCTTATATTATACTACGCACAAGAACATTTACCATGTGTTTTCGAGTTTGGGTTAAGAAAGAAAATGAAGATGAAATATAAGATGGTGTGTTATCGAGTATTACTTAAGAAATAAAAGAAAAAGAAAATGGAAGAAAACTTGGTGTTATTTTGATGATTTTGGAAGAAAAGTGTTTCCTCTCATTTTTTAGAGGAAAATGTTTCTTTTACTTTTCTTTAATGAAATAACTCAAGAACACAATGACTTTATTGGAGGGGGCCTAGCACCTGCTAGTCAAACCCCCCCCCCCCTCCCCCCCCCCCCCCCCCCCTCCGCCTCTGCCTCTGGTTATCTGTCGTTTAGTGTAAATTTTTGTTAAAATTTATGATTTCTTCAAAATGAACCTGGTCTCGATTTTTGTGTTACATAATATATGTTTTGCTTAGTTAGTTCATAACTTCATAAAATGTAAAATAATAATAATAATAATAATAATAATAATAATAATAATTTGTTTACTATTTCGTAAATTCGTATATTTAAATTCATTTTTATTTTTTTATACTCATAAAAAAATTTATGCACCTAATGACTTAAAATCCTGAGTTCGTCTCTAATTACGTAATAAACATGCACCCGTGACCCATATGGATCGATTCGGATCGTTGAGTAATTGAGTAGTCTGCCAAGTATTGCGTTTTAATGTTGTACTATTTTATTACTGTACAAAACGAGCTTGGGCAAGCTTGATGTTACTATTTGGTAATATGCGGTTGGATTCTGATTTTGGTACGGTTTGTGGTACCATTATTTCTTTCGTTGTCATAATTAACCATGTACTGTAATTACCAAGGTACCGTCAAACAAGTAGCTATCAACAACATATCGACACAGGATGTTTTTGAACTTTTCGATGCTAACAATTATCTCTTCCTTCTTGTTTAGCTTGTCCAAAACCTCGCTGGATTTTATTACTATTTCACAAAGTAATACTTAAGTAATAATGTATATATATGGCAGATAAGAGCTAGTATTCAATTTACGGTAGTTATGATCAAGTATGATTGATCGTGACATAGGACTCATCGAACAAAGTGGCGTTGTACGGTGAATCTAGTAAAAAAATCGACAACGAAACCATATACGACACCAAAAATAATACTCATGAAAATTATGTGGTTTGAGAATTTATCAGCTCAGTACTTCGGGTTAAATATGAAATGACCAATAAGACTTTCGGATATTAATATCGTACAAAAACTTAAAATGATCACGTTAATCGTTTTGAAGTTACGTGACAGGATGCTCAAAACTCGTAAAGTAATCTGCTATAGTAACCTGAAAAAACATTGCACAATAAAACGAGGTTAGATTTTTATATAAGCAAAATGAATATATAAAATACTACTATTTGTTATGAAAATGACTTGAGAATGTGTCTTTTGTAAAGTAGCTGCATTAATTCCAGGTGGGCACTGGGCATACACATGGATTGCAACAGTCCGTGGGACAAATTGGTTACGGAAATTCTCTCATGGGGGACTGACTATCTCAATATATATATATATACATGCTCTTAGATAATATATCGTGAGGAGGTGCTAGATCGATATCTTAATAATACATTTCAAAATAACGAAATTATTGGTGTAAATGCCTCAATGGTATTTCATATAAGCTGTTATGTTAATAAATGTGACGTTTTAGGCGTTGGAGTTTTTGATGAGGAGGTTTCTAATATGGCTAAAGTTATAGGATGCGAGGTTGCTAAATTTCCATTGAAATATCTTAGTGTTCGTGTTGGATGTAACATGGCTAGATGTTCTAATTGGAATTCATTATCCAAAATCTCTCTTCTAAGCTTGGCCTTTGGAAAGCTCGTTTGTTATTGGTTGGTGGTCATTTTTCTTTAATCAAGTCGGTGCTTGAAAATCTCCCCACTTACTACATGTCAATTTATATGATGCCAATGACCGTTCAAAAGAAGTTGGAATCAATGCGCAACAACTTTTTTACAGGTGGTGATATGGAAAAAAGAGAGAGAGAGAGGGGGGGGGGGGGGGGGGGGGGAACTGATTTGGATGAGATGGAAGAAATGCTTAGCGAATAAGGAGGTGGGAGGCCTCGGTATAGGAAGCATATCTGGGCTAAACATAGGGCTTCTGTTCAAATGGATTTGGAGGTTTTTATGTAGCTCTTCTGATCTTTGGGTGCGTGTTATAAAGAATATTTATGGGGTTCATGGAGGTATTATGGAGGATTCTCCTTATAGTTCTAGCCAAAGTACACAAGGCGCGTCTTATCTTCTATTAAATGCCTAAAGTTGAAAGGAATTGACTTGTTATCCTTGTGTGCTCGGAAGATAGGAAACGACGTCTCTTGCCGTTTCTGGGGGATATTTGGTGTGGTAATCAGCCCCTTAAATTGCAATTCCCTCATATATATCTCCTTGATAACGTTAGGGATTGCTCTATTGCAAATCGGTTTATTCAAGATTGGGATTTTCGTTCTCAGACGGCATCCGAGAGGAGGTGTAGAAATGTCTTAGTTCACTGATCTTCAAGCTATTCAAGATTGGAAATGGTCTTTAGGCGTTTCTACTTGGTATTCGGTTGCTTCTGAGCTCCTTGGTTGATTCTAACATTCTTGATACGATTCCTATTGCTACTCGTTGGAATCGTTCCATCCCTATAAAAGTTAATGTTTTCATTTGGAGATTGATGCTCAACAAACTTCCATCTAGGGTCAATTTAGATAGAAAAGGCATCGATGTAAGTTCCATTTTATGCCTCGTATGTGTGGATGATGTTGAACCTATATTTAGAAAATGCAATTTCACCTCTACCATCAATAGGTTTAGCCAGGGCGTTTACAACACGACCAAAATAGGCCACACTCACAATTATGTGAGCAATTTTTCCTGTTGCTTTTACAGAACTCCCCTCTTGTATCAGTAACCTCAGCCAAAGGAAGATGATGGACAGTTGACCGAAATGCGCACTAAATACTTTTCGAGAGATCTCCTCCAAATCACTGGTATGGCTATCGAAATCGTGAGCATCAGCATGTAGGTTCCAGATCCAGGTGGTAGTTTCGGGGCCTTTCTGGTCGAAGCTCCAGTAGGTAGCCACTCCCTTATCAAGGAACCGTACGTGAGACTTCCGCATCATACGGCTCCGTCTCGAGCATCCGTCATCGGCCTTGTCATTAGACCACTAACCCAGACTACGAAGGGAATTATATCCTATAAGACTATCACACATGAGACTCGCCTAGGCTCTCATCGAGACTAAGGCCATGTTTGGCACAGAGCTTTTTGGAGCTTTTTGGGGCGACGAACGGTGAGCAATAGGCTTTTTGATTTTTAGTGTTCGTTTGGAAAAAGAGCGGTGAGCTTTGCTATTTTTTAGGAAAGCTCATTTTTCCAATGCTTCTATAAGAAGCTGTAAGCGGTGAGCAGTGAGCTATGACTACAGCTCACAGCTACTGCTACAGCTCACTGCTACTGCTCACAGCTACTTTTGTCAAACATAGCCTAAGTCATTTCCCTCTCTGTCTTGGTTGTTATCCCCATGAGACTCGCCTGGGCTCTCATCGAGACTAAGTCATTTCCCTCTTTGTCTTGGTCCGAGTGGGGATAACATTTCTCTCCTGCATGTCCATGGAGTTTTGAAAAATCCAAACATCTCAGAGATAAATAGAGAGGTAGTACTATTTCTACGGAGAATACCAAATCTGGGGATTTAAATTGAGATACCCGAAGAAGGTATGGTGGGAGCTTGACATCCCAGTTCGTACTAAGATATCGTAGTGGTTCGAGTGGCTTGACAAATTGCATGTTTTGAATAAGGCAAGGTTGGTTTTAGAAGGTGTAGGGGGACTATGTTGTAGTCCATTTGGAGCTTCCGAAACTGTTTGATTTTTTCTAGTCCTCCTCTCAATAAGGCAACGCTTTGGGACTCCATTAACTTTCAATCGTTTTTGTGGATTTCATTTAGAAGTCCGAAGTTTAAATTTAGTTGGGTTGGTTGGTTGCAAAATCTTTTAGCTTTTATAGTTTCTTTGTAATTTTTGTTTCTAAGTTTTGCTAGTCTTTAATAAAATTTCACCGTTAAAAAATGAATGTATCATTTTTAAATGACCTAATGACAAGACACATAACCTCCTCACAAGAGATTTATAGTTCAATCCCACTAGTTACACTTTTAAAGATGGGTTAGTGAAATGGTCGAAAATGATCACGAAGAAACCTCACCCAGGTCATATATCTTAGCTAAAGACTCATCCTCCGAGTGACCTAAACAAACTTAACCTGCTTACTTATATCACCGAATTTGTTGAACATGCTATTTGTATCAATTTAAGTAATATCACAATCTAACGTGTTTTTGTAAGTTAACTAGAGTAATAATAAGTTCAACAAACTATCTTAATAACACATTTCAAATTAAAAGGGGGGAGGGGGTGGGGTATTTACGGAGGAGATTATATTAAATCCATATATATACTGAGTTATTTGTATTTTAGAGTTTTGTTCGCTTATACTGTTTTCGCTCACTGATACCACTGAACGTAACCGCTTCCAAATGACATAATGGCAAGACACATGACCTCATCACAAGAGATTTATGGTTCAATTCCAGCTAGTTACACTTTTGAAGATGGGCAAGGGAAATAGTCGAAAATGATCACGAAGAAACCTCACCCATGTCATACATCTTAGCTAAAGACTCATGAGTGACCTAAACAAACTTAACCCGTTTATTATATCACCAAACTTGTTGAACTTGCTATTTATATCAGTTTAAGTAAAATTGCAATCTAACATGTTTTTATAAGTTAACTAGAGTAGTAATAAGTTCAACGAACTAAATAAAAAATCTAATAGTAAAATAACAAACTATATGAGCAAAAAACGTAAAGTACATTAACCTCTTTATGTATTAACCAAACTGCAGCATAGCGGTATTCGTGAGATGATTCAAACCAAGCTGTTGTGGGTTCAAGCGTTATCTGAAATAACTTTATGAAAATTCTGTAATGTATAAACCGTGAAATAGTAAGTGTATAAACCGTGAAATAGTAAGTGTCTGAAACAAAGTTAACCCGACATTATTAACATAGTAGTATAAAATTAACCAAAATGGTTGATGGCCACACTAATAATAAATTTTTAGTTTTTTTTTTTTTTTTTTTTTTTTTTTAGATGGAATGCAAAAATAACTTATACTACGAATAAATAAGGCTTGGTTCTTAATCATTAGTTTGTGGTTTATATAGTATAGGACGAATTTCTCTTGTCATTATTCATCAATCTTTTTTATTGACCAAAACGTCCCAAGTGAGTGATGTCAGTTTTGCATCTTAGCTATAAATTTGATGTGAATGATATTAAACCTTACCACAACAAATAGTAACACATTTGGCATTTATGAACCTCTATTGTTGGTTCAAGTAACAAATCTGAGACATTATAACAAACATGTGTGGAATTTATGTTATAAAATAGCAGCGTACCAAAAAAATAAAATGATAATGATAATGATGAGAAAAAACCAATATCGCACATTTTAGATGATGCACCTAGAAACATGGATGCGTTCAAGTAACAAATCTGAGACATTATAACAAACATGTGTGGAATTTATGTTATAAAATAGCAGCGTACCAAAAAAATAAAATGATAATGATAATGATGAGAAAAAACCAATATCGCACATTTTAGATGATGCACCTAGAAACATGGATGCATCTCCTTTTAAATTTCTCCCACTCATTTGAAATATGTGACTGAAATTTTTTCTCATTTTAAATTTTCTTCTTACTAGATCTCTTCCCTACCATATGTTACCACTATGTGTATCATAATGCTGCTTAGAGCACTTACATCCATAACCCAGGTTAAAGTTTAACACACTGACACGTCAGTGCCACGTCAGCTTTAACACATTAACTTTAACTCAGAAAAAAACACCCACAACAATAACTCAGCCTTAACTCACTTTAACTCAACTTTTCATATATTTTCAATTTCAACCCTAAACTAAAACTAATACTTCATTTTTTTGAAAAACCATAAAATTAATTCTTAAAATATATTACATTACAAAAAAAAAAAAAAAAAAAAAAAAAAAAAAAAAAAAAAAACATTACGAAATTAAAAATACAATACGAAATAAAAAAATACATTACGAAATAAAAATTCATTCCGTACGCTTTGGCAACCCGTATTTTTCAATGATACGGTCCTTTTCCATATTCACCAGCGTCACGTAGTAAGGATCTTTGCCGGTAGTGTCGACCAACAAAAATTCAAAGTCCCTCGTCCGTATTGCTGAGTATTGGTTTTCAGCGGTTGCTTTGTAAGCCAAGGTCGCATCTTCACGTTTAGCCCGATATTCCTCGCGTAAAGCCTCCCCGAATTGGGTTGAATTGGTATTTATATTGGGAGTAAAAAGATAGAACTTTTTTTTTTTTTTTTTTTTTTTTTAAAAAAAAAAAAAAAAAAAACAATGTAACCGTTTATATACGTTGAGGGGGTAAAGTGTAATTTTTTTTTGAGACCAACGGCTACTTGACCGTTGCTAGGGAGTAACATGTAATTTTTTTTTTCGTTCGTTAATGAGCTTTAACGTTGCGTTGGTGTACTCACTTGGCCAGTTAACGCACGAATAACGCACGAGCTCACATCGGTTAACGCCTGAATAACGCGCGTTAAAACGAGTTTAACGCACCTCGTGCGTTACGAATGTAACTGCTCTTAGAAATGTAGGAGTACCTGGAATATCCATATATAATCAAGAAAAGACATGCAGTGTAAAATAATTTGTTGTTTAGGACATTCAACATTTTGTCGTTGTTGTAATGATGCATGATTAGATAATAAAATTCGTTTTCACCTTTGATATATGAAACGAGACGTGAACAAATGAAAAAGGGACATAGATTGATTGCATGTTCGAGGGACAAAAGTCCAAAACAAACGAAGCTACTAAGAACCCGCGTTTGTTCAAACTTATATGAATACAAGGAAACTTCCTATGCTCTTGGCCAAATCTTATGTTGTTTCTTACGTCCCTAACCAGGTTTTCGTGGCCCCGTTTCGATCTTCATCCATTCATCCTGTCGTACAGTGTCTTGTACTTCTTTCTCGACGTATTTAGTAAATTTCGTGCTAATTTCGTGCTAGTAGATAACTGAATATGGTTTCGTGGTATGCTACCCATTTTAAGATTCAAGAAAATGGATTCATTAGTGGAAACTTAGGGGTGGCTTGGTAGGGGTTAAGGGGGTGGGGAAAGGATAAGGTATTTAATATGGCCCATCATTATAGAGTATTTGTGCTTGGTTAGTGTGAGTAATGGGATTGATTACCCGGTAGTGGGTAATCAACCATTATAGAGTAAATTGAGGGATAAGGTATTAATTACCCACCTCACTCATTCCTTTGTATTCCTTTCCCTTTCCCTTTCCTTTTCCCTTTCCCCACTTTGAACCAAGCGGACCCTTAGATATAAATGCATAAGTTTTCTATTTTAGTAACAAAAGAAACATCAGAAAAGCTAGACCCAGCATATCTAATGCATGCCAGATTGAATTTTCAGAAAGAGCCTTAAAGGTTAGTTTTGTTGATATCTCTTTGTTTGAATGAAAAACATAGGCAAAACTAGACCCAACATATACAATGCTTTCCAAGGTTTTTTACTTAAAAGTACTGTAGAACATGAACATTTGTCTTTATTCTCTTATAATAATAATTGTGTAATAGACTCATTATTCCCATATTTATGCATATTTATAAAGGTTTTGTTAACAAAAACCCATAATTAAGTTTATGGTTAAGCTTAATAATTGTGGAAAAATAGCATTTAATAGAATCATTATTCCCATATTTATGCATCATATGTAATGATTATAATTATACCCGTATAAAACATGTAGTTAAACATGGAATTTATATAAATAACATTCTTTTTAATTGTACTATATACTCCTGTACCCTTTAAAAATCATTAACCAAAAGTTATCTACTAATTTCTAATTTAATCTTGATCTAAATTTGTTTTGCAATGACCAGTTATGAAAAGACCATGAGAAGTTCTTATATGACAGTTGCTAACAAATAATTAATTTATTATAACTACATAATGAATTAATATGGTTGTATCGCCTTCCCGCTCGCCACAACCTTGACGTCCGGAGCATGGATCGTGACTCCACTAGATGTCCAGGGTCTGGTGCGATAATATTAAAACAACTTATGAACCCATCATCTATTGTTGAATGTAAAGTGGCTGTTGATATGCAAAGTGGCTCAGGCCATGTTTTGATGTTGGTGCTATCCAAGCCACAACTTTGATCATACAGAGATATATATAGGAGTAGGATTTGCTTTGATGAGAAACCTACGAGTAAGGACCCCTTAGACGAAGAAATCAAAGTATTATCCCATTTCTGGATGATAATAGGAATAAGAATGCAAATCCCATTTGGTTAGATTGGATTTAAGCATGCAAGTCCCATTTGTGCAGATCTAAACAACATTACGGTATCTTATTTATGATCTGTGAAAAAATGCATTCAACACTAACTTAACAAAGAGTACTTATAACAGTTTACAACCGAAACAAATACTAACACCCACCCAACCGAACCCTTTGAAAGAATAATTGCTAGATCTATCATATACAACCACAAGAAAGCTAGGGAGTATCGACTAAACACCATCTAGATCGAAAAGCGTCACTACGAGTTATCTTAACATGGAATGCCATAACATTCCTATGGTTCCATATGATAGAGAACATCAACTCAATAGTAAGATCCATATATTTCAAGTGAAGATCAATTACGGAGTATTTACTTTAGCTTATATATAGATAGGTTAATATATGATAATGATATGATGTTTCTTTGCTTCAATGAGAAAAGTTTATATATAAGGTGACTATGAGTTTTTATCGTTCTTTGAAGACATCATTTCAAAAGGGTTATTGTTACATATTAGAGAGAGAAAAAAAAAAAAAAAAAAAAAAAAAAAAAAAAATTGAAGAAAATGAAAGTAAGTTTGTTTGCATATCATTTCAAAAACTTGTATGTTTCTCTTCCTTATTCAACAACACATCATTCCTATCCTCCAAAAAAAATCTCTACATATATTCCCTCTGCCCACTTTCTGACTCAAATCATAAACCCATCCCTAAACACACATACACACACTGTCAAGGTGAAAAAACACACACTTATGTAACATGGCTAGCAGCCATAACTTTGAAGAGTTTTTCACTGATACCACAAGTGATGAAGAAGACGAAGACGAAGAAGTTCAAGAAGAAGAAGCACTTCAACTTAATAAGTCACAAGAATGCATGGATTACATCTCTAGAAGGTGTCCTGCTGCTAGAGTGAGTCTAGACCCTAGATCCCAATGGTTTCAAGAATGGAACCGTGTGTTCCTTTTAGTATGTGCTACTGGTTTGTTCATTGATCCACTCTTCTTCTACACATTCTCCATAAGTGAGACATGCATGTGTGTGTTTGTGGATGGATGGTTCGCGGTTACTGTGACTGTTTTACGGAGTGTGACCGATGCTTTGCACGTGTGGAACATGTGGTTGCAGTTGAAGATGAGCAGGTGGTGGAGATCACCTCATCACCATCGTGGGTTAAACCATGATGGTGGTATTGCACGTAAAGTTGCGGCTCGGATCATAAGCCAAGCTAAGAAAGGCTTCTTTTTTGATCTATTCGTTATCCTTCCTATACCACAGGTTCCATATTTATTTTTGCACATGCAAGTTTTACCCTATGCTTGATATTGATAGTAAAGATATTGATTTTTTGTTTATTAGCTTATTAATTGATTTATTTATGAAATTACTTAGATACTACATTAGGGTCAGTGAAAATAAATCGAAATACACATGATAAATTAGCAAGAAGCTGGAAGAAAAAAATCATAACATGATTTACAAGCGAAGTAAAGGATTAGTCACACACTGTAAACATACGATATAAAACAAGGTTTCATACTATGCATCATGTTATTACGTTCTCATTGTGTCGTAAACCATATGATCACGCTTAAAAGTATAAACTTATAATAATTTGTTTGATAGTTTTCGATAAATCTTAATTGATTAACTTTAAGTGTTCAACAAGATTTTGTTTTTCAATAGTAGCTAGGTAAGTTACTTGATGCAACAAAATTTGTAGTCCAATAAATACTTTTTTATCTAGCTATATTCTTATTCAACAGAATAACCAGATTCATTAAAACACACATCTAAACACATTTTAGTCATGTTTATGTCCATAAAGTTAAGGAAGGAAAACTGAGCTTAATCAATCTCTTTATGGAATGAGACGTATTAATTATTGATAACTATATTACATACATTAACACTTAATTATATCCCAGAAAGGATTTTAATAAGTTGTTTCAACCTCAATCGATTTTAATAAGATTTTGTTCATGTTCTGATGAATTAGATATGATGGTATGGCTCTTTGTCTCAACCTCAATCGATCACATTTCTTGATACATGCTGGTCATGGTTCAAGATTATGCAGATCAACCCTTTGCGTTGTGCTCGATAACAGGGGCGGATGTACATGTAGTTCAGGGGTAGCGGTCGCTACCCCTGAACTTTTACCCGGTAGTGGAATTTTTGGCGATTTTTGGCGATTTTTGGCCATTTTTTGGCGATTTCGCGACCCCTGAAACAAATTTTCGCTACCCCTAAACAAATTTTCGTATTTCGCTACCCCTAAACTTGGCTCCTAGTTCTGCCCCTGCTCGATAACTTCTAGCTTCATGACAATATAAACATATCATTAGCTCTTGATAATAACTAAATCTATATTATTCAATTCAAACGCGAGTACTAGCCTAAACATGCTCTCTTGCGACCAAAAATTATTCTCCACAAATATAAAAAACACAATTTAAGATAAGTATAAGCATAACACTGTAACACAAATAAAATTTTATCTTCATCTTTAAAAAATTTTTTATTTATGTATTAAATTCTGAGGTGAACAGAAAATTTGTGACAATTTTTTTTTAATATAATGAACAATATGTATGGCATGAAAGGGGTAAAATTTAAGCCATTAGACAAGGAAATATATACAAGCCAAGGAAAAGTAATATATGTGGTCATAGTGTTTACTAATAGCTAGTAAGTATATGTTATTATATCGATAGTCTCAATTTTGGTTAAGTAGAGCTTCTTTGCGGGTGGATAAATAAGCCAGGCCGAACCCAAACTTGCTAGAGCTTGAGATACGCTCATTTATATTATTTACAAGGCTCGAGTTCGAGCTCAGACTTGTTTCGAGCCTTATATAGTGTTAAGCTCGAGCTCGGCTCTGTCACATATTTTTCAGGCTCGAGCACGACTTGTTTTCATGATCGGCGAACAGCTATACAAGCTTTTCCTAGATCTAAAATCCAATGGTACCAAACAAAAAGCTTGCTGGTAAACTATTTGATTTTTGTATGTGAAAACTGAATAAAAAGATACAAAATTTTTAGCCCAAATTAGCTGAACCAAACCAAATTATACTCACATGTATGTATACAGGTCTTTTTGGTACATGTACACCACGTATGTAGATATCATCTTAGTACAACAGAAAACCAACCTGACTTACGTATCAAAACCTCACACTCGTTATACTATCATTTCCACGTGTACCCCTTTCTTTATATGACTCTCAAGCACAAATTTATATTTATATACCATATGTATGTACACATTGTTTTCTTTTCTTTTCCCTTTTTTCGTTCATAACACTATACTACTTAAAATGACTAGCCGAAATGAGTTTTTAGATACTTCTTCGGAGTCTGAGCTCGACTCAGACTTCGAAGAAACATCGAAACCTAGCATTGTTCATGCTGGATTCGATTTTCGGCACGCATGGGAGCAAGCCTACGTATTGATATGCACCACGGGCTTGTTTATTGACCCTTTGTTCTTCTACCCATTATCCATAAGTGAGTCATGGATGTGTATGTTTATAGATGGGTGGTTTGCAGTCACGGTCACTGTGGTTCGGTGCATGACCGATGTCTTGCACTTGGTTAACATGTGGCTGCAGTTTGAGTGGAACAGGTGGTCACGTTACGACGTTAAAACGAGGAAGTCATGTAACGTGGCGAATGATAAGGGTTTAAGGGTGGCTGTAAGAAGGGTTTTGTTTGATCTATTCGTCATCCTACCAATCCCTCAGGTTTATTAGTAATGTTTATTTATTTAAAGAATTGGATAACTCATAGTGACTAAGTTATATATGTGTGAACAAAAAATTTACATTTTAATTACTTTTTACATACACATAAACGCTCACAGATTTGTTGATAGAGTGGTTTGATAATCTTTGTTACGTCGTGCGCATCTTCGTAGTCTTGTTACTAGCTTCTTGCGAGTGTGTTAATCAGACTGCGTGGTTCAAACAAAAAGAATAAACACATACACTATTGGTTGCGCTTAAGTTTAAGTAACCATCATTTTCATGGTTGCGCCTAGACTACAGTTTTGTAGTCTAATGTTCAAAATACCAAGAGGCGTATAATTGATCTAGCTAGTTGTATGCGTTATATACTTATATACTTACGGTGTTGTAGCCGAGTCATGTTCAAGTTTTAACTAGGAGATGTGTAGAGCGAGTGTGTGCATTTGTCATTAGACATCAATCCATCATGTACATTTAAAAATAGTTGGTGTATTTTGAACATAATACTATTGTGAAATACAGTAATTACTTGGTGTTGAGACTATGCATCAAGTTCATGCATACTTGCTCAATTCATTTATATGATTGTGTTGTTTTATAAATGTTTATCTAAAGTTTGTTTTACAGTGTGTACATAAAAATTTTGAGATTTGATGAATTAAGTGAAATAAGTAGGTTTTTCTTGGCAGGTAGTGCTATGGGTAGTGATCCCGGCTTTGCTAAAGAAGGGTTCGACGACGGAGACAATGACAATTGCTTTAATCATGTTCCTATTCCAATACCTGCCGAAGATATATCACTCGATATGTCTTTTGCGACGAATGCAAAATCTATCTGGATACATTTTTGGTACCGTTTGGTGGGGAATCGCTCTCAATTTGATCGCATACTTCGTTGCCTCTCATGTAAGTTTTTCTTCTATGAACTAGACGTCGCCTTAACTTGCATACAGAACATTGTTTAAATGAAAGTCGTCGATCTTAGGCTGTAGGAGCTTGTTGGTACTTGCTTGGCACACAAAGGGCAGCAAAATGCTTGAAAGAAAAATGTATGGAAGCAAACGGACTTTGTTTTTCTAGATTTTTGACATGTCAAGACCCTATTTATTATGGCACCAACAACTTCAGGAATGATCAAGCGAGACTTTCATGGAGTGCGGATACTAAGGCACGGTCAGCTTGCCTTGAGAACGACGACAATTTTAGCTATGGAGCTTATAAATGGACACTTCAACTTGTTACCAATGATAGCCGTTTGGAAAAGATACTCTTTCCCATTTTTTGGGGACTTATGACACTAAGGTAACCCAATTTTTAACTTGATCTTTCCTGAACAATTTCTTCTAAGCAGGTCAGTTTCTAATGTTATGAAATAAATTTTTGTCTTATGTATCATATAGTACATTTGGGAACTTGGAGAGCACAACGGACTGGCTAGAAGTTGTTTTTATCATAATCGTCCTCACAACGGGGCTTCTTCTAGTTACTATGTTGATAGGAAATATTAAGGTACACTAATAAGTTAGATGAATCAACCTCAATATATAAAGGATAAGCATTTCTAATGGGGCATGGATGTTTATAGGTTTTTCTGCACGCGACAACATCAAAGAAACAAGCTATGCAATTGAAAATGAGGAATATAGAGTGGTGGATGAGGAGGAGGCACCTACCTCAAGGGTTTCGACAAAGAGTAAGGAACTATGAGAGGCAACGATGGGCTGCAATGCGTGGTGTTGATGAATGTGAGATGATACGTAATCTCCCTGAGGGCCTACGGAGAGACATTAAGTATCATCTTTGCTTGGACTTAGTTCGACAGGTGCCTCTATTTCAGCATATGGACAATTTGGTACTCGAAAACATATGTGACCGGGTGAAATCCCTCATTTTTACAAAGGGAGAAATTGTAAGTCCATCTAAACTCTAACCTTTATAATCACTAGCTTTTAGTTTCACAAAAAGTATTATTATGTCAACAGTCAATGACTTTAATTCATCCTCTTCATCTGTGTTAATTTTCTGCACAAATACATACCAATATTTTACTTATACATAAGTTTAAGTACTTACTTTTCCTTGATCCAAATATTAATTTTCTTAATTAAGACTTTTTTTTATAATAGATTGCAAGAGAAGGTGATCCTGTACAAAGAATGTTGTTCATAGTAAGAGGTCATCTCCAAAGTAGTCAATTTTTACGAGACGGTGTCAAAAGTTGTTGTATGTTAGGCCCTGGAAACTTTAGTGGCGACGAGCTCTTATCATGGTGCCTTAGGCGACCCTTCATTGAAAGGTTACCTCCATCATCATCAACACTTGTGACCCTAGAAACAACGGAGGCTTTTGGGCTAGAAGCCGATGATGTAAAATACGTCACACAACATTTTAGATATACATTTGTGAATGAAAAAGTAAAGAGGAGTGCACGATATTATTCTCCCGGGTGGAGGACTTGGGCAGCGGTTGCCATTCAATTGGCTTGGAGGAGGTATCGACATAGGCTCACTTTGACCTCATTGTCGTTTATTAGGCCAAGAAGACCATTATCAAGATGCTCTTCGCTTGGGGAGGACCGATTAAGACTCTATGCAGCTTTGCTTACTTCGCCCAAGCCGAATCAAGATGATTTTGATTTTTGAGAATATATATTGTTGTATGTGTTGGTGTAAAAATAAGGAAACAAGAACTATAGTTATATTTATGAAATTTGTTCATTTATTTGTTGATTATTATCGTCCTGATGATGGAGTTATTAAGCTCATCTAGTCACTTATCTTCTTAATTTTGAGGTAAAAAATCGACAGTGAAACACAAATGTCTAGCATGAGTTAACATAAACGTTCTAACTAGAGATCATATATATCACAAAATCGAATCAATGACATGATTCGATCGGTTGATACAACTTATGAATACTAATGGGCTTATACACTAGTGTTGCTTATTTTGTGGGATTAATTGCATCTGTTAAAAGAAGTTACATTTGCTCAAAAGAACATAAAATTTTACCAACGGTAACAAATGTAACTTTTTTTTAACATACGTAGTATATCCCTTGATGTATATGCAACAAGCTAAAATCTAACACTATTTGGACCAAAGTAGTTCATCTCCATGACTTTGTTCATCGAAACATCTTTCATTCTCTTCATTCTGTATTCACCACCTGTCGTCGAACACAAAGTTGTTTTCAAGTAAGAAGATGTAAGTTTGGTTTCAGCGTGACGATGAAGTTCCCTAAGAGGCGCATTCCATCTTGCCACACCTTGATCTTTAGACGCCTCGACTGCCCCAATGCTAGCGGCAACTAACCAAGCTTTCCGTAGAGCTTCACAACTCATTTTTTTTATCGTGAAACTATGGTGATTTCGTAGGAAAGAATCACACATATTTAAGAGTGTGACATTGAGTATAAATAAGGGACATGGAGTGGGTGAAGCTATGAAATGACAAAGCCAAAAACATGTTACTGATTAAACTAAGGAAAACAAAATTAGATAGTTGCTGTCATGATATTTTTATATCATTAGCTGAAAATGGCATGTTATAAGCCTTATGGGTTGCTCCAAAATATCGGATATTAGCATTGGATTTGAAGTTGGTTAAGTGACTATTTTTTGTCGTAGTGTGTATCATTATATCATAGTCTTTGGTTCAACTTTAAGTCATATGAAATCTACAGAATGAAACATATCACTTTTATTGGAACAGTAGATATAGTTGTAAATATAGATGGAATACGGATCCCTTGCAAAGTGAGAAAAATTACAAAGTGTACAAAGCCATTCATAGTGTGACACGTGTTCCCACTCTAAATTATACATAAAATCCGCCCAGGAGTAATTTGGTCTTTTGACCCGTTTTTTCTTTTCCACCTCAATTTTCAAACGCATATATCTCTTAAACGACAACTTTTAAAAAAACCCGATTTCATCATAATTTTTAAAATTTGATTCTCTTTAATTTGGTATAAATCTTTTTAATTTTTTCGAAACATTTTTTTTGACATATTCATTGGGTCATGATTTTCTTGATGTTTTTGTTATTTTCGACCCAATTTTTTACCTTAAAAATTGCCGAATCATAATATACTTAAAACACGAAAGTTGTAGATTTTGATTCACTCTTTACCTAGAAATTTCAATCACTCAAATCCGATATGATATGAGTGAGATATCGCACGTTAAAGATGACGTTTTAGTCATATTTGTTGCACACAACGTGTTTGATAAAATGTTTAGCTTAGATTTTTTGTCTTAAAATCGAGTTAAATGCACTTATTTTTGTCCCACAACGCATTATTAATAATTTTATTAATGTAACATTCAAAAAGTGATGTTTTTTAATCATTATATTTTTAAAATATACATTTAGTTCATCAGTTAGGTTATTAGGTTCATCAGTTAAGTTATGTTTTGTTCATCAGTTAAGTTATAGGTTATAGGTTCATCAGTTAGACATTTTGTTCATCAGTTACTTTGGTTCATCAATTTTTTCAGATTCATCAATTTCAGGTTCATCAAATTTGATCAAATGTTTGGGTTCATCAGTTATTGACTAACTGATGAACCTATAATTATAGGTTCATCAGTTATTGACTAACTGATGAACCTATAATTATATGTTCATCAGTTATTGACTAATTATAGGTTCATCAGTTAGGTTCATTGATTTTTTGGTTCATTAATTATAAGTTCATCAGTTAGTTTATCAGTTATTGACTAACTGATGAACCTATAATTATAGATTCATCAGTTAGGTTCATTAATTTTAGGTTTATCAGTTATTGACTAATTGATGAACTTATAATTATTTGTCATGTGTTATGTGTTTAAGTTCATCAATTAGTCAAAAATGTTGCCATAAAAACTGATAAACCAAAGTAACCTAACTGATGAACCTAATAACCTAACTGATGAACTAAATGTATATTTTAAAAATATAATGATTAAAAAACTTTACTTTTTGAGTCTTACATTAATAAAATGATTAATAATGCATTGAGAAACAAAAATTAGTGCATTTAGCTCAATTTTAACACAAAATATATAAGCTATACATTTCATCAAACACATTGTGTGCAACAAATATGAGTTAAACACCATCTTTAACGTGTGTTATCTTACTCATATGTGATCGGATTTTAGTGATTCAAAAACCTGTGTAAAGAGTGAACAAAAATCTATAACTTTCATGTTTTAAGTTTTTAACGATTCGACATTTATGAGGGTAAAAAATATGGCCGAAAATGACAAAAAATAAAGAAAATCAAGACCCACTTTATATGTAAAAAAAAAGTTCTAAATATTTAACAAGATTTATACCAAATTAAAGAGGATTAAATTTTAAAAATTATGGTGAAATCGATTTTTTGTAAAAGTTTGTCGTTTGAAAGATATTTGCGTTTGAAGTTTTAGGGTGGAATAAAGAAACGGGTTAAAATGACCAAAATGCCCCTAACCGAATTTAAAAAGAAAAAAATGGATGAAGTGGGTGGTGGACACTTGTCACATGGTGAGTGGCTTTCTAGCCTTTATAGACTTTGTATTTTTAGTCCCCTTTGTAGGGGATCGCACCTCATATAGATGAAGCGGAAGATTAAAAATTAAGATTATGATTATATGCCATGAAGTAGTATTTGATTTCAAAAGATTAAAAAGTACTATTTTTCTAAAATTTTTGATAGGATATGTTTAAGAAATAAAACTTATATTTTAGGTAGTTTATTTTTCAAAAAAATAAACATAATTTTCTTATAATTTTTGTGTATCAAACATGCCTATAATTTATGGATAATAAATTAAATTAAACATCTGACCATTATAATCTATTAGGGTTTGTGAATCTCACCTTGAATGTGAGAGTAATACATTAATCAATATATAAGATACAAGTTACAACAAACTATCCCAAAAAACTTGTATACACAATATCTTCTAGAATACACATAAATCATTTTAAATCAATTCCATTATCTATCCCCCTCCACCCTGCGCGCGCAAGCGAAAAGGGGGAGGACCAACTCGAAGCTTGGACCTAAATTCTACAAACAGTGGACGTGGAAGACTCTTGGTAAAAATGTCAGCTAACTGCTGATGAGGCGAAAAATGAACCACTTTTAGGGGGTCATTTAAGCCCGGAATTGAATTTATTTGATCAAATATTGCCCTAAATCGTTCCTTTTGTGATTTTAGGTACTTTGGGAGTGAAATCTGGAAAAGGAAGCAATTCGGACGTTTTTGGAGCATAAAAGTGAAGAAAACGCCAAAGTCTTAATTTTCCTTGCTGGGAACAGTAGGTGACGGCGTCAAGAGCAATACCCTGACGGCGTCAAGAGTAAATTCCATGACGGCCCAGTACAGAATGGACGGCGTCACGAAGTATGGCGTCAAGAGTAAAATTCATGACGGCCTGGAAATGCTAACACATGACGGCGTCAAAAGTAGATCAAGGCAGTCCGAGAAATATTTTGGCGGTGAGGTGACGGCGTCACAAGCTTTGTCTTGACGCCGTCAGACCCTATTTCCTATATATAGTTTTCTAATTTTCACATTAAAGGAGAGAAGTTTTGGAGAAACCCTAAGTACGAACTTGGTGCGAATTTACAGGTTTTTCAAGGGCTCTAAGCCCTTGATACCTTTCATGTGTAATTGAGATAAGTATTCTTTTAATTCAATCAACATGTCTATGTGTTGGTTGTCTATATCTTGTTCTTGTCTTAATTCCATCATGTTAGGCTAGATCTATCTTGTGTTTGCTTGGATCTAATGAAACCTAGATGTTAATTATGTGTTGATTACTTGTTTATATTTGTATTGGATGAATGAATTCGATGTTAGGCTTAAGAAAACTGGCAGACTTCCAATTGGTAACATGCTTGAACGTCTTAGGAAACATGAACTGATGTGCACTAGGTTTTATTAGTTGTATTTAATGCATGAGCCACTGTTTATAATCCCTATGGTTGTGCTAGGCATGGTATAGGAGGAGATAAGAGCTCATAGGATTGGGGAGTTAAGTGCGCCACCCCATGAATGGTATTAAGGAATACAATCCGTCATCCACGCAACTATAACAAGTAATTAACATGTAAAAGATGTCTAGGGAGTAGTGAAATCTAAGTAAACACATTTTCTCCACTTATTGCTCACAACCTTAGTATAATTTAGTTTATTTTCATTTTTAGTATTTTATTTTGATTGCATCTTTAGTATTGGGTTAGTTGACTAGCAACTAATTCCGCCCACATCCTTCAAACCCGAGATTTTTACTTGCTTTCTAAAAAATATAAAAATACAAAAAGAATCATCCCTCACCTTTAGAACTAGTATTTAGGTTTTCTAATCCTAGCGACATTATTCCTAGCTGAACGATCAATCCCCCGGTACTTGTCACTATACTATACTACAACGATCAGGTACACTGCCTGGTGGGGGTTGTAAGCTTCTCAAGATCCCTTGAGAGGTAAAGCCTGGTGCGATTCCCACGTATCAAGTTTTTGGTGCCGCAGCCCGGGGAAATAGTTATTGTCTAGGTTAGAATCTCTTTTTATTAGGTCTACTTGCTAGATTCCTTACTAGTAAGATTTTATTTTTTATTTTTAGGTCTTCTTTAGTCTATCTTATTTCTTTGTGTTTTTATTCGTAACTCTTCACCACCCGACATCATGGACAACGGGAACATCTTTGAACCCGTCATCCCACCACAACAAAACCCACCACTAGAACCTCTTAGGCCCCGAACCTTAGGAGAGTATTCCCGACCTAGCCACCAAGGCTACCGAAACACCATTGAGCTCACCGGAGCCAATGTGACTCCTTTGCGATCTGACACCATCCGGTTGGTGCAAAGCGGATGTGCATTCCATGGACTTCGTTCCGAAGATCCAAACCAACATCTTAAGGATTTCCTCAAAATCGTAGATTCCATAGACCTAGATGTTGCAACTAGAGAGACAACCCGATTACGCCTATTCCAATTCTCTCTACGGGATCAAGCTAGTCAATGGCTTGAGCGTTTACCCGCGGGATCCATCACCACATGGGATGATCTCACCACTCGTTTCCTTGCTCAATTTTTCCCACCGGGGAGAACTACTAAGCTTAGAAATGACATCTTGATGTTCCAACAACGTCAAAATGAATCTCTTTATGAAGCATGGACTCGTTTCAAGGACTTACTCCAAAAATTCCCTCATCATGGCATAGATCTTTGGCTCCAAGTCCAAATTTTTTATGACCATATCGATCTCTCCACTAGGCGAGCCATTGACCAATCGGCCGGTGGTAAGCTACGTGATCTAAGTGCGGAACAATCATGGGAACTCATAGAAGATCTTGCTCTCTATGACAACGAAAGTTGGAATGATCCCCGTGATTTGAACAAAACGGTCAAGGCAATATCTTTGCCTTCGAACAATTCTAGGACTCCCGACCGTAGGATCATGGAACTTGAGGACCAAGTCAAGTTTCTCATGAAATCTTACGAAGCTCCTAAACCTTCAAGCCAAGTGAACAAAATCACTTCTTCATACGAATTATGTAGTGGTCCCCACGACACTCGTGATTGTGTGGAACTCCCCGGAACAGCTTTTGTGGACTACGCATCCACGCGTACCGATGAAGCGGGAGATAAGTGGTACACTTTCAAGCCCAAGCCAAACACTTACGGTGATTCATACAACCCCTCTTGGAAAAATCACCCAAACCTTAGGTGGAAACAAAATCAACCCAATTCTTCCAATCCGCCTAATCGTTACCAACCAAACGGTCCACCATCCAACCGTACTTTCAACAACAATCCTTCTAACAACTATGGTAGTACCAACAATCTTGAATGATTGATGTCAAAGTTTATGGCATCTCAAGAAGCTCGCATATCTAAGTTTGAAGCCGATTTCAAACAAAAGCAAAGCGAGATGACCACCAAAATTGACGCATTGTTGAAAGTTCTCAATAACCGAGAAATGGGAGCACTCCCAAGCGACACGGTCAAGAATCCGAAACTAAACGTTAATTCCATATCTTCAGTTTCGTCACCCACTTCGTGTCCACAATACTACTCGGTTAAATCAACGAGCACGTGTTTCAAACAAAACCAAATTCTTCAAAAGGACCAATCAAATAAAACACCCGATATAGAACCGGTCAAAAGTATAGTTGAAACCCCTCCTACGCAAGACCTTGACGATGAATTCAAAGAACTTCACCTTGAACGCCCCGTCATTGATGTCTTAGCGCGTGCTCCTTACTATAGTGCCCTCCTAGAAAAATATGAGAAGTTTAAACTAGGAAAAAATGGGACCGCCTTCGTTCAAAACAAGTTGCCTAAAAAGCTTGATGATCCGGGTATATTCGTTTTGCCTTGTAAGATAGGAAGATCCGAAGCTTTCGACACACTAGCCGATTTAGGGTCAAGCCTCAACTTGATTCCCTTATCCTTATTCACCGCTCTTAAGCTAGGAAAGTTAGAGGAAACGGAGGTATTGATAGGACTAGCGGATGGGAGTATTGCCCACCCGGTTGGAATGATTAAGGATGTAGTTGTTCACGTAGGAAAGTTAACTATATTAGCGGATTTTCTCGTTCTAGACATGGTTAGTGACACTACATGCCCATTATTAGTAGGAAGAGGATTTTTAGCAACCACTAGCGCAATGATAGATTGTAAGGAGTCTAAGATAGTGGTAGGTGAAGGCGATACTTGGTCGGTGTACGATGTAAAGAAGCATAGTTATGATTGTGATGATGAACCGACACCGTATTAGGTAGAGATGAATAGGAGACCATCTAGATATGGACCTTGGATAGAAAGGAACTTCATAGGACCTCAATGCCCATTTTATCTAGAGAAAGATTTCGTTGAAAAGACACATTCGGTAGAACAACTCATAGCTAGAGATGAAAAGCTAGATCCCTTTGAGGACCCCTTAGTCTTTAGGAAGATGATTGAGTTCTTGAGCGTAATGCCTATCAATATAGGGATGAATAAGTGGAAAAGAGAGGGAGACAAATGTAAATGGAGGTGGGACAAGCCACCTAAAGAAGGTGACGGATCATGGCATATGAGGATGACTTTGTATGATCCGGATGGAGAAAAGTTTGAAAGGTCATACCATACTAAGGAAACCGATAGGAAGTTGAAACCTAAGTTTGATCCCAAGGATGTCCTCAATGAGGAACTCACCCGCATCACGTAGTAACCCATGACCTTGAGTCTAGCTACAAGACTCGTAAATAAAGAAAAGTGCTTCTTGGGAGGCAACCCATGCTTTGTGTGATTTTATTTTTGTTTGTTTGTTATTTGCTTCCGTATACATGCTTTATTTTTATTATTGGTTGATCATGTTTCTAAACTAAATAGTGGAAATACTTTACTTTGTTGTTTTGGCTTAGTCTTAACTCCACCTAAAGGTATTTTTGCAAAAGATAAGTGTAAGGGGAAACCTCAAATATGTTTTTAAGAAACAAACCGATCATGATTCTCCACAATATTAAATGAACATGTGTATTCGTATTTGTTAGAGTCAAATGCTTGTATTGAGTCATAATGAAGTTTTGCAGGATTTTCCAGGAAGTAGGACCAAGTTTTTCCAGAAATTTTCCGGAATCTTAACATAAGAATTTCTGCAAGTCACTTCTGACGGCGTCACGTGTAAAAAACTGGAAATTTTACCGGTTTTGTTTTTCTAATGGAGTCTTATGGTTTTTGTGAATTATTAAGTTTTATAATCTCCAGGAAATCTGCAAACTTCATTCCACAAGCATTATATCTTATCTTGTTTTCTAGGATTTAGTAACTTATATAGGATGCCGCCGATTTTACGCGAGGTTGTTTTGTCTATTTTTTCAGGATTTACAGGTTATGTTTGACAAGAAGATGATTTACATTCTGGAAGGGAAGCTTTGATTGTTCATTTTCTTGGAAGAAGATTTAACATGACCACCTTATTATCCATACCGAGCGAATCAGGGGAGTATTTGATTTCATTCTTTTTACCTTTTCACTTTTACATTCTTTACTTGAACATTGGGGACAATGTTCATCCTAAGTGTAAGGGGAGGGTAAAAAGATGATACCTTACATACGCACTTTCGCTTGAGTTTGTTTTGTTTAATGGTAGATGTGTAATAAAACTATGAGAAATACTTGTTAGTGCAATTTTAGCACCAAATTTAAATTTTTTTACAATATTTAGGAGTGAAACTTTAGCCATAGCAAGCGTCTCATGGATAGGAGATTGTATGACTAGCACATAACCGTACTTTCAGAAAAATTTTTCACCCAAATATGTGAGGTTCGCCTTTAGATTTGATAGGAAAAACATTTACTATTAGTGCTTATGAGTGTACCGGTAGCATTTAAATTCTAGAACTTGCGTTAGTGATGCATCCCGAGACCGCTAGTGAGACTACATTCATGTGGTAGGATTTACTACATGATAAGAGGCATTAGGATCACCCTTGTGTTAAACCCGTATCATAATTATTTGACCATTTAAGTCATATTACTTGGCTAATCAAGTCAACTAATTTTTCCCACACCCTTAGCGTTGTACTCATTTTTAGTACACGAAACCCTTAGTACACCCCTCCGAGCCTATCTTTTCGTTTCTAACTTTAAGCATTTTACTGAAAGGAAGAATTTGTTACACCCCACTTAAATGTACACCCAAATCGCCTTAGCCTTCCGTGTATGCACTCATCTTTAGTGCATTATTGTTATTTGTTAAACCCTAAGTTAACTATCTAATTGATTACATGGTTGCTAAGTCGAGTCATATCCTTGTACATATTGTTTTGGGACGATTGGGACTCATGGGTAAAGTACTTATTTTATGGAGTAATGGGGAAGAACATCATATATTACCCCCATATGTACGTTAATCTTAAAAGTACTCCAAGTGTTTTTTCTTAATTCGAGTCATTAGATTAGTTTATTGTAAAGTATGTAAAGATTCAAGTGTAAGGGAAATGTTTATTCCCTATGATGTATTATTTCGGATGGTAGGGTAAGAGTGTATGCAAAAAAAAAAAAAAAAAAAAAAAAAAAATCGAAAAAATCAAGAAAAAGAAAAGAAAAAAATAGAAAAAGGAAAAGAGAAAAAACATACGGACTACCATCCCTTTTTATTCTATGTTTATTTTATATTTTTGTTATTTTTCATTTATTAGCTTAAGTCGAGTCTAGTCTTGGCTTAGCAACGCCACATTGTACATGTAATTAACCAAGATTGTTAACTCGCCACCAGTAAAAACTTCCTTTATCCAACAAAACCGTGTATTTCATATCCCTACACCTAACGTTACAACCCTTTAAAAGACCTCTTTGATAGTTTATCCTAGGTGCTTACGCCATGTGGTGGAGGTTTGATCCTTTCCCAAGCCTATAGTAATCTATTTTGCTATGACAGGTAGTGAGAGATATCTTCCGTTTCCATATTGTAATTTATACTTTATTACACCCGAGAGATGTGAGTATCTAAACACTATTTGTGAGGTGCTAGTATATGACCTCCGTGGTTGTCTTTGGTCTTTAGTGGAACGATTATTTGTTGTAATTACTTTTTTATTAGTGTTAAATGACCCCTAACTTGTATTTTGACTAGAATAAAAGCGCATTTGCTTGAGGACAAGCAAATCTCAAGTGTAAGGGTATATGATGAGGCGAAAAATGAACCACTTTTAGGGGGTCATTTAAGCCCGGAATTGAATTTATTTGATCAAATATTGCCCTAAATCGTTCCTTTTGTGATTTTAGGTACTTTGGGAGTGAAATCTGGAAAAGGAAGCAATTCGGACGATTTTGGAGCATAAAAGTGAAGAAAATGCCAAAGTCTTAATTTTCCTTGCTGGGAACAGTAGGTGACGGCGTCAAGAGTAAATTCCATGACGGCCCAGTACAGAATGGACGGCGTCACGAAGTAGGGCGTCAAGAGTAAAATTCATGACAACCTGGAAATGCTAACACATGACGGCGTCAAAAGTAGATCAAGGCAGTCCGAGAAATATTTTAGCGGCGAGGTGACGGCGTCACAAGCTTTGTCTTGACGCCGTCAGACCCTATTTCCTATATATAGTTTTCTAATTTTCACATTAAAGGAGAGAAGTTTTGGAGAAACCCTAAGTACGAACTTAGTGCGAATTTTACAGGTTTTTCAAGGGCTCTAAGCCCTTGATACCTTTCATGTGTAATTGAGATAAGTATTCTTTTAATTCAATCAATATGTCTATGTGTTAGTTGTCTATATCTTGTTCTTGTCTTAATTCCATCATGTTAGGCTAGATCTATCTTGTGTTTGCTTGGATCTAATGAAACCTAGATGTTAATTATATGTTGATTACTTGTTTATATTTGTATTGGATGAATGAATTCGATGTTAGGCTTAAGAAAACTGGCAGACTTCCAATTGGTAACATGCTTGAACGTCTTAGGAAACATGAACTGATGTGCACTAGGTTATATTGGCTGTATTTAATGCATGAGCCACTGTTTATAATCCCTATGGTTGTGCTGGGCATGGTATAGGAGGAGATAAGAGCTCATAGGATTGGGGAGTTAAGTGCGCCACCCCATGAATGGTATTAAGGAATACAATCCGTCATCCACGCAACTATAACAAGTAATTAACATGTAAAAGATGTCTAGGGAGTAGTGAAATCTAAGTAAACGCATTTTCTCCACTTATTGCTCACAACCTTAGTATAATTTAGTTTATTTTCGTTTTTAGTATTTTATTTTGATTGCATCTTTAGTATTGGGTTAGTTTACTAGCAACTAATTCCGCCCACATCCTTCAAACCCGAGATTTTTACTTGCTTTCTAAAAAATATAAAAATACAAAAAGAATCATCCCTCACCTTTAGAACTAGTATTTAGGTTTTCTAATCCTAGCGACACTATTCCTAGCTGAACGATCAATCCCCCGGTACTTGTCACTATACTATACTACAACGATCAGGTACACTGCCTGGTGGGGGTTGTAAGCTTCTCAAGATCCCTTGAGAGGTAAAGCCTGGTGCGATTCCCACGTATCAACTGCAAATAGGTAGAAATGTACCTGGTGTGAAGCTTGCCAGAGAGAACTAATTCCTGTACAAAATGATAGTCAATATCAATGTGCTTTGCCCGCTTGTGAGATATCGGGTTTTGACTCAAGAATATAGCGTTGCGGTTATCACATAAAAGAGTGGGACGACCAGAAGGCAAGACATGTAGATCTCAAAGGAGATGAGTCACCTAGATTATTTCAGCAGCCGCAGTGTTTGTTAACGCCCTGTATTCGGATTCACAGCTGGACCGTGACACTGTTGGTTGTTTCTTTGCACTCCATGAGACAAGATTGCCACCGAGGAAAATGGAGTAACCATAGGTGGAACACCGAGTTTCAAGACAGCGGGCCCAATCAGCATCAGAGTAACCAAGTATGGTAGGAGCGGTAGTGTGAGAAAAAGAGAGGCCATAAGACAAGGTGCCTTTAACATAACTCATGATCCGTTTTACTGCTTGAAAGTGATCTTGCATTAGAGCATGAAGAAACTGATTTACCGCATAGGACAAATCAGGGTGAGTAATAGTGAGATATTGAAGAGCTCCGACAAGTGAGCAATAGAGAGTAGGATCATGAAATAGAGTGCCTTGACTCGTGAAGTATGCTGAAGGAGATAGAGGCGTAGCAGCTGGCTTAGCACCCAAGAGATGAGCTCGAGCAAGAATGTCATGGGCGTATTTCGACCGACTTAAGAAGAGACTGGAGTCATGATAAGAAACATCAAGCTAAAGAAAGTAGTTAAGCTTTCCAAGATCTGTAATAAGGAACTCTTTATTGAGACGAGAAATAAAGAGTCGGATTAGATCAACATTGTTTCTTGTGAGGATAAGATCGTCGACATACACTAGGAGACAAACAATATTGGCATCTTTTTTAAAAACAAACAAAGTTATATAGGCTCGGCTACAAGTAAACTCGATGCTAAGAAGAAAAGAGCTCAAACGTTGAAACCATGCGCGAGGCACTTGTTTGAGACCATATAGAGTCTTGTTGAGACGACAAACATGATTAGGAAAACGCGAGTCCACAAAACCCAGGGGTTTTTCCATATAAAAAATGTCAGATAACTCGCCATTTAAGAAGGCATCTTTACGTCCAATTGGTGAAGAGGTGATCGGTTAAGAACATCAAGAGAAAGAATAGTGAGAACCGTAGAGGCCTTGACAACAGGGTTGAAAGTAGCAGAGTAATCCTGGAACTTGCGTAAAGCCTTGAGCAACAAGACGTGCTTTTAATTTATCAATGGTTCCATCAGCAAGAAACTTGGTACGACCCATTTGGACCCGACAACATTCGATTTAGTGGGACGTGGCACCAAATCCCAAGTTGCATTAAAATTTAAAGCATTCATTTCATCACAAACCACTTTGGATCCTTGGTAGAGTGTTGGGTCTATTAGATTTGGTGATACAAAACAAGAAAGAATGAAACATGAAGGACCTAAAGTTACAAAAAAGAATTCTTCAATTAATGAATAATGAAACACAAGGGACTTGCTTGCAAAAGAAGATTTACTTATTAGTCATTCGTAGTATTTTGTAAACCCTAAATCTGTATTATATAAAGAGATCAAGGGTACATGTTTTATAATATGTCTTCCACAATGTAAAATACATGAAAGGTGTATGTGTGTCTAGACATTTGGTTGTTTGTAAACGTCTAGGGTTGGTTTAGTTTAGCCTCAAGAATCACTTGATTCCTATTACATATTGGTTGTAACCGTATTATTCTGATCAAATAATATTTGGGGCTTGGAGTGTTATTAAAGAAAAACCTTGTTACAATAACATTGATGTTTGTTTAATTTCGCTGCATATATTGTTAATCTTTGTTATTGTGTATCCTAGTTAATATGAGGTCTAAACAACCTTGAGCTACAACGATCCAACACAACGGTTTTAAATCCCTTGAGCTCCTTGGAGGCGAAGAGAGAATGATGTAAACCTGACTTTGTCGCATGCAAAAGGTCTGCAAATGGCGAGGTTTGACAATACCAGCCTTTGACCAAGTGATCATGGGATGACTAGAGCCTTGCGAGGACTCAACAGGTGGCAGTGGTGACGAAGGTGGATGCTGGTTAAATTGTGTCGAAGCTGCAACAGGAGGTGCAAAAGGAGGTGGGTCAGTGCATAACTCACATGGTGGAGTTGGAGCCGGTTGTGACATCGGGGATGGCATTGGTTCATGTGAAGAGACAATGACGTAGTAGTCATCACAATAAGTAGACAATAAGACCATGTCTGTAGAATTGGTTGGTGGATGACCTTGGAATGGAAAATAAGTCTCGTCAAACTGAGCATGACGAGTAATGTAGACCCGCTTAGTAGATAAATCAATACACTTATATCCCTTATATTGCGTACTATAGCCAATAAAACACATGGAGAACTTCTGGGAGTGAGTTTATGAGATGAGTAATCTCGAATATAAGAGAAAACACGACACCCAAATATTAGGGTTTGTGAATCTCACCTTGATTGTGAGAGTGATGAGGCGAAAAATGAACCATTTTTAGGGGGTCATTTAAGCCCGGAATTGAATTTATTTGATCAAATATTGCCCTAAATCGTTCCTTTTGTGATTTTAGGTACTTTGGGAGTGAATTCTGGAAAAGGAAGCATTTTGGACGTTTTTGGAGCATAAAAGTGAAGAAAACGGCAAAGACTTAATTTTCCATGCTGAGAACAGTACCTGACGGCGTCAAGAAGGAAATTGTGACGACGTCAGGAGTAAAATCCATGACGACCCAGAGAAAACCTGAAGGCGTCAAGAGAAGGGCGTCAAGAGTAATTTTTGTGGCGGCCTGCAAAAGGAGTACACGTGACGGCGTCAAACCCAGATCTAGGCAGTCCGAGAATTTATTTGGCGGCGAGATGACGGCGTCAGACATTTGCTCTTGACGCCGTCACCTCACAAAATCTATATATACTTTTCTATTTTTCATTCATTAAGAGAGGAACTTGTGTGGAGAATACTAGGGTCGAACCTAATAAACCCTAGGTCGTTTGTAACAGTATTTTCGAGGGTTTTCACCCCTTGAAACCTTTCATGTTCAATTGAGATAAGTCATCTTTTAATTCCTTGCTGGGAACAGTAGGTGACGGCGTCAAGAGCAATACCCTGACGGCGTCAAGAGTAAATTCCATGACGGCCCAGTACAGAATGGACGGCGTCACGAAGTATGGCGTCAAGAGTAAAATTCATGACGGCCTGGAAATGCTAACACATGACGGCGTCAAAAGTAGATCAAGGCAGTCCGAGAAATATTTTGGCGGCGAGGTGACGGCGTCACAAGCTTTGTCTTGACGCCGTCAGACCCTATTTCCTATATATAGTTTTCTAATTTTCACATTAAAGGAGAGAAGTTTTGGAGAAACCCTAAGTACGAACTTGGTGCGAATTTACAGGTTTTTCAAGGGCTCTAAGCCCTTGATACCTTTCATGTGTAATTGAGATAAGTATTCTTTTAATTCAATCAATATGTCTATGTGTTGGTTGTCTATATCTTGTTCTTGTCTTAATTCCATCATGTTAGGCTAGATCTATCTTGTGTTTGCTTGGATCTAATGAAACCTAGATGTTAATTATGTGTTGATTACTTGTTTATATTTGTATTGGATGAATGAATTCGATGTTAGGCTTAAGAAAACTGGCAGACTTCCAATTGGTAACATGCTTGAACGTCTTAGGAAACATGAACTGATGTGCACTAGGTTTTATTGGTTGTATTTAATGCATGAGTCACTGTTTATAATCCTTATGGTTGTGCTGGGCATGGTATAGGAGGAGATAAGAGCTCATAGAATTGGGGAATTAAGTGTGCCACCCCATGAATGATATTAAGGAATACGATCCATCATCCATGCAATTATAACAAGTAATCAACGTGTAAAAGATGTCTAGGGAGTAGTGAAATCTAAGTAAACACATTTTCTCCACTTATTGCTCACAACTTTAGTATAATTTAGTATATTTTCATTTCTAGTATTTTATTTTGATTGCCTCTTTAGTATTGGGTTAGTTGATTAGCAACTAATTCCGCCCAAATCCTTTAAACCCGAGATTTTTAATTGCTTTCATAAAATATAAAAATACAAAAATAATCATCCCTCACCTTTAGAAGTAGTATTTAGGTTTTCTAATCCTAGCGACACTATTCCTAAGCTGAACGATCAATCCCCCGGTACTTGTCACTATACTATACTACAACGATCAGGCACACTGCCTGGTGGGGGTTGTAAGCTTCTCGAGATCCCTCGAGAGGTAAAGTCTGGTGCAATCCCTACGCATCAGAGAGTAATACATTGATCAATATATAAGATACAAGTTACAACAAACTATCCCAAAATACTGGGATACACAATATCTTGTAGAATACATATAAATCATTTTAAATCAATTCTATTATCTATTATAATCAAATAAACTATGATTAGTTCCACTAACATCATTTGTGACTTGATTGGAAGAAGTTTATATTAAGCATGTTGTTTTTCAAAAAGAACGGGCTTGTTATTAACAGAAGCTGATGGGCTGGTTGATTCTTACTTCTTTTCATCTGAAGCTTGTGGGCCGGAATGTATGGGCTGATGGTCTAAACTTATTATACAGGCACATATGTCGGTCTTTTTTAAAAATCGATTTTGCGTAAAATTGATCCGGTTTGAAACCAGTTTTGGGAGAAAAAATGTTCGGTCTAAACCGGTTAACAACAAAAAATGTAAACCAGTTTCTAAATTGACGTTCGGTTTTCCTAAATTGGTTTTCATTTTTTTTAGATCAGATCAATTTTTGGTTTTGTTCACCTCTAACTTATTATGATTAAACATTTATATTCCTTAGATCAATTAGTTACTTTTAGCAGGGGTATTCAACTATTCATCGGTTAGGTGATCGGTTGTTCGGTTTATTGAGTTCGGTTGTTCGGTTACGGTGTAAGTCTGTAAGGCTTGTTATTGAACTGAAGCTGATAGGCCTGTTGGTTATCCTTATTTCTCTTCATCTGAAGCTTGTGGGCCGACATTTATGGGCTGATGGACTAAACTATTCATCGGTTAGGTAATCGATTATTCAGTTTATTAAGTTTGGTTAAACTTATTTTAGATTAAACCCGAAACGGATATTTCGTTTTTGGAGTGGATATAAAATAATAATAATAATAATAATAATAATAATAATAATAATATCTATAATGGAAAAATGGTCAAAAGTGAAATTTTGAGTTTTCAAATGAAATGTTGAGTTTTCAACAATGGTCAAATGAGAGAGAAAATGAAATATAATTAATACTCTTATTAAAATACCCAATACTTAGAAATACAATTATTTATTCACATTGTACAACCAAATTAAAGCATATCTACCAAATTAAATACAACCAATCAAACACAAATCGGGTTGACCCGGGACGCTTCAAACCTGGCGGGTTGACCCAGTTTAATTTGACCCGTTTTCGACTCAACCTAGCAAGTTGACCCGGGTTAACTCGACCCATTTTTCGACCAGAACGGTTCAACCGGTTGAACCAACAGGATCGAACCGAGTTTCAAAACATTATGTTTAATTCTCAAATCTTCAAATTTTTATTATTTTTTGTTTATAACCTATAAACTTTTTTTTATCAATAAACTATTTGTCACTATAAAATTTCGTTGCTATGCACGGTACTCGTCTATAATAAAAATAGATGTTGGACTGGAAATGAAATGTCCTGCAAAATAGAAGGACAAAAATGTAGTCAACTCTTAATTATTCCCAGAAAATTAGGTAAAAGCGTTTACCTCCCGTTAACCCTTTAACAAGGCCGGAAAATAAACCACCGACACGCCGCCGGCAACGGCAACGACAATGCCAGCTGGCTGTATCATTTGCAAATTTCTATCCAATTATTATTATTATATCTGATTCATACCATATCATATGATATGGCCTTAATAATATTAAGGTATCAAGTTATTTTATAATCATGTTTCTTTGTACTAGTTTATATATATTGTTAATTAATAATTTATTTCTATTATAGCGGGACTGGATTGTTTATTTATTTTTTGATTTTATAAAACCAATATTTTTTCTATGTTTAAAAAAAGTATAATACTAAATCATTAAGCTACCTATGGAATCAAAGGTTTATTGCGCTTGGTACAGCTAATAAGAACAACATCTGAGAGAGCTATTATGGACCAGCTTATTGACATAGGCTGCTGGTCAACCAATCTAGATACTATTTTCAGCATTGTTAGGTGCAAAAGGTTAATAACCGGTAACCCGAGCCGGCTGCCTTTCCATAATGTTGGGGGGCATACATGACTCACTTTGGCTATGGGGGTGCCATAGACCTTTTGCTTGTTAGGTGCCCCACCCATTACGAGCTTAGCTACATGCCATTGGCCTATCTTCAGCCTTTTGTAAGCTAATAAGATGTTTATGTAAACTAGACAAATACCCGCACATAGCGACGACGGTGTATAGTAGCGTTAATTTGTGTGTGCAATATATATATATATATATATATATATATATATATATATATATATATATATATATATATATATATATATATATATATATATATATTTTTTTTTTTTTTTTTTATGTATATATGAGTGCGGAGTGAGTGAAAGTAAAGAAAATTAGTGGTTTAAGTTGTAATTAAGTATTTAAATATTTAATTATTGCATTTCCTTTTATAAATAGGGGTTTTTTAGTCTAACAACATTAGTCGTTTTTTAAGTTTTTAAGTTTTAAGCAAATGTATGCTTTCACAACAACCGTAACGTATGAAAGGCTCCTCTTTTACTTTGTAAACAAGAAAATTACAATAGTGATCACTTTGCAATTATAGACTCTTCTACGTTGTAATAACAATGGTAAAGGATTAGATAACAGACTCACATTTGGGACTAAACTAAACAATCACTAATACGATTCTGAGTTCTACTCTGGATAGCACGTTTACTAAACTACTGACTATAGTATTGAGGGTTTGTATACCTGAAAACAGTAGTGATGATCATTCCATCAACAAGTGGTTATTATTCTTTTTCAGTATCTTAACATATTGATCATACAACCTCACGTAGATGGCATGATATAGAGTTGATTTGTTAATTCTATGCAGGTTGTTAGCTGTTGCCAATGCTAGAAGGGCAGCACGTTCCTTTATTCCAACTCGTAAGAGCTGTATATCTGAAATAAATAATCATAGAACCCAATTCGCAGTTGGTTTTCACAACTCCAGTTATAGACTATATTCACAATTTAAGCTTCATAACAGAAGCCTTACTTGTTCTGCATTATATCAAGCAAAAAGGAGCTTATGGAACTCTGTACATTTTAGAAGATTATATTTCGTATCAGCAAGTAGTAAAGTATCACGTCATGCTCAAATTGTGTGGAGACGGGTTTTCCAAATTTGTGCCTATAATCTGCGACCCCAACCAATGAATAGGATAGCTTGTGCGGTGAGCTTCGCTTTGAGTAGGTCCCAGTTGATCGCTCCGGGTATATTAGCTTTTCTAGTAGGTGAGCTGGCATGGACTCAAAGATCTTGGGCTGAGGCCGAAGGGTTTTCCTATAAGAATGATCTTTACACTCATGCACAAGATGGGCATGTTTACTTGACTTCGTTTTTGTTCTCCCTTGTAGAATTAGTAGTATTGTGTCTTAGAGCAGTATATTTAGCATGTCTTTTTACACCTTGCATAGTTATGGCTCCTTTCGCTGATTCTTTTGGCATTGAGTTTCGTAAGACTTGGCTACAGTGTGTTCATTACACCTTAGAAAAGGCCGGACCAGCGTTTATTAAGTGGGGTCAGTGGGCAGCTTCAAGACCGGATCTTTTTCCAAAGGATCTCTGTGCAGTGCTCGCAGAACTTCAAACCAAAGCACCAGCACATAGTTATGCATACACAAAGAAGACTATCGAAAAAGCATTTTGCCGTCGTTTGACTGAGATATTTGAAAATTTTGAGGAGGAACCTGTAGCATCCGGAAGTATAGCTCAAGTTCATCGAGCAACTTTAAAGTATCGCCATCCTGGTCAACGCATTAAGCCTATTCTGGTTGCTGTAAAGGTTAGACATCCAGGAGTTAGCGAAGCAATCAGAAGGGATTTTATATTGTTAAATCTAATCGCTAAAGTGTCGTCATATATTCCTACTCTAAAATGGCTGAGACTGGATGAAAGCATTCAACAGTTTGCTGTCTTCATGATGTCTCAAGTCGATCTGGCCAGGGAGGCAGCTCATTTAAGTCGTTTTATTTATAATTTTAGAAGATGGAAGGATGTGTCATTCCCCAGGCCTCTATATCCGCTCGTGCATCCTGCTGTTTTAGTGGAAACTTTTGAGCATGGGGAAAATATTTTGCACTATGTGGATGATCTAGAAGGTCACGTAGGCATCAAATCTGGCCTTGCTCACATCGGGACTCATGCACTTCTAAAGATGCTTTTGGTATGTATTTATATATCGGTGCTCTATTATTCTACTTGCTTTTATTTATGTAGGAATTAAGGAACCCTAGAATTGTCATAGATATTTCTTTGTCCGGAAACTAGACAGAAGTTTGAGGTAGTATAAGCATGATAATGAGATCTAATGATCCATTGCCTTTCCATTGAACCAATTCGTTTTATTCAAGTAAACGTAATTCCTGGATCATACACTAAACCACATGCACCGTGCATAGCAAGTGGTCCTTTTTTCTGTATATTGATTGCCAAACTGCTACTAAACTTGTTATTATCCTTCGTTGCCAGGTTGACAATTTTATTCATGCAGACATGCATCCAGGAAATATTCTCGTAAGGATGACTCATGGCACTGCTGCGGATACGGTGCTGTTTAAATCTAAGCCTCATGTAGTTTTCCTTGATGTGGGCATGACTGCTGAACTTGGCAAGAAGGATAGAGTTAATCTGATTGAGTTCTTTAAGGCTGTTGCTCTTCAAGACGGGCGTGCTGCTGCCGAGCACACCCTCAAGTTCTCAAAACATCAAAGCTGCCCAAACCCATTGGCTTTCATTAAGGTGATACCATTTTCTATGTATTTCGTTTCTCTTAAGTTTCACACACATTTTTGAACTTCCAACACAAGATTTTGGACAAGTAAAAACCCAATTCCTTACCATAACTATATGTGGCAATTTCGAGCCATTTGGTCGATTTAGATTGCGTTATTTTTTTTAATTATTATCTCAAATGGGTCAAGAGTCTGCGGTGTTCTTATAAGAAACCATGGTGTGACAGGACGTCGAGAAATCATTTATATCATGGAGTTCTACGGAAGGTGACTCCATGAGTCCTGCAGAATGCATGCAACAATTGCTTGAGCAAGTTAGGCGTCATAAAGTTAACGTTGATGGCAATGTATGCACTGTAATAGTAACCACATTGGTTTTGGAGGTAATGCCTTGCTTCTTTAAGCATTAGTTTTTTCTTGTTCCTTAATTCAGTGAAAATGCTCTTAAGTTACTTTTTTCAGCTTAATTGCATAATTGTTACCAACCTTCTGTGCGGTATCCAAGATAACACAAAAAATTATGCTGAATAATGGAGTAAAATAAAACTCAAAATCAACTTACTGACCATTCCACCAGATTACAGTCTTAGGGGTCATTTTTATTTTTTATGTAAATCCTCAAATAATCAGAATTTTTCAAACACTTAAAACGACCGATAATCACAACTTCAAACAACATAAACACGTCCAAACACTATCTCCTGCAACCCGTTATGCTACAGTTGGTTTACGTTTCTCATTTTGGTGCAGAGTTGGCAGCGGAAGCTCGACCCCGAGTATGATGTGATGCACACATTGCAAAATCTTCTATTTAAAAATGATTTGGTGGAGGATCTCGTGTATACAATTGAAGGAGTCATGGCTCCATGAGAAAGGTGCCCTCTCTTCATCCCCCCAAAATTCATGCCATTTTCTTATTTATTGTACTTTACAATGTACTCTTCAGAAATAAGAACATAATCAAAATCAAAGACTGAATTAAGTTATCCTATTGACTATTGTATTGTTACAGAATAAGCATATACTCACCCTCGAGACCTATATGGTCGATTTTGTATTCTTTTTTTAGAAACACTTTTTGTATACTGTGTAATGTAATTTTTCCGTCTGATTTGACGAATGTATGATATTGCTATCTGTCTGTTGTGCACGAATAACAAACAGAATTGAGTGTGAGGAAAATAATAACAAAAATGATATAAGATGTTTGGATTAGTAATTGATTTTCGCTATCGTTCCATTATGTTATAAAAACCTATATTTGATTGTAATGAAAGCATACTTCTTTGAGTGAGTTATGCTAGATATAGAAATAAAGAGACTTACATGTTTGAAATAGATTGAAAATTTATCAGAAAAGAAGCAAAAACATAATTGAGTACAGTGTTGATGAATCTCCATGCTTTGAAGCGATTCATCAACGCTGCACTCAATGACGTTTTAAGTTCTCTGAAAGTCTTGATTCGATTATTGGGTCATTGTTAGCTCATGGGATGATGTTTATTTATAGAAGTTGGAGAATAGATTAAGTAGTTGAGCCATGTGGTACTCATCATGCATATTGTACTTCACGCCTACCTCCAGATATTTGGGTGACATGGTTTACTATTTGTACTCCCAAAGCTGGTACTACTTGTACTGTTTTTGGTCATGGTTTGTACTACAAATATTGTATTATGTTTACTTTTCTTTATTCAATTTGGTCTATAGGAAGGAGGAAGGGGGAGTTTATACGACCCTCCTAGCAGGGGTTTCGTGGAGCCCTGTGCATTGCGGGTTTGTATGGTGTGTATTGTGCATCGTGCTTTATACATTTTGACCAAAATCTCCTATTGTCACATCATAAGGGGTCTTAATAACATAACCCCTATAGGAATTATGATTCTTGGTTTTCTGTATAATTTATACTTTTAAGACTAGACACAATGGTCACCTTTCATTTTCCTTTCACCTCAGCGCCACATCATTATTCTACATTACCACTTCCCTCATCTTTCACCCACAATGGTCAGTGGTCACCACTCCCCTCATTATCATTAAAAATACTCACTTTATACAAATATACATCACAAAATAATTCACACACACTTACAAATCGAATAAATAATACGAGTAATAAAAACATTCATGGGCTCACAAACACATCAAGTGGTGAGCAGGCTTACCTTTCACCCTTTTTTCATGGGGGTGCGTGACGATGACCCTCACAATGGGGTAACGCATGAGGGGTGCAGCAAAAGGCGACTCCTCGCACCCTTGTGATCAGCCTCATTGTTAAACCAGTTTTGAAGTTTTGAAAGATATTTCTCTTTCATTGTCAAGTTTATATGTAATAAAAAGTAAAATAATTGCCAAGATAACATAATATATTTAATTTGTTAAAACTGAATATTCACTACTTTACTTGTATAAGTTATAAACATTCATTCTGATTATGATGATGCCTGTTATACCTATTGTTATAGTTATGAATTGGATTAATATCAAGGGATAATTTCACCCATATGCCCCTTATTTTATTTTATTTAGCAGGATTATTTTCACACTAACGTCCAAACTCAATATGTAACTTGTTAAAAACTAGAAGTCAGTGTAGAAGATAAGAAGAATAATAAAATGCACGGGCGATGAGTCGATGACTATCTTGATAACATTCTTTTTAGGCAATGTTTTATTTAACTATTCTTCGATAGTAAACGAGCCGAGTCGAGTCGAGTACTGCCAAGCTCGAACTTGATTTGATTACTAAAACTCGAGCTCCGTCTCGAGCTCGTTCGAGCTGTGGATTTCAAGCTCCTCGGCTCGTCATCTCAAACTCAAGCTCGAAACTCGACTCGAGCTCTTATTGCCTCATTTAAAGCTCGAACTCGATGAAAATCGGCATATCAAGCTCGACTCGACTCGATTTTATGACAATTACATAACTACATGTATATAAAGGGGTAAAAGTGTAATATCATTGAAGCTCGATAATGGCTCGCGAGCCTCACGAGCTGAGTATATTCGAGCTCGAACTCGACTCGAAAGTGTACTCGAGTAGCTCGAGCTCGACTCGTTTATATCGAGTCGATTTCGAGTAGTTTACGAGTCGATCTCGAATAGCTCGCGAGCTGTCTCATCTCAGTTACACCATACGAGGATTACATTGGTCAGCGTTTGGAATACGAGTGTTGTTGTACACTACTAACCATGAACGTTCCTCTCGTGATACTAGTTCAATGGTGGGGGACATGGAGCATAATGTGTGGAGGTCTAAGGTCAATTCTTGTCCCACATTTTTTTATCATGATGTTACGCGATTTACCTTTCATGATTGTTTGGTGTGGGGCGCCAGTGGGTCAATTTTCTACTATTAACCATCAATTTAGTCGAGTTTTGTACTAAAACATTAGTAAACCTGTCTTGATAATCTTCTTATAGGAACATCTGATATAATTTTGCATAAGCAGCAGGAAAATTATACAGAAGCCATAAATTTTTGGAGCATATCATCATATAAAAGCCATAAATGTGATTACAAAAATATTATTATTGGTGGCCAATTGACAAATTTATAAACTTGTTGGATACACGAAATAATACGTTTTAAGTTGTGTGTACATAATTTGTTTCTGGAATAAACGAAAGAACGAGTATTCTAAGACCACCATGGAGCATCACCAGTTCTGAAATCTGTCTCGGTCCATGGTACAAACACAACTTTCCCATCATCAATACTAACATCCGCATGAGCCAATGCCAATGACTGTCGAGAATTCAAAATAATTATTGCATCAGTACATCTACTCTGCATAAAAAAAGGAATGTAATTTAAGGAAGGGTTATCGAGTCTTACCAGAGGAGCAGGACCCCTAACAACTTTTCCTTGGTTGTCGTATTGCGAACCATGGCATGGGCACATGAACTTGTTTTCAGCTTTGTTCCATGGGACGACACACCCCAAATGTGTGCACACAGCATTGATTCCGTATGTTGCTAGGGTTTTGTCATTCTCGACCACTAGGTATGTTGGGTCTCCCTACAAATTTCCATCATCAAAATAACATCACAGTCAATAAAAGTCTAAAACCATTTATTACTCATAATTTGTCTATATTTGCCATTTTATTTATTTATTTATTTTGTAAAATGATGGTTATTTGGCAACATAAATTAAGTCATGATCCCATCTACATCCCATCTACTAGATGTAGATCAAAGTACCTTTAGACCTTGAGTAAGGGTTCGGTCACCAGGTCCATGGGTCTTTATCCATTCAGCTGCAATAATATCGTTACCAAGCGCATCCTTAGCGGGAGTACCACCACCACCACCTCCTGTACTGTTTAACGCAAATACATAACAAAAGATCAGCATAAAAGCAGGTGTCACATTATTTACTTTGCGTGTATTTTTAAATTAAGGGACGAATCTAAAATATTATTTGTGCAATTCTGCATCATATTTGTAGCGTATAAGCCAAAATCAGTGACAATAACTTTTACTTTGGAGCTAAAACAAACATTACGTCGCCAATCAACATGTAGATCCACCCATGTAGGTAATTATAAGAAAAATAATTACCAAGTTTTTAAAGAGAGGGTCAAGAGACTCGTGCTTTTAAGATAATCAAAATTTTCCAATCAACAGCTCCCGTCATAATTATTCAGAAAATTTCATTTTCATCCTCAAGTTTTCGGTTAAGCAAACAGATGCTAAAACAATACTATAAACTTAGGGAAAGAGAGCGGACCCTGGTGGAACTAGGAAATAAGTGTAGGGATACAACATGCCGGCGGTTGGAAGACCGATAGCACCTAAAAGCAACAAGTTCATGAGCTTCCTCTTCTCCATATCCGGTACATTATCAGCTGGAATACTTGTAGCCTGACATGTCACCTTCATTCCTCTTTCCCTTCCCACCATTTGGGTCTTTGCGGCTGATTTCGCCATTAGCCCTTGAGCTGGCAAGAATGGTCCATTGTTACCCGAACGTAACTGTCAAATTTAGTCACAAATATATTAGGAAAAAGTCTCTTAAGATGAACAAAAATATCGTCAGTTATATAGTACTGTATAGAGATTACAAGAATATAATTATCATGCAAGTAACTAATATTAGTCACCTCTTAATTATGTATGTTGGGTATCACATTAGTAAGAGGGTGTTGAAGATTGCTTATTTAAGTGCTTATCTTGTTATTTTCAAAACCCATAAGCAGTTTTTAGTATTTGGGTAGGACTACTAAACTGCTTATTTCGGGATAGATAAACACTTAAAGTAATAAGGCAATCTAAAACTGCCTATTTAACCTGCTTTTTGAGAAAGTGATCATATTCCCTTTCTTTTCAAACGCGATAAGCAAATTTCATCAAAACACTTAAAAGTTAAAAGGGCTTGTTTATCATAACGCATTAATTGATAAACAGATTCTAAACACAATTCAAACACCTTAATGATATATTCACAAATCTGTCCATTTTATATACATTATCACTAGGTAAACATCCTGGGATGGCTAGGGAAACCCAGGTTAGACCGCGTACATCTGAGTCAAAGACTCGCCCTTTCACGGGTAACCTAAACAGGAAAAACCTCATCCGTTTACCCGTTAACTAAGCATGGAACTATAAACAACTCAAATGGGTTCATAGCTAACATTAGTTATATAAGTGAAGCATGCTAGAAATGATACTATAGTGTTACACTAAACTTTCTAAAAATAACTTGTTCAAATATATAAAGATATAAAAAATGAGGATGAAAAAACCTGAGAAGAAGTAGCAGGAGAGAGAGTAAAGGCAGCCATTGAAAGATAGAAAGGTGAAGTAGTAATGTTGAAAAGAATATGAAGATGAAATATGTAAAATGATTGATTTTGGATAAACAAATGGTGGATGGAGGACAAGTAACGTTACACAGCCACATATTTGAGATATCCCACCACACTTTCTTTTTTTCATTTTTCTTGGATTTTATGGTTAATCAACAATCATACGTGGACACATATTGTTTGGAGAATATATGTATAGACAATACATGTAAAATTACATAATTACACTATAAAAATAAAATAAGTTGGGCTTAATTCTCTAATAAATTTATTTTATGAGAGTATTTTGTTTTTCATTTTTAAAAGCCTTCTACTCCTTCCTTCCCAATATTATTATTAACATTTTCATTTCGCGTTGTCTCAAATTAATTTTCCACTACTAAAAATAGATAAGGAAATTTGATCGAGATTATTATACTACCATTGCTTGAAATTATTATTACAAACTTTTAATAAGTAGTAATTAACTAGTTAAAGGTGAAACTATCATTATGTAAAAGAAAAAGAAAGAGAAAACAATGATAATTATGTGTTTCTTAAACTGTATTTTTTTTATTATTATTATTTTCTTTTTGAAATAGGGACTTGATACAATTTACCTACTTTCTTGCTATGATAGAAAAGAATTTGTATGATAATCAATGGTCGAAAAGAATTTGTATGATAGAAATCACAAAAGGTAAGAAAGTGAATTGGGACAGTAAACCAAAACCAAAACATATACCAACATTTAAGGTAACCAACTAGTCTTGTCAAGCATAACCAAGTCCGTATTAATTTGCTAGATTTGTCAAGCATAGTTGGTAGCTTGACAAAACTTGTACCTTTAATAGCATATAACCAAGTCAGGTGGTTTCAAAATTTACTTCCTTCCCCATGCCACCATTATCTCCCATGTTCAAGTTTGGATCCACAACAATTTTTCTTCGAATATTAATTTGCTAAATTCATCATTAGAATAATGAATCACTAAACGAGCAGATCCCTAATGATATCACTTGTCGCACACATGCTGTAGGCTGAGAGAAACAAGATCAACAATTCAGTATCAATTTTGGATTATAAGCCGTTTTTAGCACCGATACAGAAAAGAAAAAAAAGTATACGATCCCTCAAAGCGGGTAAAAGTGATAAAATGATAATCAGTAAATCCATCATCTACTCTAAGAACCCGTCTTCCTTTCCCTCTTTCAAATACGAACCAAAATCCCAGGGATTATAAAAGAGATCCAGAAAAGACAGTAAAGGAAACCATGACTGGAACTTCTATCGTTTGATGGATATAAGAGGTTAATTGTTCAGCTTTGAATCCTCTCATAGAAGTAGAGGTAAGCCATGTCTTTTGGAGGGTCTTTCGAAACACCCACTTTATCATCATTGAATATCACCCACCTTCCTTCTTTGTACACGTGAGCAACATAGTGACCGCATTGTGTGGAGGTACCCATGTGACTCACCAGCCCAATTAGTCGGTATTCTGCAAAACCAAATATTAAATCATAAGATAAATAGTCATACACTCACACCATTAACTCTTGATCCGATCTTTTACATATACACCAATAGTAACACGTCAGGTTCAGTTTCACACACGCACAAACACATGAAAGATAAAAGTACGGAAAACTAACTTCCAGAGCCATCAGGTAGAGCGCCATCCACAGCAGGCCCGCTGCTTGATGTAGCATCCATATCAGTTGGCCCAGATGAAGCAGGCGGGTTAAAAATCCAATCTGTTGCTTTCTCAATGTCACCGCCCTACAAAAACAAACAGGTAAACAAATTAATTAAAAAGTTTGAAGAAAAATGAAAGCAAAGGCAGAATACAAAACATATTTACCGAAGCCTTTAATGCCTTGCTAGCTGTCTCTTCATCAAATCCAAATGACACCAGTGTAGCAACTTTTGATGGATCAACATCATTACTTTTCGCCTTGTTATCAATGGGGGCATCAATGTCTAAATATGTTTAAAAAATTAAGACACTCATCAAAACGTCGATTTAGTTAGCATTATTACAAGAAGTGACCTGATAAAAAGCAAAACCTGGATCGTCCATGTGGGAAAGTAACCAATTCATTGCCTCTTCAACCCCAGCATTTGAGGTGTTAATTGCAGCCTTTTGACAGTGAAGTTGATTAAATCCCATTGAAGAAAGTTGAGAAACAATATCATCATTAGGCAGAAGCTTCGCTGGTTCTTCCTGGCCTCCAGGAGCTACAACAATATCATCAATTACAATAAATTAGTACAAAGCTTTAGGTAAATAGTCACAAGTTGCTAAACGAATTCTAATAGTACATATGTAACATGTCATACCTTCTTCAGGTAACAACTCTTCGCCTGGCTGAAGACCTTTGCTTCGCATGTGACTGATGTCTATGACATCGTCAACATCTACATAGACATCTACAAGATAAGCAAATATTTCAATATGATATATAAGTATATAACAAAGACATTAGAACAAATTGCAAACAGAAAGAGTACATACCAAGCTTCTTTGGCACCCAACCAGTTTCCATAACGAATTTTCTCATATGCAGCACCAAATAATCAGGGAATGAAGTCAGACCTGCAGTTCTATTTAAAGGCAAAAGCAAAATAAATAAATAAATCAAACAAGAAGATGTTGTGTTCTACATGAACTTTTTAAAGTCATATCTACTTAATAACCTTAGAAGGTACACATGAAAAAGAACAGGTAACAAAGACCAAAGTCTAAACCAGAGGTGGTAAAACTGGGGGGTTCAGGTAACTAGTCAAAAGCAATTCTGTTACAGGTTGAAATAGACAGAGCCAGTGATTTGGTCCAATATTTCTGTGCCACAGGCAATCACGAATATCATACTATTTCATTAATATAATTTATTAATTAATATAAATTAGGATGTTTTATGCATTCAAAATAAACTTTTGCCAACTTCTGACCCGTTCATGAAGTAATTAAAAGGCAGCCACGAATATCATACTATTTCATTACTATAATTTATTAATTAATATAAATTAGGATGTTTTATGCATTCAAAATAAACTTTTGCCAACTTCTGACCCGTTCATGAAGTAATTAAAAGGCAGCAGAAAACAGAAAGATTACTTGATTGCAGTTGTCCTAGCATTCAATGCTGTGCTATAGAAACCTTGCACCTCCTCTGGATGAGAAAAGCTATCCAGGCAATCCCTCAATGGAACCCTCGGGCGTACAATTTCATCTGATTCACTGATACCAGTAAAAGACTCAGCATAAATTGTCGGCAACAAAAACCAATAAAAAGACCACCAAAATAAAGCTACATCCAACTTACATCTTAGTCCCCTCAGCCTCTTTCTGCACCTTCAATTTGTGAAATTCTTCTAGTTCCTCTGAAATAATAATTAACCAAAAGAACAGATAAAAAAAATCGTTTTCACTTATTGCAAGTCAAAAGTACATAGTTAAGAGAAGAGCTCACTTTTGTTAGTAGCCTTTTCTAGTGGAATAGTCAAGGAAAGAATGTAGTCATTTCTTTTATTGTAAGCAACTTTCCCAGAAGGGCACTGAAGGCGCTCTTCAATGCCAAACTTGAAACTTCTTGCGGGATCCGATTCAGGCTTACCAGCATTGGCACGCTCAACTTGGTCAATGAAATGTAGAAAAAATTCTAGTGCATCCTGCATTAAAATCAGTTTCAGTATTCTGCGTGGATAGTATGCTACTATAAAAATATGGACAGCATAAACACAATAACTTGTAGAATACTGAATGTACCTGCTGACGCATGGTTGAAAACTCGGGATGACTGGCTGCAATTACTGACTTAAACATTCTGGGACGTATACCTTCTTGTTTCTATATAAATAACAGAAAAGGGAATAAGTTAGTACTTTAGTAGATGCAATATTGCAAAGCACTGATAAAACATAATAAAACACAAGAAAACATGCATAAAAAAAAAAAAAAAAAAAAAAAAGGGTCCAGCCAGAAACTTACTTCATTTGGAGACGAGTCCGCAGCATTTGCCATATCATCATTCTGGGAAATGAACGAATGATGGTTAATGCACAATAGACAAGAAATAGAATATTGAAATATAAAGTTAACTTATAATCTGAACCTACCCGTGCAGCTGGAACAGAATATTTGCCAGAAAGCAATCCATTAGCAAGCTTTGTTCTGCCAAACAATGTAAAAGTTCACGAATTAGATAGTAATTGGCAGATTATAGTGTTTTATAATCTCTCAACACAGACTCCATCACTGTTTCCCATTTGCGAAAATTAAAACACTCCTTTCTTTTTCCGTTGCATCTAAAAAAATTGCCAGCACTCTATTTGTGAAATAACGTGAATCATGTATACTTACAATTGCATATTCAGGTCTACTGTTGGATCAGCAGGAGCATTAGTAAAAGCCTGTTTCAAACTTTGGTTCATGTAGTACCTGGCAGGGTCCATAAAGGGGTAAGAATCTTCCTTCACATTAAAAAAAATTATATAACTATGCACACTTATCAAAAGGAATAGTATACAGACCGTGAACAGAATGAGTGAGTTGAGAAGACAACTTGCATAGTTGCAGCCATATAGCAACTGCAAAATACAAAACGAACCAAAAGACATAAGCAAGAACGATTGTGATTTTCCAAAATAAAAAACTTCATTGGAAATGAACCAAAATTACCTGTTGCCAAGATTAGTAAGTCCTGTATACCCAGGTCCATAAATTGGTTCAACGTCTTTTCCACTTTCTTGAATCCGATTCCAATCAAAGTTAGTGTTCTGGTCAAGTTCCTTCTCAGCTGTCGTCATTTCTGTCTGAAATCTTTAAAGGTCAGATATCGACATGTGCATCATTTTTTAAGCCTTACACTTAATATTAAACAGCTTCTGATGCAAAAATTAGTTTCGAAATAGAGCTAAGAAAAATAAGGTCGTAATAAATCAGGCATTTCCTTCCAACATGTGTCTAGACATTTTAGTTCATAAGATGCAATTCAAACAACACAAGGAGCAAAAAATAACAAATCTATACTATACTAATACAACAATGAAAGATGCATTACCTTCTGTAAGGAGGAAAAATCAATACCAAAAAATGCTAGATGATCCGCGAGAAGAGGGTCAGTAACACTTTCATCCTCCGGATAAGAGAAAACATCTGAGCTGCCAAAATATGTAACTCTTAATTAGATTTGTATATAAATATATAATCCAGATCAGAGCAACTATTGATTAAACAAGGTGGCATTACCTGCTCCTTCGAGATCAGAAGTTATTGTCCCTAGCTTAACAGCAAGAGGATAACGAGTCTCGTTGTAATGTTCAATGGCATGGTTATTACCACCACTTCCATCCCAAAGTTTCCTGCCACATAGGATCATCCCATCTGTTAAATTTAACCATAGGTTTTCGGTCTTGTCACACTTGGCACATTTCCATCCAGATGGAGGAATTATGACACCATTATCTATCTGTTTCAGGGTCAATGCATGTTCACTAATTTGCTTCTTATCAGCTGTCCAAGATGCAACTTGCTCCTTCCGCTCAGCACCCTCTGAAATTAATATTGCATCAACAGCCAACCGGACCTGTGCAGAAACAAAATATAGCCTCACTTTAGATAACTTCTAATAACAAGATGTAAGCTTCATAAGCCTTATTATAAAAATCAGGTGAAAGAGAGAACCTTCTCAGGCAATGCCACTGATGGAAATGGAAAAGTTGCATAATCTGGCAAAATCACAATGCTATAAGTTTCATCATACTCGGATTCTTGGTTATCAAATCCTCCATCAATACCTACAAAAACAAGCCATTATATGTATAATCAACCATGCAACCCAATTCATTCAGTCAAATTACATAAAAAGATAAACGAATAAACAGGCAATACCAATAGCCAAACGGGTAGGTTTCTTCAAGGGTCTATCTTCAGGAATCGGCTTCTTAGTTTGTTTTATATGCAAATAAACTGGGTTACCAGTCTTCTCAAAGTTCCAACCAACGTAATCCTTCCCGAAGGCAAGAAACGTGGTCATGTCCACAAACAATCCACCTTCAGATTTCTGAAGCAACAAAGTCACATGTTAAAAATAATCAGAAAGCAGGTACAGGAACATTACATAAACACGTTTACAGAGCAAGCAGATTAACATTGACCAATCAATTTGTATAAAATGCATACAAATACTTCATTGAAACTTTATTATAACCAATGATTCCTCTAACAATATTTTGCGGAGTTCTAAGCTAGAATCATAAACCAAGGCCTTCGTTCTAGAAAATGCAAGGTATTTCAATTCTTCAGGAACAAACTTCTAACAGCAAAAGCACGCTCATAGAAAGTAACGAGAAAATCCACACAAATTAGCATTTAGGAAGTAATACGTCTGGCATAAGAAATCAAGGTGTAGCTCCTACTGTATTTTCTAAAATCAACAATAAGAATGATGAATTTCCATTTGACATCACTATGCACAAATCCAAGGCAATCACACCATCATACACCAACTAAAAATTGCTTAAACACTAAACATATACGCTTATTATACACCCTAAAGTTAACCATCCTGTCCATCCATCAAACTAAAACTTGCATAAATTCATTTTATATCTAGTTTCATCCACCATACTTCACACGTCATCAGCGTGTATACAAACCAACCAACCAACAGAATACAACTAACGCAAATGTAGTAGCCCGATATCCATAGCATCTAAAATCATATTGTATCTCACACACAATCAATGGACTACAAGCGATATACAGTCTCACAATAAATCACGCAAGGGTTAAAGAGATAACACGACATGCATATTATCGATAAACCCTACACTACTCAATTTAAGCAATCTCAACATTTCACCAAAAAAAATTCTCCACAAAACCTAGTTTATCCACAACTCAAACCTCAATTCAATACACAAACAACTAAACAAAAGTTAACCGATAACTATAGGGTAAACTCACCGGGATATCGAATCCGATACACCATTCGTTTACAAAGCAATAAAAAATTTCATTATAATTATTCCGCACATATACACAGCATACATATCATCATTTCAAACCCTAGAAATCCTAAATGGACTAATTCATGAACATCAATTCGTTACACAAACAAATAACTGTAACTCAACGGAGTATCGAGAACATATTCAACATTTCTTTACAAACAATAAACAGTTAGCGCATAACAATAATAATGCACATGCATATTCGTGCCCCAAAAATCCTAAATTTTTGAAATAAACGTACAAAACTTTGTTTATCAGCAAATAAACAAACCAATAACAAAAACGTAAACTCACCGGATAATAAACAGTTAAATAGCAATACTAACACACAAAACCTAGTTTATATACTAAATCTATAAACATCAATTCAATATACAAACATCCAGAAAAATTAACCAAAGTGCATAACCTCACCGCAGTAACGAAACCGAAACCGATAGAGAATTCATTTTACAAACAATACACAGTTAAATTAACAATAATAACAGCACAAAACCTTGTTTATCTACTAATGTACAAAAATCGATTCAATACAGAAACAAATAAACAGAAAATTAACCGATAAAAAGGCATAACCTCACCGCAGTAACGATGCCTATACAGCATTTACTTGCAAACAATAACAACGGCACAAAACCTAGTTTATTTACTAATTCATAAACCGCAGTTCGACGGACAAACAAATAAACGAAAACTAACCGATTTTTATATCGAAAGTATTGTAGCATTCATTCACAAAGAATAAACAATTAAATAACGCACAAAACCTAGTTTATCAATTAACTGATAAGCCTCTAAACAAAACACAAACAAATTAACTTATACTAACAGTAAATTAACCGATAACAAAGGCGATACAACATTCATTCGCAGACAATAAACAATTACATAACGGCACAAAGTTTATCTACTAGTACTATTTTAACAAAAATTGATTTAATATATACAAATAACAAAAAATTAATCGAATATCAAACAGCGTAAAAACGCCGCTGTATAGAAAGTGATACAGCCTTTATTTATTTATACAAACAATAAACAGTTATATAAGAATAATAATGCATGAAACTTCGTTTATCTATTAATATGAAGAAATCGATAATCAAATAGAGAAAAAATAACCGTAAATTAGCTGATAATAAAGACGTAAACTCCGAAACTGATACAGCTTTCATAAAACTCAATTGAATACACAAACAAATTCATACGGATAATACTAGCAAACTCGTCGGAATATCATCAGGATATCAACACCAATGCAGCAGTTTTAAACAAACAATAAACAGTTAAATATATACAAATTAACAATAATAACACAGAAAACCTAATTTATCTACTAATTTTTTTTATAAAAGATAAATAAACAATTACATAACAGCACAAAACCTAGTTTATCTACTACTCCTACTATTTTAACAAAAATGGATTTAATATATACAAATAACTGAAAGTTAACCACGGAAAACGGCATAGGTGTATAGAAAGTGATACAGCCTTAATTTATTTACAAACAACAAACAGTTAAATCACAATATAACGCACAAAACTTAGTTTATTTATTAATATGAAGAAATCGATAAACAAATAGTGAAAAAATAACCGTAAATTAACCTATAAAGTGTTCAACAATAACGCACACAAGCAAATAATTCATAAAACTCAATTGAATATGCAAAGTCGCAAACAAATAAGCTCGTAGGAATATCATCAGGATATCAAAACGGTTACAACAGTTATAAACAAACAACAAACAATTATATATACAAATTAACAGAAAACCTAATCTATCTACTAGTTTAATTATTATTATTAAAAATAAATAAAAAATAAATTAAAAAAAGTGAATAAACTGACTGACCGGAGTATCAAAACCGTTACAAACAAACAATAAACAGTTTAAAACAAGCAATAATAACCTAATTTATATACTAATTCTTTTATTTAAAAAAAAAAAAAAAAAAAAAAAAAAAAAAAAAAAAGTGAAAAAAGTGACTGACCGGAGTATCGAAACTGATACAGCATTCCTGCTTGTAAATGCGATTGGTAGGTTCTGGTATACGGACTTTTGATAGATTCGCTCGGAGAAGCTCCATCTCCATTTTCTTTTCTGAAAAACTGATTTGTCAATTCTGATGAATGAGTGTGCCCTAACTGTGTGTGTGTTTGTGTGTGTTTGCTTGGGGAGGAGTCCTTCTGTTCAATTCTACTCTGCCTAATTGTAAATAAATTAATTAATTAATAATAACTCGATTCTTTTTTAGTTTTTCACTCTACACCCCTGTAGTTTAGATAGTTGGCGGATGCCGGTTGTGTTTTCAAATGCTTTATGTGTGATTTGCAGTTTCGTGTATGTGAGTTAAGAGCTAGGTTTGAAGTTTGTTTCGGAATATATAGTCGGCTTATTACTTATTTGGTTTTGGGCTTGTGTTTCAGAAGCTTGCTTTTTGTAGCTAATTTTGAAATATTTCGGCTTCATAAGCGTAAGCTACAAAAAGCGCGCTTATGAAACATAAGCCCAAAACCAAATAAGCTATAAGCCAACTATATAAGCCGATACAAACGTCCCCTAAGAAATAAGAATTGGTAATCATACATAATAAGAATCTGCATAATTGAAGTGAGAAAATTTATTTTTTATCGATTATGTCTAACAAACACAAATAATAACGTATACGCGCTTACAGACATAAGAGAAAAAGCAAACTCTCTTTCTCCTAGAATTTTGCCTGCAGCCAGACATAGGAGGAGAAAACAGCTGTTTTTTTAGAAACGTGCTTGTAGATACAAGAGAAAAATGTACTTTTTTAGAAGAAAACAAACACAACCTAAACTTCACAACATTGATCTTCAACATAACCCATAAAATTTGATTTCATATAAGGAGAGAGTATTGATAGATCATTTGTTGATTTGGTTGGGAACAAGTATGCGTAGCATTACACATCTTGTCACTTGGAGAAGGGTGGTGCGGTCGGCTAATAAAAGGCTATGTTTTGATGGATGCATGACTAGTGGGCCAGAAGGCAAAATTTGAACATGATAAAAGCTCGACATGAATGACTTTGAATTACAAAATAAAAGTTTTAACTCGTTTAAGATTTTAATCAAGTACCTTGTTCTTTTGGTGAAGTTTTGAAGACAAGAACGAAAACCGCTTTTGCGAGGTCGCATAAAAAAGTGGTTGGTTGTATAAACCAACAACGATTTATTATGCTTTTGCAAATTAAAAGAAGTGGTTTTAGATATGACATGAAATAACAGCCTAATTTGAATGTGATATTGATCATTTTGTAATAACATTTTATGATTGCTAAAAGATTGAAAAATACTTTGCTTGTATCATAGACTAAGTATAAGATACTTTATGGGGATAAATTTTATAAAATATAAGTATAAGGGGTCTAACTGCACATTACAAAGTTACCAGCTTCCTTGTTCAACTTTGCGTGTCTGAGTGAAAGAATACATCAGTTTCATTGGTCCAGTTTTCAGGCCCATTGGGCTAACAACAGGCCCGATAAACTATTGATCAAGTTTGCGATAATCACTTTACAGTTTATAGCATGTTATCAAATTCTGTCTATTGTTAATTCTTATTAGAGTTATGATTATGATAGATAATTAGTTTTCCAGGAACATGAAATGAGGTTCTGTAGTGAGCTCAATGATGGAAGACATGCAACATAAAGCGGAGATGATGTGTTAGATTGTTACCTCCGTGTTCCTTTAATCATGGCGTTACGTGATTTGCTTCTCTTATGTTATGTTGGTCGTGAAACAAGTCGGGTTCCTTTTTCTTTTTTTCTTTCTTTTAACTCTTATCTTCTTTCTTTTTTTACATGTTGTGACATGTGGGATTGTATACGTGCGTATAATATTTGATATGGCAATGAGCGAAAAAAGAGGCCATTCACACATAAACTCATGTAAAAATCTAAAAATGTTGCATGTTAAAAATATTTTTAATTTAACCCAAACTTATAGTCAAAGGCATACAATTCTCTAAATATATATTTTTTTTCTTGTGAAAAGATGATGGATGAAGGTTCAAAAAGGAAGAAAAAGAAAAGAGGGAAAAGTTTGATTTTTACGAGTATAAAATGTTTTCATATACCAAGTTCGAGAAATCGAGGGAAGGTATTGGCTTCGGATGACAATTTGATCTATTGTGATGCTAACGGTAATTGTGAACCTGAAATCAAGAAATCGACATCTTCTCGTCGTGTGTCTCGTGTATTCAAAGCTGTTTTGTTTGATACAGCCATGGTAAGTCGTTTGCTCAAATTTCATGTTGTTTTTTTTCTCCATTTGCATGGCATTTTTCACATGGAATATAACACTTTTAATATTGTTAATAACATTATTTTGAATTGAGTTGTTTTCGGTATATTTGAACAATAGAAAAAGAAGATGGGTCGAAAGAAATCTTCAAAACCTTATGAGTCCGAAAATTCATCACCCGTACGAGAAGATGAAACTGAGACAATAGAGAACCAATTCATTGAGAATGATATGAACATCACGAAAGAAGGAACATTCGATTCAGAAAATTCATCACCTGTACGAGATGAAAAACCCGAGAATATAGAAAAGTCATCAGACCAGGAAGAGATGGGTGCTTCTTCAAATGGGAGCTCAAATGTAATCTCAATGTCATCAAAAGAGAATAACTCAAATGACGAGAAGAAACTAGAGACAGGCAGTTCTTCGAATGATAGCTCAACTGTAATTCCGAAATCATCAAAAGAGAATGATTCAAACGACGAGTCTCAAGTTGCTTCATCGAGTACTTCCTCTATCAACGTTGATTCACAAATATTGACCGAGCGAAAAGTAACTCCCAGAGCAAATTCCATGAAAAAGAAGCCACCCCTACCATCAAAATCAAGACCATTAGCGAAAACAAATCTTGCTAGCGATAGCAAATGTGGTCCCTTAGACGACGCGACATATCATTGGTGTTTGTTGGTCCTTCTCGCGGTTTTCATATTGGTGGTCTTTTGGATGAGTTAATGAGTTATAATCAGTTTGTGTATATTTGGCATAAGGTTTAACCAATTGTTCGAGTATTTCAACATTTAGCATAAGATCATTGTAAACAAACCAAGAATAAGTCATGAACTAGGGTGTGCTTAGCATTAAGGTCAATAGCTTGTGTTCATTCAATAAATAAATAAATAAATAAAAATGAGTATACATACAAAAATAATAAAGCTCCGTAGAGGAAGAGTCAAAATCCTAAATTAACGTGAAAAAAATCTAACAAATTTTGAGCCAAAAGAAATTCAAGATTTTATTAAATGTCTCGTACATTATTGCTTTTATTTAATGTAATTGAATATTTCTGAAAGATGTTTTCTTATATTAAAACTGCAACGAACTTGATAAAGCTACGATGGCGGCGTAGAGCTAGGGTGTGTAAGTGGTGTGGTTGTACATGGTCCACTTTTTTTTTTAGTCCAGTAATATTTATAGCTACGTTTGTGTACCGAATGCTAGGGCTGTAAACGAACCGGACGAACATGAACGAAGCTTTGTTCATGTTCGTTCATTTAATTTTAACCGGACAAATAAACGAACACGGACGCTTAAACGGACGAATTTTCTTGTTCATGTTCGTTCATTAAGAAAATGAATTGTTCATGTTCGTTTATGTTCGTTCATTAAGACACTATACGAACGATAAACGAACATAAACGATCGAATATAAATGAAAATAGAGAAACAAACATAAACTTTATTGAATTCTTCACAATATATTATTTTACAAGTGTTGCTTTGTTTAAATAAACCAATTTTTAAAATTATAAAATTAAAAGATACGATATATGAACATAAATAGATAAATAAACATAAACGAACTTTCACGAACGCCTAATCGGACGTTCACTAACATAAATGAACAAACGAGACTTCTGTTCATGTTCGTTCATTTAACTAAACGAACTTAAAATATTGTTCATGTTCGTTCATTTAATAAACAAACGAACATAAACGAACTTTTTACCGAACGGTTCATGAAATGTTCACTGAACGTTCAGTTCGTTTACAGCCCTACCGAATGCCTCTTCAATGTAAATTTAATTAGTTAAATACAACTCATCTTGGCACAATAAATAAAATATATTAAGATGTCTCATTATAAGAAATTATTATAAATGAACACATTTTATGCGCACCTTTAAGTTTTTTTTAGTATTGATGTGGCCCTTTTTTATTTTTTCGCACAGAGCCTCCAAATTTATTTGACGGCCCTGTAAAGCTATATACTGTTATAGGATTGTAAGCTCATTCATATAACATAACAAAAGTACTGTAATAAATATGCTTTTACGAAATACAACCAAATATGAAAATGTTTAGTTGGTCTGTTAATGAGGCTTTGTTGAAATACGTTTTGGGTTCAATTATAAATTCTGTCTTAAAATCAACAAAACATGTACTCATTTTCTAAGGGAGCACGGTATAGGGATAAACAATGGCGCCAATTCCATTTGTTTACTAACATCGGCGTCATATTGCACCACCCAATGACGCTATTCGTCCCTTCGTGGTTTCACCCGCGGCCGTTGTTGGCTTTTTCCCTTTTTTGTTTTGTGAGTTAGTGAGGTATTTTTGGTGATGTGTTATGGGACTCACATGTATCAATAACAGTTATTGAGTGTTATTGCTATAATGGATATTTTAGTTATTATGGTGTTATTGGAGAGATGTTTAGGTGTCGCTAAAATGATATATATCAATAACAATTATTGGTATACTTCTTCGCCCAGCTCTCTAAGGCTAGTTAATAAGTTCAAGTCTATTTGGTGGTACCAAAAGATATGCATGAATGGTTTTTATGACAATTTAATTCTTTTAAATAGGTTGGCATGTGCTTCACTGCTTCAGTGCTTCTAATGTTTTGAGAATTGAGACATGACAAATTGACAAGACATAGTTGTAACTTAATTGGCCCATTAGAGTGGAGGGAGTGGGCTCGGCAAACTCTCGGTGAAGCTCGGCAAATTTCGGTAACACCGCCGCCAGCCCTTCGGCAAAATTCGGGCAAGGGTGGAATCGGTGAAGTTTGCCGAAGGAAAAGTTGGGCCCACAAACGGTCATTTGCTGCTGCTTCTTCTTCTTTGCTGCTGCTGCTTCTTCTTCTTCATAAAAAAGTGGCTGCTTCTTCTTTGCTGCTGCTTCTTCTTCTTTGCTGCTGCTGCTTCTTCTTCTTCTTCATAAAAAAGTGGCTGCTTCTTCTTTGTTGCTGCTTCTTCTTTGTGGGTTCAGTTTATATGTATGTAATTTGGTCTTAAGTTTGATGATATGGGACTATGTAATTTGGTCTTAAGTTTGCTGCTTCTTCTTTGTAAAGTAGAAATTAATGTAGAGGTTTTAATGTTTTATGGTTTTATATATTAAAAATAAATGTGATGTGGAAAATGTGGATTTGGTAAACTTTGGTGACCGCCGCCACCATTTTGGTAAACTTTGGTAAAGTTTGAGTGGAAGGTTGTGATTGGTAGATGATGATGTGGTAATTTGGCAAAGTTTGGTAAACTTTGGACCACTCCCTCCCCCCTTAGATGTGGGCTTGTAACGCCACTTGACCATTTGACTTATATCTACCGTATCAAGAGAGAAAAAGTATTTGTCTAATCTTCAATTTTTTTATTTTTTTATTTTTTTTTTATTTAAAATTTAATCCATTAACAATTCTTAAATGCGTTTCAAAAAGTACTTCTCAAATAAAAGTTTTCAAAATATGCATGAAAACTTTTACCCGCTTCTTTTGAACGTAGTTGTTTTAGGATTTTTTTTTTTCTTTTTTTCCACAACATTAATAATTTCTAAAAGTTAATCCAAGAACTCTACTATATAAGGCATTATATTATAACTTCTTTGTATTATTGTGTTAGTTCATAGTTGATGAAAATAAATGATCAACAACTATTAATGTAATTTGTTAAACAAGTTTCAAACCATGATTAGGTTAGTATAATTGTTATCTTTTATTTATTTCATTCTTCATTTTAATCATCTATATTCATATACGTCTTTAGCTATGTTTCAACATGATGGTAGTAACGTGGTTCCGGTCATTAATAAGAAATTGTTTCAAGTGGTTTTGTGGATTCTGGATACTCTAATGGAAGAATCGTAACTTTCAAGTCTTTGGTAAAAAGGTGCTTTTCGGCTTATGATTTATTTAAAGAAACTCATTAAAAAGGTTTCGAGTGGATTTCTAATATGTCGCGTAACGAGAAGCTAATGTGGTCGAATTGGTTGGAGAACCGGAGGTTGTATCCGAATGAGTCGACAATAAATTAAAGAGTGTCGCATGTTTGTGTCTAGCTCCTTGACATCATCCTTGGTTTGGTTCATATAGGCTTTTTGGCCTTTTGTTGTTGTACATTTGTATTTTTATTTTAATAAATTTGCCTCTTAAAAAATTATATATATATATATATATATATATATATATATATATATATATATATATATATATATATATATATATATATATATATATATATATAGGGTGAGGATCAGGTCCGTTTTTGTCTTTTAGTGCGGATGGTACGGACGAATCTCAGCCCTCCATCTAGTCAACCATCTGAAAAAGGCGGAGTGGCAATATCGTAAATATCCTGTCTTTTTTTAAGATCGTTACTATCGTATTAGCTTTTTTTCTGAAAAAAATTCAAAAAAATCTGAAAAAATTAAAAAAATAAAGATGACAACAAATAATTAAGAATCGCTGAAAAAAATTTTAAAAAAAAAATCGTTTTCATCGTTAAAGGTATTGTGATATCAGAATCTGATTTTGACTTTTTTACAAAAGTCAATATCTGATCTTGACAAAGTTAAGATCAGATCTTGACTTTTGTAAAAAAGTCAAAATCAGATTCTGAAAACTTTTTTTTAATAAAAAATTTAATATCACAATAACTTTTTTAATATCGTAAAAACTTTTTCTTAATAAAAATTGTTTATATCGCCGTAACTATCATGCTTTCTTAATATCAAAGTTAATTTTTTTTAATATCACTTTAACTTTTTCTTAATATCGTAATATCATGGTTCATTTTTACATGTAAAAAAGCTTAATATCATGGTACCACTCATAATATCGTTAATATCACATTAGCACTCATAATCAAAAAAGAAAAAAGTGCTCAGAAAAATCTGAAAAAATAAAAAAATAAAAGAACATAACTAGAGTAAGGATCGCTGAGAAGGAAAAAAATCAAAAAAATCGTTTTCATGATCAATTGGTACCGTGATATTAGCGTCAGATCTTGACTTTTTTACAAAAAGTCAAGATCAGATCTGGAATGGGCGGTCCAGATCCATCCGCACGTCCGCACTAAAAAAATGTATCCGCACGTGATCCTCACTCTATATATATATATATATATATATATATATATATATATATATATATATATATATATATATATATAGTGATGTATTCCATGCAGTACCATTCTTATATACAGTACTTTACAGTAACATTTTAGACCGTTAGATCACTTAATCAATGGATGAGATCACTTGTGCTTTTAATGTAATTAATTGAAAGATCAAGCCATTATTTAAAAAGCTAAAAAGACTAAAAAGGGTAATCCAGGTATTTCATATTATCCCTAAAAAAATGCAGTTATCTCACTTACCATCTATAATTCTTCCACAATCAATAAACTGCTCCTAAAAAAAAGAAAAAACTACGTTTCTTTCTCTTTAGATCTATTGTTCAGCCACCTTAAAAAAAACGATCATCAATTTCTTTTTTGTGTCGAACAAGAATAAATCTGAGATATACATTCTTAGTAAGTTGTTTTAATTTTACTTTTTATTTTTATTTTTATTTTTTTTTTGTAGATGAATCGATTTTGATTTTGTATTAGTTTTAATTTTACGTTTTTTTTTCGATCTTGATTTTTTTTTGTTTCTTTATTCGTTTTTATTGGATCTTGATTTTTTTTGCTTGTGTATTTGTTTTTTGTGGTTGCCGGATTTTCATATGGCAGCCGGATCTGGTTCTACCTTGGTTTTTTAGGTGTGGAGGTTGCTTACGAATTTCATCTTTTTATTGGGCCTTTCTTCATAAATTTTGGGATTCGCCTGTTAATGATGTGAGTAACCAGATTTTTGGTTTTGGTGATGTTTTTGGAGCCTGGGAGAGATCGTGGTTCCGGTTTGGTTGTGCGGCCTCTCATGGTGGACTAAACTGGGTTTTTTGGGTTGCTTGTCGAAAACAACCATACTAAAAATTGATAGGTAATTTATTTATTTTTATTTACTTTTTTATTTATTTATTTTTTTAAATTTAGTTCTGTATGTTGGTTTAGGTTTTAGATGTAAAGGAAGAGTTATAAAAATGTTGAAATTGGGTGTATTGTAGTCTTAGGGAATATGAGTGTATTATAATTGTGATAGTACGACTATTTTCAAAGAGTTTTTTACTTTGTTTATTAGAAGGATGAACCAAATGCTTGTTGAGCTTTCATGATTGCAAGATTAAACATACGTGTTCAAAAGTCAAAACATATATGTTTTACTTAGTAAACATATATGTTTTATGTTCAAAACACTTATGTATTTTGGTCAAAATAGGCGTGTATTTTTGTTTTATGTAACTTTGATTAAGTTTTATAGTTCGGTACATATATGTTTCTTATTAAGTTTTATTTTATCAACTAGTTTTACAATTAATTTAACATGCCATAATTTGATATAACTAGTTTTTGTTGTTGTTATATATTTTTTCAGTGGGGAAGGCTCAATCAAAGGAAAGACGGTCTGAGTGAAAATGATCAATGAATGCAATTGTGTTTTTAGAAGGCATGCACATATGTTCTCGAAAGACGTGCATTTTTTTTAGAAGGCGAACATATATGTTTCTAATAAATTTGATGAGAAATCCCCTTTGCACCTATGTTCTTGAAAGGCGTGCAGATATGTTCTATAAATTTGATGAGAAAGTGAAGAGTTCACAAATGTTTTTAAGTGGCATGAACATTTATATTTAACAAGATATGTGTACTTGAATTGTATTTTATTTGATATCGAATTTTGTGTATAATATTTATGTTTTTGGTTAGCTATTAATTTTATGCTTTTGCTTTTTGTCATGAATTTCAAAGATTAAAGAATGTACACTGAAACATATGTGTAACTACCATTTTAAGCAAAATAAGTTTGACAAAACATATGTGCACTTTCAAAAAACATGTCCGTTGAAAAAAAATAAAAAGTTGATTTTTTTTTAATTTCGAAAATTAAGGGCAGCTAAAAACGTTTTTTTAATTAAAAAATACAAAAAGAAAGTAAAAATGTGTTTTACTATTTTACCCTTTTGAATTAATTAAAAAGATTTAATTGTACTCAATTCTTATTGGTCCAAATGGTACTGTATCTAATATTGGTACTGCATATAACGCACCCCTATATATATATATATATATATATATATATATATATATATATATATATATATATATATATATATATATATATATATATATTGTATTTTACAAATTTATCTCATTCTTACTCTCAATTCGTATTCGTATTTTAATCCCAATTGTTCTTTTACTTAAATTATAGTATGTTATAATATTTTTCGATTAAATTCATATTAGTTTACATTGTGTGTATAAACTCTACACGAAACACTTAACAAAATATCCAACAATGATTATCAGTACTCGGCTATTATTTTAAAGGGTTTTTCTAACTTGTGCCTTAGGGCACAAGTTAAACACACTAAAAGTACCATGAGACTCACGAAAAAGGACATAAGAATTCACACAAAAGTACACTTGTCTGTACTTTTGTATGGGTCCATGAGTATTTTTATGTACTTTTTGTGTGCTTAACTTGTGCCCTAAGGGAACAAGTTAGAAAAACCATATTTTAAAAGGAGAATCCTTCATCAATATTTTATTACAAGATACGTAATATTTAGAAGTAACCAACTTTTTTTTTTTTTTTTTTTTTTTTTTTTTTTTTTTTAAATTAAGTTTGTCAATTTTGCCTGATATTTATTAAACTAGATGAAATGTAACATTATGGCTGATGCATTATCTTAACGTGTGGTATATTTTGTGCAAGTTTGCTGAAAATATACGGTGTCGACTTTTTTACTAGAAGTAATAAATATATAGGCTAACCACTACAACAAAAACTAGAACGGGCGAGGGGATGTAAAAACATTAGTATATGACACTTATAATTAAAAAATAAAATGGGCAATTCCATATTTATCCAAAACAAACACTATAATTCCATATTTCCCCAATAGATGCTTTAAAAGCATTGTATTCATGCATTGAAAACTTGTCATTTGGGTAAATATGGAATTATGAAGTTTCTTTTGGGTATATATGGAATGAGTGTTGATTGGCACACTCATATTTTTGATCCGCACACTCCAATGTACAACTTTTAAAAGAAGCATGTGATAAATGTACAACTGTGTAAATCACAGTTTTGAGTGTGCAAATCAAAATTGAAAGTGTGCAAATCATTAGCCATATGGAATTATCCCAAAATAAAATACATGTAGCATACAAAAAACATATTCAGGTACATTAAATACTTGCAGACGAAATTTCTTCGACTTGACTAACTTTTAGGAAGTTCAATCTTAAAAGTGTCTAAACTAACTTTTAGGACCATATATTTAGACAAAGGCGGGCATGGTTATGATGACCCTTCCTATTATGATATTTTAACCTTCTCTACATAATAGTTTTTTTTTTTTTTTTTTTTTTTTTTTTTTTTTTTTTTTTTTTTTTTTGCAATATATTTTGCGTAATGGTTTTTGTTGTGTTTATTTGTTATGTTTATATAATTAACGTTTAATGTGTTTTAATTTAATTAACAACAACAACAATAACACGTTAAACATTACCACATTAAATAACTAAAACAACAACTGTTATTATTCAATTAAATAACAACGTTAACACATTATTTAAAAACAACAACATCTACGACATATGAAGATTATTCATTTCATTTAAAAGATCATGGAGCCTTGCACCCGACTGACAAGCGTGATCCTCATTATTCCTTACCAATTCTAACTCCATCTCCAGCTTCTTTATTCTTATCATCAACAACTTGTTTGTTGCTTCAAGCTGGTCAATCTTATTAGCTTTAGCAACGCAGTTTGAGCATTGCGTTGAAGAAGAGGCTTGATTAAAGTACCTCATTCGAAATTTATCTTTTCACATGAAGTATCGACACCCATAGTCCTTTGTGCCTGGCTGTTACATGTTAAGAAAATTATAAGAAATGTATTTTTAACAAAAAAATTATTTACATATTTATATAACTAAGCAAACGTATGATTATTTACCACTGAATAAGAACATGCATAATATAGTTGCCCAAGAGTAGCTTTTTTCTAGGATGTCCGTTCTATAATGAATCCTCTCTCACATCGACACAAGAAAGGATTTCTGCGTTCCACCTGACAAAGGAATTTGCATAATAATTTACAACATCAATCAATAATTTTATTACTAATTTAAACAAATTAATTTTCTGCAATAATAAAAAAAATCATTCGAATAACATAAATAAACATTTGAGTTCAAAAGTTTCTCAAACAACATACTCTATAACAAAAATTAATAATCATTTACAATATTTTGTCGGTATAATTATTTACAATATAAATCAGTAATCATTCACTATGTTTTGTCGGTATCTCTATTATTTACAACATAAATCAGTAATCATTTACAATGTTTTGTCTGTATAATTATTTACAACTAGTTTAGTCGATCGGAATATAATGTTTCCCATTGGGATGCATCTTGGGCTCTTTGCCTCCTCCATTGTGGGTGGAGATGCGGAAGTGGAGATTGTTTGTCTAGCGTCAGACAAATGTAGTGACCACATTCGTCTGGCCCTACATGGGCTATCACAAGGGGGTCAGTTCTTTGTGAGAAGTCTGGACCGGAAACAAGCGGAAAACACGTATTCCAACCCCGCCGGGATATGAATACAACAGGTCGGTTAATCCATGATGCAATAACCAACCCCATGTCTGGCATAATCATATAGCGATCTAACGGTGCAGCTCCATTTCCGAACCCGTTTATTGAATAGCGAATTCCGTTAAAGCCAGCTTGCGACCACATACCTATGCAAACCTCACTATGTAGGTCCAACTCTTGCAATAACATCTCTCTAACTTCTCCCCACCTATGTTGCTCTTCACAAATACTGTGGGCAACGCTCTGAAACCCACAATTTCCATCACCTAACACATTATATATACTTATTATGTATGGATGAAAAATCACTGGAATCTGCTCCATAAAATATTCGCTATCTGCATCTCCAACGTACAACCCGTGCCTTATTCTCTGTTGAACACCAGGACCCGTGTAAAAACTATGTCTCACATGTTCTTTGTTGAAGTTCGGGACTTGTGTAAATCTTGAAGTTGTGCTTCTTCTGTTATCTACGGTTGTGTAGCTTATAATCTGAGCCTAATGTTCTTAATGTCTTTTTAATGTGTAAAATGGTTACCTCTTGTGTGTAAAATGGTGATTGAGACATTTCGGCAGCCTAAGATATTTGTTGCTTCTTTGTGGTTTGTTACTTGCGGCTTTCATTTACGGCTTGTGTTTCACTTGGCTTATGTTGCTTTGTTTGTGATATTGATTGACAGTTGCTTTCACTTGTGCAATCTGCTTCTTTGTTGTTTGTTTTACAATATATTGTTGTGATACAGCTTAATAGAGAGGGTTAAAATATCATAAAAAGGAGGGTTATTATAACTCAACCCTTACAATATTGTTTGTGGTACTGATTGAGAGTTGCTTTGTGATACTACTTTGTGATTGAGATTGCTTTGTGATACTGCTTTGTGGTGAGGCTCAATATATCACGAGCCTTGTTTATAATGGAGCAAAGCTGTTTGAGAATATTTACTGTTGTCTTGTGAGTACTCGCATTTTCAGAATCTTGACTGAGCTTGTGGAATCTGTGAACCTTGTGTAATATGTGTATTGTGTGGAATTTGTGAGAATCTTTACTGTTGTCTTGTGAGTACTTGCAGTTTGAGAATCTTTACTGCTTTGTGCAATTGGTGCACTTGGATGCAGTCCTGCAGCCTAGTCCCAGTAGACCCCGTTCTTATAACACCTCCGGTGCAATTTGCTTGTGTGCAAAGTGTGTTTTGTGTGCAAACTGCACTTGGACAAAACTTGGACAAATGGTTTTCTAAAAAGGCACTTTGCAACCTTCATATCCGTGCCTAACATATTTGTGTTTTAATTATTTTCAGACTATAAGGCGATGACGATTACGTGTTAAATCTGAGCCTGCTTTGCTTGTGTGCAAAATGTGTTTTGTGTGCAAACTGCACTTGGATAAAACTTGGAAGCTGAAATATGTGCATTTGGACAAAACATGGAACAAAAAAGTGCAACCTGCACTTGGACACAAACTTTGAAAAAAAACACCAAAGACAAAGGGGGACAAAACTGTAAAAATATATATATAAAAAAAAAAAAAAAAAAAAAAAAAAAAAAAAAAAAAAAACCCTCCACTAGGGAGGATTTGTCCTAGCTGCATGCCTATGGGTCACAGACCTCATTCTTATAACACCTCCCTTAGACAAATCAATAAAGTTCGTTGTTGTGAAAAAGTAGTTATAATACGTAAGTTTACAAACAATATATAGATTTTCAATTCTTTGACTCAACAACAACAAACATGCTTTACTTTTTGAAAAATGATTCTTGTGCCTGCTAATCAAGCCTACAAATGAACCTAATGATTTGATTGGTTGATTTCAAAAAATGATTGGTGGAAATTTGGAAAGAGAAAATACATAATACAATTGTACAAGTGATTTATGCATTAGGCATGTTTTTAGGCTTGTGTTATAGGTCTAAATAGCACTACTCACTTATTAATCTTTTATGATGAATTACATGTATTTGATTTGAAAAGTAAAATATTCTTGCTCCTTTGTCTTCAAATCTTCAAATGTCAAAGAGTAATTTTCTTTTATGGGCCAAGATTGCTAATTAACAAATGAGTTCAGTTAGTGACGGAACCAGGGTGGGTCTCGCGAGGTCCTGGGACACTCATAGATTTTTGTAGCGTAGTGTTCATTTTGTTAAGAAAATATAAGAATGTGACATGTTATTATGTCTCATTATCATCTCATATTGAATTGTTAGTTACATATACTTAAATGTATACTTATTATGTAATCAAATAATTCAATATTATAATGATTGCTCCTAATGGTAATTTAAGTCTTGACCGTTTTATTTGTTAGTATTGATGGACATACTAACTCTTAAGCCTATATATATGCCTAGTCCTCTCTCTACCCAATATACACAACAAGTAGAATGACATAGCTATCCATCAAGCTCTCTACACTTAAGTGGGTAAAGGGAGAGATACTAGTCGTGTTCAAGTGTTTCTATATCATGTCGACATGCGCTTCCGTTTCGGGTATGTTTTACTCGTTCATGTAATTATGTGGTTATTATCGTATTCTAAGATCCTTGTGGCATAATTGTTGAATGTGTTCATCATGAATATTTGATGTTAATGTCTACACATATGAATGCTTACAGAAAAACCTTTGATTTTTCTTAAATGCACCCAATCATCTTCAAAAGTCGTATTGTATAGTTTGATTTTTCTCATGGTCACTTTGTGTTTTAGTTCCGTCACTGAGTTAAGCTCGAGTAGGGTTATTGTCTAAACGGGGTGATTAACTAGACTTATCATTAGGTCACCGTCATATCAGTAATATATCATCATACAATTCCATTATTAAACTTACAACAACCCTTTTTAGGTTCACTAAACTCATCACACAAACATGATGCACTTAAATGCAAACATATCTCACAATACGGTCACACAAATACAATTTTATTATTATTATTATTATTATTATTATTATTTTGTTGTTTGGTAAAGCCAACAATCAAGGCACCAACATTTTTTTTCTCTTCACGCGTGAACAGAAGAAATGTAGCAATGTTTTGTGTGTCATGGTGGTGCCACATCAGACGAACACGTTTGAACTATGCCTTCTTCTGGGGTGGTCTTATAGTCAAGGGAGTTATGTAAATTTTAAAGGATTGTGCCATATAGGGGTGAGCAGTGGTCTAAGATCGGATCGGACCGACCAAAATCGATACCGAAATAGCCCAAAAACCTAGACCGAAGACTAAACCGAATGTGTTCGGTTCGGTCCTGTCCAAGAAGGCATAATATCCGGGTTTTACGTAAGACCGAACCGGACCAGACAAAAAAAAAAAAAAAAATCCGGACCGAAACTGGACCGCTGGTCCTTCGGTCCGGTCGGTCCTCTCAGTCTCGGTCGGTTTTGGGTCTACGATGCTCGGCCCCAGTGACATATATACACGATAGCTAGACCCTATATGCTAAGCTACTGTTTGAAGCCAATAAGGATCCGCGCGTAATCTAATCATTTCATTTTTATCTATAAACACTTGATTCTATCAAATTATCAAATATTCTACTAATAAGCTTGTACATCTTTTCAAAATATTGATAATCCTAATTTTTGTTGTCAGATTTTGGCGTGAAACTAACACACCCCACATAGTCTTGTACTTGTCTTTGAAGAGGGCCGTTCATAAAAACATTGTCAGTTATCAATATTTGCAACACTCCATCACCACTCTATGAACTTAATTCAACTTGAAATAAATACCTAACAAAGTAGTTCTTCACAAGACATATACAATGTAACAGTATATACTTCAGTATTTATGGATGGGTGTCTATAAATAAATACGTAGTAGTAATAACAATAATATTAAAAAATAATAACAATATAATACTGTATATTTTTAACAATATAGTACAAATGGACAGCATATAATGTGAGATCCCACTTCACTGCACCTGATTCTTTTGCTGCTGCAGCATAAACTGCAAATAGCAGCCACTGCTGCTCATCTCCAGACCACTGTTTCTCTACCACTTTACCTCAAACAAGCACTCATAACCTTTAAAGTCTCTTCATTTTAACAGAAAAGCTTCTTCATTTTTCCAAACTCTCTCATACATACATCTATTAACTATGATCATGTATCTATCTTTTTATGCTAGCTAGCTAAGTTTTTTGTAGCTTTTCAGTATAAAGCTTCACCTTGTCTACCCTTTATATTCAACTCTACAGTTTTGCCATTTTGGGCTTGTTCTAATTAAGTTCCTTTTTAGCTTATTATATATTGCTTTTTGAAACTACCATAGAATTACAAAAGAGCTTTTTGCAAAAGCCTTTGTGGTAAACATGGACTAAACACCTTCTACATGTGTGGTAACAAAAGATCACAACATTTTTAACCCAAATCCACACTTAACACATGCATATTTTTATCCGGTTTAGCACGTCATGTATGTTCCTAAACATCAAGTGCCACTTTTTAACTTTAGTCAATTGGTGATTCATATAATTTGAATGAGAACAAAAATGATATGTTGCATATTACTTGAATATATGTAACATTATCATGTGTACTCACACACTCCTTGTATGAAGTACCTATTAACTCATCCATCAAAATTTCATACAAGATTGACCAAATATGAAACTTTATAGTACATACAAAAATCATAACCATATTCATTGTATTTCATTTCACTAAAATCCAAGGTAAGTAATTAGCTACATAACTGTATCTTCATCTTAATAGCTAATTAAATCCATACATTTAACTTTTCATAAAGCTAGCAAAATAAAATCAATAAAGATTTTAAGTCTTTAATTGAACAAACAAACACTAATCAATATGAAAGCTTAAGAGTCAAATCAACTGAAGAAACACATCCTTCTTCATTTCCAGTTATGGCTGTGACACATGATCCATCACCAGCGCGTAACCCTAGCATGCTTCCATCAGCCGAAGTACCGATACCACTAACACCAACACCAAGACCACTCCCATACCACGCGGAGGACGCGGTTCTCATCATCTCACCCGCGTTGCCCACGCTGTTGTTCCTAGGGAAAAACTGGTACTCAGTCATCAAGTTCATCCCATTAGGTCGAACCGGCATCACTTCCTTCACTTCCTTCACTTCCCTAACCTACATTTCAAAAAAAGAACAATTAATCAACAGATTATGACGTCATCATTTATTTGTATACATTTTTTTTTTTTTTTTTTTTTTTTTTTTTTTTTGTGAAATAAGTTAGTCAATAACTAATTACCTGGATACGGCGAGGTCTTCCCGCGTCGATAGTCTGGACAAACGCGTTGTTGTTAGCCGCGTAGTTACGGTACGGATTCACTGAATAAGTACTGCTTCCTCCACCACTAACCCTTTTTTTCTGGGAAAAAAAGCTAGGTTTGTTACTAATAAAACTTGGTGAACAAGTTATACCAAAATACAAACACATAAAATATGAAAAAGTATACTAGTTAATCAGTTACCGCTAAATGACAGATCCTTCACTAACTGACCTATTTTATTTTACAAAAAATTTTAAACAAGTACACACGTAAAATATCAACAAACTATAAACATATCCTTAATCATTTACAGAAGAAAAAAAAAATCTAACGCATAAAATAATAAACAAACTATTTACGTATCGTTGTTATTAACCATTAAGTTACCATATGTAGTTATCATTTACAAAAAATCTACATAAAAAAAAAAAAAAAAAAAAAAAAAAAAACATACAAAACAAGTACAAATAACACACACTTTAAGTACTAAAAAACAAACTTTTTTTCTTGGTTCTTGCTAGTTTTATAAAAAACCGCCGTTAAAAAAAAACAAAATTTATATAAAATGTTTATATATACCTTATAACAAGCACCACAACCATCAGAAACACATTTGAAGTACGAGTTGTTCTGGATTGAAGACAGCTCATTAGTCATCATCATGTTCTGATACACATGCTGCTGCTGATGAGGATGATCTCCAACAACCCCGTTAAAATAGTTAACAGCAGGCTGACGGAACTGAAACGCTCCGTTAAGTTGAGGAGGTGCAAAGGTGTTGTTAAAAGGTGGTGGTGGTTGTTTCCCTCGTTCAGCTTGTAAACGAATAATCTCGAGTTCGAGCTTTTCGACGCCCATTCCGCGTTGTGGTGGTTTGTTTTTCTTTTGGGATGATGATGAGTCGGTGTTTTTTGTTCTCCTCCGGCCTGAGGCTCCGCTAGCGGAGACGTGTTTCGGGCCAGAGGAGGTGTCGATGGTCATGGAAGATGTGGTCATTGTTGGGATTTTTAGAAAGAGAAAATGAGGGTTTTGTGGGTTGTGTTTTTTTGCTACAGTGATGGAAATGAGTCTCAATATATAGAGGTTTTTTTTGGCACCAGGGAACAAATTGCTTTATTTGAATATTTATTGGCATTCAAGTACTCCTCTATCTCAAATTAATAGTTTTCTTTTTTATTCTTTTATTTTGGGTTTTCCAAAAATTATTGTTTTTTTTCAAATATAGTTGTGAATAATATAACAAGTTTATTATATTGCACTTAATGATACTAAAAATTACAAAGATCATTCAAAGATTTAATTAATTGCATAAGGGTAAAACTGTTATTTCGTAAAAAAGTAAGAGAGAATGCAGTAATGATTATATTTTTCTTAAACTGTGTATTTTTTGTCAGGGGACAATAATTTTGAGACGGATGGAGTAGTAAAAAGTAAAAGCACAAAGTTATTGTTTTTGGTTAAGGTGTGTTTGGCGCATAGCTTTTAGGAGCGGTGAGCATTAATTGTTGTGATTTTTAATGTTCATTTAGCAAGTACCAAGTAGTTTTATCTATTTTTTCGGAATGCTTATTTTTTTACGCATCATGAAATAACATTTAAAAGATTTGAGCATTTAGGGATTAATTGTTTTACACATTATAATAAAACTACGACTATGTTACCAATATTTTTATTGAAAAATACAGCTACTGCTTACTGCTACTGCTATTTTTGCCAAACACACCTAACAAATATGATTTGTAAAATGATCTGGTTCTGGTTGACTATCATGAGTAGTAAAAGTTAATTAGTTACTATAGTTGTCAATAATATTAGAGGCTATGGTTAAGGATTTTCCGAAGAAAGAAATAGTTGTGTGCAAATACGACTAGAGGGAATGGATGATAATTGTGTGTTGTGATTGACTCACTCACGCTCCACCTCCAAAACACTTGCAAGGGTCACGGGAATATTTGTGTTTATGGTGACTGACTCACCATGATCCGTGTTTAATAATTGTGGCCCTATGAAAAAGTAAATGTTTTTCTATATGTTTTGTGAGTGTGTGTGAGATATTTAGTGGATTATCTCTTAACTACATAACTACATATAAAAGAAAAATGGTCAAATGTGAAAAAGTAAAATGTTTAAAATGGTCAAATGTGAGAGAATTGTGAAAAACATAGTGAATATGGAATGTCAAGCAGCTACATGGCAACAATGAAAGTCAAACTAAAAACTACACGCCTCTTAGTTATACTTGCAAACTTAGTTTTATACATGATGAATCTTGAATTCATAAACATGCAATTGGAAAGATATTCATATTTGATTATGATACTGTCAATCATGGACTGGTACATTAGCTTCTTACGTCATCTTGACAACTATATTTATACTCAAATTTTTAGCGTTCATCTGATTCCAACCGTAACCTCTTGTGTGTTTGACTTTTGATAAGTGAAATAGAGAATTTGCATCAACTTTGACATTGTTTTACCTTGTTCGACAGAGGATCAACCTCCAAGATATCAAAAGCCACCCATGGTTTCTGAAGAACATACCAAGAGAATTAATAGAAGCAGCTCAAACTGTATAGTGTATACTATAGGAAGGAAAACCCTACACTTTCACCACAAAGCGTAGAGGATATCATGAAAATTGTGGAAAAAGCAAGTTCCGCTCCTGCAACTTCTCGTTCGATTAGAGGGTTTGGGTGGGGCCAGGGAAGAAGACAGCGATGAAGACAAAGAAGTGGGTGAGAACGAAGCACAAGCAGAAGCCGAAGATGATGAAGATGAATATGACAAAGGGTCAACGAAGCTCATCAAAGTGGAGAAGTTTGTCTCTCCAAAAAATCTTTTTCTTTTTGTTTTTCAGTTTGCAAAAAGGAAAAGTTACATTAAGGAGCTTAATAATCTAAATATGTAAATCTCTAAGGCATCTTGCCTTATGAGAATATTTTGGTGTGTTGATGCAACTATACACATGATTCTGGGTTGGCTCTTTAATTTTTCATGTCATCAGAAGCCAAGAATGTTGGTTTCTTTTTTTTTTTAACGACAAATTTTATTGAAACTAGCAAGACGCTAGAAAAAACATTACAAAGAAATCAAATAAGGGTTTTTTTAACCAAGTCTCCTACGAGAAAACCCTATTACATCTACTAGAACACCAAATAAAAGAGAAAGAAACAATATCATCAAAGATCACCGATCGTCTTGGAGGCGAATCATCAAAAATAGAGCGATTGCAGAACACCAAAATAAACCACCAAGCAATATAAAAAACACCTTCCAACAAAGCCTTAACTTTTTGGGAGAGGCGAATAGAAGAAAACCAGGAAACCCAATTCGATACCGATGTCAACTCTTGCCAAGACAAATCCCACCAACGGTAAATCTTACGCAAAACGATCTTGGCCAATTCACAACGAAACAGAATATGATTAATGGTTTCCTCAGAAGACTGACATAACGGACAAGAAACCGAATCCAATATAACACCACGATGATTGAGGTTGGATCTAGTCGGCAAACAATCACGATAAACACGCCAAGCAAATACATTGATTTTGATGGGAATGTATGTCACCCATCTGGTAGAATCCGAATACGACGGAAGAAGTAAGTCATCAATAATATTACGTACCTCCTTAACCCGGAATTCACCATCGCAGATAAATCACAACACCATCTATCTTGAGCCGGCGACAAAGACACAGCCTCAAGCATGGAATTCCACTCTAAAAACTGATGACGCTCCCCACTATCCCGAATATTCCCGCGAAAAGAATGTTGGTTTCTAGCGTAATTAAAATGTTAGATTGGCTGCTCAAGTTCTTTTGCAGTGCTAAATATATATAATGTTTGATGTTTCATAATCATTTCAAAGGCTGTAATTTGCAACTTCTATAACATGTTTTAATTGATAATGTGAAAAAGTATGGTTTGGTTCTTGAGACTAGGAAATGAAGACGTTGAGTGATAACAGGAGGCCATCTCAGTACTTTGAGGTTTAAACTTATTGATAGTGGTGGATGCCTGAATGGTAGACGTGGCACAATGGTAGGGGTGGCGCAAGCCAAGTCTGGCAGGGGTAGCTTAAGGCAAGGTTACTAAAGCTAAGACTTTAGGCCTCGATTTATTGAGGCTTTAATCTTTTGGCTGTCTTCTATTTGTAAATAGTCGATCACACAGATTAGCCATCACATGTAAAAAAGACAAAAAGCTAAAGGTTACATAAACGAAAGTTCCCACAAACGGTTTTAATATGTAAGGACTTGTTTTGAAATTTCATTTTAGGCATCCATAGTGGTTAAGCCGCCCTCCTCAATAGTAATGGTGTTGACGGTAGTGCGGGGGCTCTGAGTTTGAAGAAAAGTAAGAATGTTAAAAAAAAATTATATGCAACTTCTTTACTACCCATTCACACGTTCCAACATCAATGTTTACTGCACATTCACATTCACATTCACACGGTTGAAAATTCATATAGGAAACAATTCTCCAACTAAGAGTTGACTACAACTATTATGGGAAACAATTCTTTGCTACACATTCACTCGTGTATACATACATATAAGAGTTGACTACAATTATTATAGGAAACAATTGTTTCTATATGGGAAACATCTACGGCTAATCTATTAACTCTTTCTAATGTATATCTTATGGAATACATATAACCCTGTGTATATTTTGAAATGTGATTTTCACATGAATAATCATGCATGGAGTAAAAGTTGTACGCCACTTTCATCGATTATGAGAGCTAGTCAATCTTGTTGCCATTTCAATTGGATTAGATCAAAAACCGAAACACGGTTTGAAACTAATTCTTGAAATTATTAAAAAGTTAAAAACTTTTATAGGAAACATATTAAACGCGCGAATTGAATTATACGTATAACCCCGTATATATTTTGAAAGGTGATTTTCACATATGGAATACATATAACCCCGTATATATTTTGAAAGGTGATTTTCACATGAATAATCATACATGGAGTAAAAGCTGTATGCCACTTTCATCGATTATGAGAGCTAGTCAATCTTGTTGGCCATTTCAATTGGATTATATCAAAAACTGAAACACGGTTTGAAACTAATTCTTGAATTATTAAAAAGTTAAAAACTTTTATAGGAAACATATTAAACACACGAATTGATTTATACGAAAAACTGAAGACAGTATGAAGTTAATTCTAATAGTTGACATTGACATTACTTGAAACTTGAATTATTCATTTAATACTAGAAGGGTACCCGTGTAATGCGGCGACGGGTACCCGGTGACTGTTTGTGGCGAGCAAATATTTTTCATTTTTAACCTTCCTTATTTAGTATTGTCTCAAATACTTTAAAACGTAGTAGATATTATGTTTTTTAAAAGTAAAACATTTAAAATATTATTAGTGTAATGTGTGTGTAGAAGCTGTGATAAAGCTGTGTTAGTTTGTAGGCTTTATATATATATGAAATATGCATTGAAAGGTAGTTAATTGGGCTTTTATATCACATTGATCAAATGGACTATTGCAAGTTAATGATGTTCGTAAATATTAGTGGCTCCTACAATTAAAGAGATTAAAATTCATAATGTAACTTAACTTCTATATATATATATATATATATATATATATATATATATATATATATATATATATATATATATGTGTGTGTGTGTGTGTGTGTGTGTGTGTGTGTGTGTGTGTGTGTGTGTGTTTGAAATCCTTCTATTTAAATAATTGTTTTTGGTTTTATTTTTTTAGGACTTCTTTTATAGAAATGACCTAAATGCATTATAATGTAGTTAAGATTTTAAGAATAATGCCAATCGAGTAAAGAAAATAATAATCGTATAAAGATATGATTTGAGAAAAGAAAAGAAGACTAATGTGGGTGTTTATTTGCCTGACTCTATTTTCTCACATTGCTAGTGATGAGTGTATAAATACTCATTATTTGTACCTAATCTGAGCTGCCAAAACATCCAAAAACACTCAAATATGCATCTAAATATTGAAAAATATCCCAGGATTGTGTTTTATATGTTTCAGATGCAAAATGATAAAAAACAAATGAAAAATGAACAAAGTTTGCATAATTGGCAGTTTCAGTCCCTCAACTTTCAAAACTTGTCAAAACTAGTCCATGGTTATTCTAAAACATGAAAAAGTCACCAAAGGTCCTTTTTGAATCACAAATCACATACTTAGTCCTTTGGTGTGAAATTTCATAAAATTACAAGTTTAGTCCCTTAACTTTGCAAAATTGACAATATTGATCCTTGGGATGTAAAAACTTTGAAAAAATAAATTTTTGTCCTTATGCTACTAATATTTGGAAAGAATGGTCCTTGAAGTTGAAAGATTGGTGAATTTACATATTGGTCCCTAAAGTTTACAAGTTTGGCAGATTTAGTCCCTGGAAACTCAAAAATGGAAAAACCAACATGGTACCTTGGACAATGGAAACTTGGCAGAATTTAACCTTGTGAGTACTTTGGGAAATTGGCAAATCAAGTCCCTCAACTTTCAGCATTTTACACAATTGGTCCTTGTGATTTCTACTAGTAAAAACCAATCGGACCATTTGTATTATTATAAACCCAAAGCCGAATCCAAACCAAAGACTGGTCCAGTCCACCCACAAGGCCCAACTCCACCCACAAGCCCAACATCCCATCCCCTTTGATATTACACCAGGGTCAATGTTTTACCCTGGGTCAAACCGGTCAACAAACAGCCCTTTCCCTCTCACCCTCTCCCTCACTCCCACTTGCAGCATCCCATCACCACCCCCTCCTCCATCACATCCACCGCCCTTCCGACTCACCACCAATTGCACCTAACAAGGACAACAACAATTAATGCTGCCACCCCCTCTTGCAATAAAAAAACAGAAAATTAGTTATAAAACCATTTTGGCGCCAAAACTCAATCAAGGGCTCAGATCAAAGATAAAGCATCCAATGGTCAAGAATTCACTCAGAGACTATCAAGAACCCTAATTGGTGCCTATAAAAGGACAAAGATGAAGCAGAGAAGAGGAGTAGTTCATTTTTAGCATAATTAGTGTCGTAGTAGTAAAATTATCATTCTCAAGTGTAACTTTTAGCTTTTTAAGGTTGTAATCAGTGATTTCAAGTGTAATCTCAACTATTTTCCTTAATCAATTTCAATTTCAATATCTATTTTAGTATATGCAATTTTCACTTTTTATTTCAAAAATTACTATTAAGCTTCATTGTTATTTCTGTTTGATATTATGGACTCTTAAGCTCACTCAGGCTCCCAGAAAGCTTAATAAAGCTTTTAGAAACCTTAAAATACAATCTAGTATCAAAAATCAAAAAACACAAAAAAAATAAGAAAAATAAAGAAACAAAAAATCAAAAATGGAGATTATGGTGATCATCAAGCTGGAGCATGGTGAATCATGGATTTCCCTGGGTTAGTGGTCTTGTGGAAGGCCTATAGGTTGATTCTTGATCCTTGGTCCTTGTGTATAAGCTGGAAGGCAGTTGAAAGAATTTTTCTCAACTTTCTTGTTTCATTGTGTAATTGCTTATCTTTGCTTGTTTCTGCATTTTTAAGGCTTATTTAGTATAGATTAGTAGTATTAAAGCTTAATCTCTTATGCTTGTTTGCAATTTTTAGTTATAGATTTATATTTCATTTTCATCTGTCATTTTTAGTATAAATTAGTACAATAAGCATTTGTGGTCTCAGATCGTATCCCTGTGCTTATTGTGGTCTAATAAGTCATAACTCATCAGTTAAAAACAGTTTCATAAGCCCCTTGTTTCCATTTGATCTAAAAATAAAAAATCCCATTGCTTAACAGGTTGTTTGGATTAGCTGATTCATCTGTGTTAAGGCTTGTTTGTGTTATTGTTTTTGGTTGGTACATGGTGCTTTAGGTTCACTTAGGTCATAGAAACCATAAAAAACAGGTCCCATTTGTAAAAAGGTCAAAATGCCTTTTGATTTAATCTCACTTGTTAACTGTTGAAGTTTTTAAGTCCAAATCTCATCAAATCATTTCACAAGTAGTGGTCTTAGCTTAATTTAGTCTTATTATAGCCTAATATGTCATAATCAGTCAATAAATCAAGATCAAAGTTCATAAAAGTCAAACCTTAGTGTTCTCTCAAAAGTCAAAATTTTCGAATCTGTCAAATTGTGCAAATCTCCCAGATCTTGCACAGGGTTTAATCTAGGTTGGAAATCCAAAACTTTTGTTAATTTGTGTTATTTTGCTGGTTGTTAACATTTTCCAAAAAGAAAATCCCATTTTGGAATTCATTCGCTTATAAATAAGCAGTGTCAAAGTACCCACTTTTGTCTGTTACCTCCCCAGTGCACAGCCTTTTCACCCAAGTTCATAAGCTTGCACAGAGCTTATTAGTGGGCCCCAGTGCATGATTCCTAGCTTTTTGGAAAGTCAAGCAACCCATTTTGATAGTTCAGGGTTTATTTCACCATTTCAAGCTTGTTAGTTAGGGCTGCAAGTAGCTTTGAGTTTGTTCCATTTGTCTGTGTACACTGAGAGGTCAGTGCACACTTGGTTTTTTGCCAAATTTCATAAGCTCTCACAGAGCTTATTTGTAGGAGTTAAGCCTTAATTTTTGGCTTATTTGAAAGCTGACCAGCTCACCTTTGACTGTCAAAGCTTTCTTTGGACCCCCATTTACTTCTGTGGACCCCATAGAGGTCCAAAAGTCCCTTTGTAAGGCCTGTTTTGGCCTTGTAGTTGTTTAGTACTTATTTGGTTGCCATAGCTTATTTAGAGTACTTATCTGTGCTATTTTGCTTGTTTCAAGTTTATTTCATCTGTTTTGTCTCACTTGTCCATTTGGTGGCTTAATATTAGCTTTTTCATACCACCACAAGTCCTAATAAGCCATTAATCTCACTGTTAAGCACATGGGGATGCACATAGCTTATTAATAAGCTATAACAAAAGTGGTTTCATAAAAGTTGTTTATTTTTAGCTTATAATCACCTGTCAAAAAGAAAAACCAACAAAAACAACTTTAAAAATAGTGATAGCTTATATTTAATAAGATTTATCTTTTTAATTTTTTTCAGCTTATTATTAAGCATTTCATCATTTTTATATTTTTCTTAATTTTATGTCATCTTAAAGTATTTTCAGTAATTTTTCTAGATTTTTCTATTTTAATTTAGTAATTATTATAATTAATTTTAGTTTAATTAATAATTAAGTAATAATAGTATATTAAATAGTTTTATAAATTTTTAATTAACAACAGTACTTTTTTATATTTTTTCTAGGTTTTATAAATCATTAAGTATTTTTAGAAAATAGTTTCTTAATTTCTACTGTCAATTTTCTAATTTTCTTAATTCATGTAATTAAATTAGATAATAATTAATAAACAAGTAAATAATTTGAAAAATAGTCTAAAAATAATTTTTAAAAGTTTTTTATAATTTTTTTAGGATTCCTGAGATGGTTAATTACTTTTATAAATTTCCTCAGAATTTTCTAAGTCATTTTTAGTATTATTTGTAATTTAAATTTGTTTAATTAGTTTAATTAAAATAATTAGTATTTAATTAATATAAATTTCACAAAAAGACAAAAATAGGTATTTTTAGTTTCTAAAATTAATTTTAAGTCATTTTAGAATTTTAGAAATTAATTTTTCAATTTTCTAGTTAAAGTTTGTATTATAAAGTTTTTAAGTTAATTAGTTTTATTTAAATAGTTAAATAGTTTTTATTTACATAATTAATATTAAATAATAAAATAATCAAAAAAAATAATTTTCTTTTTAATTAATTTTTTTTATAATTATGTTTGTAAAATTTTCATTTGCACCCCCTGTAGTTGTAAATTGTTTAAAACTCACCGTTTCTTCTGTCTGTAATCAATTCTGATTTCTGATTTGTGTACTTGTAATCATATCTGTGTTTATGTAATTGTTAATACCGTTTCAGTTATTCAAATACCAAGTAATCAGTAGCATAATCAATTCCAAATCATCTTTGGTTACAGTCCTCAGTGCCACTCATTCCCATAAACGTTTTCAAGCACCATTGCAATCTCGTTGGGACATAACGACCCGGAGAAACACTATACTATCCACGGAGCATTGACCTTAGGCTGTTTGACTTTGTTGACCAAATTCCTTGGTCAATATTATCTGACGGTTTAGGCTCAATCAGCTAGCTTTATGTTGCTTTGGCTAGAGGGATATCACATAGATCTACAAAGGTATTAGTGAAGCCAGTCAAAGAGTTCGATCAAGGAAGAGTCTACACTTCAAATGTCGTCTATCAAGAAGTTTTACATGACGAGTAACGTGCATTGTTAGTTAGTATCTAATTCTTGAAATTATTAAAAAGTTAAAAACTTTTATAGGAAACATATTAAACGCACGAATTGAATTATACGTATAACCACGTATATATTTTGAAATGTGATTTTCACATATGGAATACATATAACCCCGTATATATTTTGAAAGGTGATTTTCACATGAATAATCATACATGGAGTAAAAGGTGTACGCCACTTTCATCGATTATGAGAGCTAGTCAATCTTGTTGGTCATTTCAATTGGATTATATCAAAAACTGAAACACGGTTTGAAACTAATTCTTGAATTATTAAAAAGTTAAAAACTTTTATAGGAAACGTATTAAACACACGAATTGATTTATACGAAAAACTAAAGACGGTATGAAGTTAATTCTAATAGAGTACTTTGACATTACTTGAAACTTGAATGATTCATTTAATACTAGAAGGGTACCCGCGTAATGCGGCGGCGGGTACCCGGTGACTGCTTGTGGCGAGCAAATATTTTTTATTTTTAACCTTCCTTATTTAGTATTGTCTCAAATACTTTAAAACGTGGTAGATATATGTTTTTTAAAAGTAAAACATTTAAATTATTAATAGTGTAATGTGTGTTTAGAAGCTGAGATAAAGCTGTGTTAGTTTGTAGGCTTTATATATATATGAAATATGCATTAAAATGTAGTTAATTGGGCTTTTATAACACGTTGATCAAATGGACTATTGCAAATTAATGAGGTTCATAAATATTAGTGTCTCCTACAATTAAAGAGATTAAAATTTATAATGTAACTTAACTCCTATTCATATATATATGTGTTAGTTTGAAATCCTTCCAATTAAAGAAATGTTTTTTGTCTTATTTTCTTAGGACTTATTTTTTAGGAATGGCCTAAATGCATTATAATGTAGTTAAGATTTTAAGAATAATGCCAATCGTGTAAAGAAAATAATAATCGTATAAAGATATGATTTGAGAAAAGAAAAGAAGACTAATGTGGGTGTCTATTTTCCTGACTCTATTTTCTCACATTGCTACCTTTATGTTGCTTTGGCTAGAGGGATATCACGTAGAACTACAAAGGTATTAGTGAAGCCACTCAAAGAGTTCGATCAAGGAAGAGTCTACACCTCAAATGTCGTCTATCAAGAAGTTTTACATGACGAGTAACATGCATTATTAGTATCTAATTCTTGAAATTATTAAAAAGTTAAAAACTTTTATAGGAAACATATTAAACGCACAAATTGAATTATACGTATAACCCCGTATATATTTTAAAAGGTGATTTTCACATATGGAATACAAATAACTCTGTATATATTTTGAAAGGTGATTTTCACATGAATAATCATACATGGAGTAAAAGCTGTAAGCCACTTTCATCGATTATGAGAGCTAGTCAATCTTGTTGGCCATTTCAATTGGATTATATCGAAAATTGAAACACGATTTGAAACTAATTCTTGAATTATTAAAAAGTTAAAAACTTTTATAGGAAACATATTAAACACACGAATTGATTTATTCGACAAACTGAAGACGGTTTGAAGTTAATTCTAATAGTACTTGAAACTTTAATTATTCATTTAATATTTTAAGAATAATGCTAATCGTGTAAAGAAAATATTAATCGTATAAAGATATGATTTGAGAAAAGAAAAATAGACTAAATATTTTTATATGTTGTTTGATACATGTTAAGAATTTTTGCTAGAGTTGAATTGTCGCATGTTACAATCGTTTGTAATTACATTTTGATATTTTCACGTTCTATTTTGAACGTTATACGAAACACTTAACACAATATCGCTTATCGTTAATTTTCTACCGCTAGGAACCTCTGTTGCTATGCCCGAGTACTCGCTTAGTTTGTATAAAGTATGTATTTTAATGAGAAGAGAGAGAAAGCTAAGGTGACGTTGTGGTGGCGATGACTGAGTCACCTACCACTCCCTTTAGCCTAATAGAAATTAGTAGTAAAAAGCAAAAACGTACAATTTACTACCCTACCTATTACAAAATGAGTTTTTTAATTATAAGGTAGATTGGGCTAGTACTTTTGTAAAATTGAGTCTGTATATTGTAAAAGTTTATGTTTATGGTTTACTGTTTGTTTACATAAGTAGAAAAATCTAGTTACAAAATATTGTTAACACTAAGGGGGGGGGGGGGGGGGGGGGGGGGGAGTGCTCCACTCAACCCCTTTCCCTTCACTCACTCACAACCAATCCCATTCCGCCACATCATCTCCCACTTTTTCCTTCACTCACTTCATTTTTGGGGGCGGCACCTTCACTCACCCTTCACTCACCTTTTTTTTTTTTTTTTTTTTTTTTTTTTTTAAATTCTATTAAAATTTATTTTAAAACTAAAATTTTATTAAAATAAATAAACATTACATAATAATATTAAAAAACATAAAATAACATTACATAATACTAAAAAACTAAACTTCATCGGCTTCATCGTCCACCTCGAGGTATGGTAATTGTTGAGCGTGAATATGCTCCATAAGATCAAATCGGAGACGAAAATGTGTGTTCTCATTTCGTATCTCGTCTAAGGCTTCGTCGTCAAACACCGGTTCGATCGGAGGATCCCGAATATGAACGGGGGATATTGCGTTACCAGATTCCTGTAGAATCATGTTGTGCAATATCACACATGTATAAACCATTTTACTAATTCTGGCTACTGTGTACGGCCGTAAGGGTCGTCTCAGTACACTCCATCTTTGCTTGAGAACACCAAATGCCCGTTCAACATCCTTTCGAGCCGACTCTTGTAGTTTTTTGAACTTTCTCTCTTGCGGGTCGGTAGGAAATTTGAACGCTTTAACAAAAGTAGACCATGAAGGATATATGCCATCACAAAGATAGTAGCCACGCTTGTATGTATGGCCATTCACAACAAATGGGCTCTTAGGTGCCGTACCATTACGCTCGGTGAGGAATAGCGGAGATTGCATCACAACATTAATATCATTGTTTGAACCCGGCGGTCCAAAGAACGCGTGCCATATCCACAAATCTTGAGACGCCACTGCCTCCATTATAATTGTGGGGTATCGATGATCACCCCTTTTATATTGACCCCTCAATTCGATTGGACAATTCCTCCAATCGAAATGTGTGCAATCTAGGCTACCGATCATACCCGGAATGTGATGTCGAGCTTCGTGTGCTTCATACAAACATGCAATATCATGGCTTGTTGGCCTACGTAGGTAATCTCGACTGTATATCTGAATAATAGCATCACAAAAAAATTGAAGGCTTTCACGTGACGTTCTTTTAGCCATTTGTAAATATTCGTCAAACTCATCTGGTGGATTACCGGTTGCGAGTTGCTTAACGGCAGACGCACATTTTTGTATGGCTGTGAAACTTTTTTTTTGTCTAGCATCATAACCTTCCTGAAAATACTCGAATCTAGCCTCAATAGCATGTGTGATTTTCAAAAATAAACTTTTAGGCATACGATACCTATCTTCAAACACTTGCTCGTTGTATCTTGGTTCTTCACAAAAATAATCACGATGCAATCTTTCTGCAGCGCTGACCCGATCACGTTTCACTGACGTACGTGTCGACCTTGCCGTATCTTCCTCTTCATCTGCGTCAATCGCGTTTGCAAAAAACTCGAGACTACTATCGTTAGACCACTCAAACGGCTCGTCTAACAATAGCGTCGACCCAATTCTTCTAGGCTCCATTTTTTTTTTATATGGGTGTGTGTTTTTTTTGCTTGTTCTTCCTCTTGTTCTCTCACGTATTTAAAGCAAACCAAAAATAGCCGTTTAAGGCATAGACGCTCCTCTCCAACGTCCATATTTCCTCTCCCCGCATGCATGAAAATTCCACTCATTTCACCTCCCCGTGCGGGGTTCCCCGCGAGGCGGCGGTGTTCCCGTGCGGGGGTTCACCTTCCCCGCTTCCTCCCCGCATGCACTCCCTCTCCCCTAATTAAGTTGTCCGGAAATAGGAAATAGGAAACATGGAACCATTTTAAGGTTACAACTTTCTATCTAAAAAGAAGGATTTGTTAAATACTCCGTACATACTCCTTAATAATTTTTTTATGATTAGACAATTTTTAGGAAGTGGTTTATGATTATGTTGCTATATGTCGTCTACATAAAGTAGTGAAAAATTGACCAAAAAGTGTGTTTCAACTTACAAGTGACTTTCAAATGGCGCATCTCATATTGTTCAAGAGCAAAAAATGTTGTATCTCGTAAATTTACGTTGAAATTGATTAAACCTTTTTTAGATTAGACATATTTAGATTTTCTTGGTGAATTGCTCAAATCTATATTTACTTCATATATATTGCAATAAATACACGTATTTATCTCAAATTGTGTTTTACTAAAATGTACTAGTATGTATTAAGGTAAATTTGGTATTTTACTTATTAAATGTAGCAATAAATAAAAGCATTGATATTAAATTGTGTTTTAGTAAAAATATGCATTAAAGTAAATTTAGTATTTTACTAAATAAAAAGTGTTTGAAATTTTGTTTTGTTTTATACGAATTAATTAGGCTGAATTACATATTATGTAGCCTAGTGGTAAATGCCCTCAAAATCTCATACGATACAAGTTTTAAATCTCGATAGATGAATGTTTTGTGGTGTCCAGGAAAAATTGTGGTAACAAGCAAGAAAATAGTCAAAATACCAATTAATTAGGCGCTTATATTAGATAAAAAAAATATTCACGCTTATATTAGATGAAAAAAATATTCGACTTTAATAGGTGACTTAAACTAGGATCTTTTTTCATTTTAAGTATTGCGTTAAAAGAAACATGAGCATAATCTTATTATGTATTTAAGCTTGGTAATAACATCATCTTAACACTTTGTTCGATCTATTCTTTTCAAATATATATATCAAAACCATATATATCATATTGGTCAAAAGATGTTAAATTTAATCTATTACCTCAATTTATTGTAGATTTTGTTCCCCGTATTGTAACAATTCATTAACTAAAAAACTAATTAATAAATTTACTAACTTAAATGGCTAAATAACTTTAAGGGAGAACACCATAATAAGTGTTATGCATATCACAAATATACATAAATGATATTGTACTTAATGTATTACATGTAAAAGTTAATTAGTTACTATGGTTCTGGTTGACGGTTACCATAACTAGTAAAAGTTAATTGGTTACTATAGTTGTCAATAATATTTGAGGCTATGGTTAAGGATTTTTTCCAAGAAAGAAATAGTTATGTGCAAATAAGACTAGGCGAAGTGGAAGGTGAGTGTGTGTCGTGACTAACTCACTCACGCTCCACTTCCGAAAGAGGATCACGATGGAATATTTGTGTTTATGATGACTGACTCACCATAGTGTGTGTTCAATATTTGTGGGGCCCATGTAAAAGTAATTATTTTTTATTTGTTTTGTGAGTGTGTGTGAGATATTTAGTTGAGTATATTTATATAAAGGGTTTTTTTAACTTGTGCATTTGGGCACAAGTTAAGCACACAAAAAGTACTATAAGACTATAAGAGTCACGAAAAAGTACGTAAGAATTCACACAAAAGTACACTATCCTACTTTTTATGTAGGTCTCTAGATATTTTAATGTACTTTTCGGTATGCTTAACTTGTGCCCTTAGGGTACAAGTTAGAAAAACCCTTATATAAAGTAGGTATTTTAATGAAATGTGAGAGAGGGTGACCAAAACGGATGTATGGCGAGGGGAAGTGATTGAAAGTGAGAGGAGAGAGAAAGTTGAAATAGCGTTGAGATGGCAGTGAATGAGTCACTTACCCCTCCCTTTACCCTAATAGAAATTATTAGTAAAAAGTAAACACATAAAAAGTTACTACTCTACCTATTATAAAACGGGTTTTTTTTTTTTTTTTTTTTTTTTTTTTTTTTAAGGTAGATTGGGCTAGTACTTTTGTAAAATTGAATCTTTATATGGTAAAGTTTATGTTTATGTCTACATAAAGTAGTGAAAAATTGACCAAAAAGTGTGTTTCAACTTACAAATGACTTTCAAATGGCGCATCTCATATTGTTCAAGAGCAAAAAATGGTGTATCTCATAAATTTACGTCTTGTTCAACTATGGATAGTTGAAATTGATTAAACCTCTTAGTTTAGACATATTTAGATTTTCATGGTGAATTGCTCAAATAAATGCATTAAAGTAATTTTGTTATTTACTTCATATATATTGCAATAAATACACGTATTTATCTCAAATTGTGTTTTACTAAAACGTATGTATTAAGGTAAATTTGGTATTTTACTTATTAAATGTAGCAATAAATAAAAGCATTGATGTTAAATTGTGTTTTAGCGAAAACGAGTGTGGGCACCCGCGCGTTGCTGCGAGAATGTTGTGTCTAATCTAAAATCGAAATAAAACGATCGGGAAAAAAATTATTAAGGACTAAATTTGCAAAAGATCGCTAACGGGGGACTAACGATGCTATTTACAGCTAACCCGAGGGACCATTTTTGTAAATCTTTTATATAATAAAATAAAACCCCTATTGGTAATTTTTCATTTCAAAAAAATGCATTCATACCTTATTTAGTAATAATTGTATTTAAAAAAAATTATTTTCTTATTAGGTAAGATTTTATATTACACAAGTAGAAGATAAATACAAAAAATATAGATAAGATGCAATTAAAACAAGTAGAAGATAAATACAAAAAATATAGATAAGATGCAATTAATATTAGTATTAAAATTTTTAAATAATTATATTTAATAATAAAAAATTATAATTAAACATAATAAATCAAACAAAACAAATATTAAATTATTTGTTTTTTAATAAATAAAAATATATGATTCAAAAAATTAAAAAAAAAAAAAATCGCGCGTGCGCGGGTATTATAACTAGTTCGTTAGGTACAAAATAATTCCGGAAATAATATGTTTTTTTACGTAAAAAGTCCCTAAATTTCTCGACGTGTTGCATCGTTAGTCTCCAGCGTGTTGCATCGTTAGTCCCCAAAGGACCTATCTTGCAATGACAGTTTCACCGTATGGACTATTTTGCAAGTGGGTACTGTTTCGTCCATTGTAGCTACAGTGTCAAACAGTAAGTGGTTCCCCCTTTTAGTATATATAATAATATGCATTAAAGTAAATTTAGTATTTTACTAAATAAAAAGTGTTTGAAATTTTGTTTTGTTTTATACGAATTAATTAGGATGAATTACATATTATGTAGCCTAGTGGTAAATGCCCTCAAAATCTCATACGATACAAGTTTTAAATCTCGATGGATGAACATTTTGTGGTGTCCAGGAAGAATTGCACGAAAATAGTCAAAATACCAATTAGGCGCTTATATTAGATAAAAAAATATTCGACTTTAATAGGTGACTTAAACTAGGATCTTTTTTCATTTTAAGTATCGCGTTAAAAGAAACGTGTGCATAATCTTATTATGTATCTAAGCTTAGTAATAACATCATCTTAACACTTTGTTCCATCTATTCTTTCAAATATATATATATCAAAACCATATATATCATATTGGTCAAAAGATGTTAAAGTTAGTTTATATGACTTTTATTTGAAGAAAAACTTTGTTTTTGTTGTTATGAAGTTTGCAGCTTATATATCAACTTTAATCTATTACCCCAATTTCTGCCGTATTGTAACAACTCATTAACTAAAAATTTAATTATTAAATTTAGTAACTTAAATGGCTAAATAACTTTAAAGGAGGACACTACAATAAGTTTTATGCATATTACAAATATATATAATAATATTATACTTAATATATTACATGTATGATTTTGTGATGTGCATATCATTTATTTGTGGTGTGCATATCACTTTCCTAACTTTATTCTTAACATAGCTACCAAAAATTTTCATGTGTCAAGATGAACCATGTAGACTATTGTTTGTCCTTAGAAAACTTACAATGTTCAATGAAAACATCAAGATACAAGTAAGATACATGCTAAGTTGAAGTTCATTGCACAACCTATGATGAAACAAGTAACAACTAACAACAAGAGGCGCGTGAAGCAACAACCAAAAAAACATGGGAATTTTGGGATATGATTTGGGCCCCATATACCTATATAGAGTGGGCCAGAGGAGCATATTAGTAGGGATTGGCTAAAATAAGTTAGAAATGATTAGGATAAAGTAGTAGAGGGTGGCGCTTTTTAATGTGGATTACGATAATGACCAACAATATTTTCATGGCAGGAACAATTTTCATGCCTCTGTCCTCGACAACTACATGCTACGTACTTTAACCAACACACATTTGATACCCTCATTAACTTTGCTCTTACGTACATATATGGGCTTCAAATAGAACTAGCAGATTACTCGTGCATTACGGCGACAGTTATTTTGAAATAAATTTTTTCGATAAATCACGTATTTTAGTTTATTTTTTTCTTTTTGACACTAAATTTATGGATATCAAGAATTTCGTATAGCCCGTGCCTGTTCGGGCTCAAACCCGTTGGCTCATGCCTGTTCGGGCTCGAGCCCGTTTGGCCCGCGCCTGCTCAAGGTTATTTGCCCCGTTTACCGTTCGGGCTTGAATATTTGTATAATGTGTTTTATTATTTGTATTAGTGAAATTTAATGTATGAATTGTGTTTAATTTGGTTGTACAATATGCTTGATAATTTGTATTTCTTATGTAAGGGGTGTTTTAATAACCGTATTAATTGTATTTATTGACCAGTTAATTAATTGACTACATTAAATATCATTAATGTGGTGTTTTGTTGTACACTATGCTTCTTGTCTTGTACGTCTGAAAATTATTTGCATTAAAGTGTTGTACACTATGTTTCTTTTTTTGTAAGTAGTAGTCATTATAGTCATTAATAACATTGACCACTTTAATAACATTAATGTTGTATGTCTGAAAATAAGTCTGAAAATTACACAATGCTTATTTTGTTGTACACTATGTTTATTTTGTTGTAAGTCTGAAAATTATGTGCATTAAAGTGTTGAAACCATGCTTAATTTCTTGTAAGTCTTAAAATTTTGAAAAAAAAGAGTTATCAATGCTTTATATGTAGTATAGATGATATATCCAAAATGTTGTCGTGTTTTTTGGTTCATCATGAACAATGGTTAAAAGTCCATTTAATTTATTTTCTTTATTCTTTCCGTCACATAATAAATGTGCACATTACTGTTATGTTTCAAAATTTATGCCTATTTACTATTTCAACCAATGAAAAAAGTTTTAGTGAGAAGAGATGCTATTTGATTGGCCGAAAATGTAGCTACTCAGATTTCTAAAACCTTTATGCATATTAGAAGTTGATGCTTATTATGAGATGGAAGGAGTATATTTTTGGGTAACCATGGTTTCCGGTCTTTTAATCGATTAATCCAAGAGGTTTAAACCCACTGCCACATAGTCTCAAACAAGCTAAAGCCTTTACTTTTTAGAAGTTGGCATGATCACTTCAGAATTAGTGTACATAGCAGAAATTGCCTCACATATTTTAATGTAATAGTCACAAGTTCTCGTTCACCACTATGACACCCATGAGTTTGAATTGCGAGTAATGAGTTATTTGTAACATAAAATACTAGGGTCTAAAATATATAATTGCAATATTTGAAATACTATTCTTAAAATGTTGATAATCGATAATGATAACGATGATTAGTTCACATGTCTCACTTTAAGCGAGGCCAATTTTTTTTTTTTTTTTTTTTTTTTTTTTTTTTTTTAATTAATATTATTATTATTTTTTATTCTTACTATGTTACTACCATACAACAATCCACATGAAATTATAAGATATGTGCTTAAAGCAAATATGTTCTCGTTACTATTATAGATGAAGGCCAAAAAAGCTAATAAAGGTCAAATAGTTGGCCACTTTGGTGTTTCACTATCAAATCTTTTGAAGATCAAACATATCTTAAATGATTTGAGAAAGTTCCTAGAGTGGCAAAAATCTACTCCAACAAGACTTTAACTTTTGATTTCTATTTTGAGAATCTACTGAAACGGAATAATCCACTTATGGATGCTTGTAGTTATCGTTAAACTAATAGTGGAAGTTTGGTTCAAGATTTAGTTACATCTACAAGATATAAGATCAAAAGTGGTAACGTGACAATGATTTCAACAAAATTGGTGCAAGTCATTTAAAATAAAACGGGGTATTAACAGAATTGGTAGACTGTTAACCATCTATAATCTCTTAGTTCTTTTTGAAGATAGATAAGTAAACAATCTTTTATATAATACAAGAATTAAATCATTTCGGAGTGTTTTTGCAAAACATTTCTCATTGAAAAAAAAAATTTGACCAATAGAAGAGCTCGATTTTGACACATAAGCAAAATCAAGCAATATGATTGGCTAATAAAAAGTCAAAATTGAATTGATTTTGGTCAAACTTTAATAAATTTGGTGGAGAATTTGATTGATAAAAAGAACACATAAAAATATAGGTGTCAAATTTATAAAAATAAAAACTTAAGAAAAGAGGAGGAAATTAATAAAACCTTAGTGGTTAAGTGTAAAATTATAAATCTTCATGTTTTTTAATAACTTTAGATAATAAACAAATAACCCCTTACACTTCATACCCCCTATACTTTATAATGTTAACTTTGTTTAAAATTACATGAGTAATAGTATTAGTTTTTTTTACTTTCATCTATTAAAATAAATTTGGTAAATATGCGAATTAGTTTTATTATACGTTAATATTTTTTAAACTAATATTAGTTTTAAACTTTCATACATTAGAATTTTTTTTAATAAGGACTCATGTTACTATTTAAAAGTTTAATTTATGCGTACACGGGTTTGAAATACGGCTAAATTATTAGTAACGGGAATATAAATATCAAATGGTAAGCATGAGTGACTGTGATATAAAATAAATCTACGCAATTCTACTTATAGCAACGACTCATGAAATTGTTATTTAAAATTTATATATGGATATCCATAAACATTTTAAAACCTTTACGGAACATATTTTAACTTTATCAACGCTCATTATGTGCCACTAAACTCGCACATTTTGTACAACATGATATCAATAGTTAAAGTTAAACAACAACATTAACCTCAAACTCAACATCTCTGTCAGTTAAAAATGTTATACAAAGCTAATTATTAAAAAAATAAACAAAAACACATTAGTTATATAGTCATTCTTTAATATAGAAGGTGTTTTCCGTAAATTATAAAAAAAATGCACGCATCACAATCCTTATTTGATAAGAATCTCCTCCTAAATCAAAAAACGAAAAGCTACGTAGATGATAACCTAACTTTATTCATTGACTTAATGTTTCAAAAAAAATAATAATAAAAAATAAAAAAATAATAGTTGGTCGTTATAAAGGAATTAAAAGTATGTACATGATAATTATTCAGCAAGAAGATATAGTTTTTAATTATGTTATTACGTTACTATACTGCGATAATGTTATTGACTTGGTAATCACGGATGTGAGATACAACCATTATTCTATACTTATGATTTATGTGTAAACACCTTTTTGCTTCGAAATAGAATCCGAAAGAGACCTCAACAGCACTTTGACTTATGCCTTATCTAGCTGATAGTTTTTAGTAAAATTTTTTATGGTTTAAATTTTTTGTTATACACACCAAGTTTTAGTGTATATATATATATATATATATATATATATATATATATATATATATATATATATATATATATATATATATATATATATATATATTTTTTATGTTTTATTGAAAATTTCTACACTTAATATTTGTGTTTTTACTATAAACACACTAAGCTATGATAGAATTAGTTGGGAGTTTAGGGGTTTTTTACTAGCTTCTCAAAAAAGCTTATAGCTTTATCATAAACTTATTGTGTTATGGTAATTGAATAAGTCAATAAGCACCTTTAATAAGCATAACCAAACACCCCTTTAGTTCTAATATGAAGTTTTCTGATTTGATGTTATGACTAACTTTGTTATTATCCTCACTGTAATGCAACATGTTAGTTGTTTTTGCAGTTTTATAATCTTATCGCACACACTAAAGTGTAATGCAATTTTTTGTGTGCGCTTTTTAGAGGAGGATTAAGTATCAACACATGATTGTCATGGAAGGTTAATGTACCAAATATGTGTTTTAGTGCCTATATGAGGAATTTTATGGTAGGATTTTTTTTTTTTTTTTTTTTTTTATGTTTTATTGAAAATTTCTACACTTAATATTTGTGTTTTTACTATAAACACACTAAGCTATGATAGAATTAGTTGGGAGTTCAGGGGTTTTTTACTAGCTTCTCAAAAAAGCTTATAGCTTTATCATAAACTTATTGTGTTATGGTAATTGAATAAGCCAATAAGCACCTTTAATAAGCATAACCAAACACCCCTTTAGTTCTAATATGAAGTTTTCTGATTTGATGTTATGACTAACTTTGTTGTTATCCTCACTATAATGCAACATGTTAGTTGTTTTTGCAGTTTTATGATCTTATCGCACACACTAAAGTGTAATGCAATTTGCTGTGTGCGCTTTTTAGAGGAGGATTAAGTATCAACACATGATTGTTATGGAAGGTTAATGTACCAAATATGCGTTTTAGTGCCTATATGAGGAATTTTATGGTAGGAATTCTTTTCGGAGTGTAATTTGTCTTTGAATGAATTAATAAAACTTAGCAGGTGTTTATCGTCATTGATAACACTATGGGTGTCAACCAACGGTCAAAGATATGGGTGTGTTTTACCTTGCTGATTTAGGCCAATTGTGAAGAAAGTTGCATTAAAGTGAAAGGTCGGTAAGGATTCAAACAATCCTAAAAGACTTGCGGATGTACTCTGTCATTTTTTATGCATTTATAATTTACTTATACAAGTAATAATAATTTCTTTATATAGTTCGGGTTTAGAGAAAAATTATTCTTATATATTATAAATAAACGTAAGATTAAATTTGAGTTCTACCAATTACATTTTTTTTGTTTCTCTTTATGTAATAAAGAAACTATAGTGTAAGCATCTATGTTAATTTGGTAATTTTATGATTAAACATGAGAAGTAAATAGCACAAATTTATGAAAATACAAATTTTCAAACAAAAAGGTACATTAGTAAACATGGTATGATGGTTATTTATAATCAAGGAAATAAATCAATCTTCAAAGCTATCTAAATATGCTACATATATTAACAAAAATATAAGCAAAAGAAATACCACAACTATAAAACACATCGATGCAAGTCAAGTATCATCATGTGATTTTGCTTGAATAATAAAATATAATTTTTAATCCAAAACCATTCTCCTAAAATAATAGGTAGATTATAACATATATACATATGATTTTTTTTTTATTCCACTAAGTAAAACTATTTGAAACATGTTAAGTGGTTCATTTCTTAATCGATAATAATACATAATCAAAACGAAATTTTAAAAACCCTGTGCGTGCACAGGTATTATAACTAGTAAGATAGATAAGTAAAGATGTTCATTTTAAAATAGTGATTCACTTGAGTACTTGACCATACACACGCATAAATTGTAGTTCAAGACACTAACTTAAATATAGATGGTTAAGTAAAAGTTTGCTTCTACTCCAGACAAGCGAGATGAATTCTTCGGACTTCGGATTCGGGGTGATCCTTGTTGGTAGTTGGCTACTTCGGATATCTGCAAAACAGGTACGTCCGTTAGTCTCGCCCCGGGAATGTATTCCAGGACCAACCTCCGGCGTAAGAGTAAGTATGTGTTTTTAGAGAAAGAAAGTATATATGAAGTTAGAGAATGAGAGAATTAGTTAACCTTTAAGTGGAGATTTCTTCTCCATTTATATGCCTTCAATATGGAGTGCCAGGCTGGTTTGTACTTAATTTAGTCCGTTTAGTTTTTTGTTGTTTGACTATACTCTTCTCGTTATCGGACTCATTATGACGGAATCTACCGCGTCGTTTGAGTATGAGGATGTATCCATGCCGGAGGGTTCACACGTTAAGAAGGATATACATCTGAGGCCGTCTACGATGGACGAAGGTGAAGTACTCGTCGTAGTGGAGACTTTTGGGATACCGAAGGATTTACATCCGAGGGTACCTCCGTTGGGTATGACGATGGATCGATTACCTGCGGATGCCATTGGTTTATACGCGGAGTATTTCTTTGACGGAGGCCTTACCGTCCCTTTTTCTACTTTTCTTTTAGATGTTATCAAATATTTTAAGATTCATATATCTCAGTTGGTCCCGTTGGGTATGCATCGTGCTACCCTTTTTGAGGTGTATTGCCGGAGCATGCACATTCCTCCTACTACTCCTTTGTTTCGCGTCTTTTATAAACTCAACAAACAAGGTTGCTGGTTTTCTTTCGAAAAACGTGTGCACAAAGATAGGAAAATTTGTTTCGGGGAATTTCCTTCCTGTCTGAAGGGTTGGAAGTATCACTTTTTCTTGATTGATAGGAGAGCTATTCCCTTTGCTATGCCTTGGAGGCATTCGGATTCGGATGTGTCTGATCCATTTCCCAAGAGAAATGAGTGCGATGCTTCTCATGCCGAAAGGCTGGCCGAGACGATCATTGAGCCATGCCAAGTTCCTCAATTGTTCTTATATGCTTTGGGCCTATCGGATCATTGGGAATTTACCGGCTTTCGTCCGGCTTTGAGGGATGAGCGGGGGAGGGGTATAGCCTTTGTTATAAATATGAATTTTTAAGTTGTGCATCTTTTTTCATTTTTAACGATAGGTTTTGTTTATTCGCAGGTGTAACCATGTCGAGTTATTTGAAGAAACCACCTCTACGAAAGACCGTGAACGTGGTGAAGGGGGACCCACTTCCGCAGGGGCAGGGACGCGAGATGCATGTTACTCGCCCTCTGGCCTCCAATACCGAAGTTCCGGAGAAGGATGAGGAGTTGAAGAGGGTCGAGGTTCCGGATGACAAGGTGCTGGCTGCCAAAGACAAAAAGAAAGAGCAGGCCGCAAAGCTGGGTTCCAAGAAACCTCCGGCGAAGAGAGCCGGAGGGAGTATTTCTTCCAAGCTTCATAAGAAGCACAAGCAGTCTGCTGACAATGTCATTGATTTGGATGCTGCTGAAGGGGTTGAGGAGCCGGAGCCAATTCGCTCGGTGCACCCGAAAGATATCCCATCTGGTATGCCTTTGTGAATAATCTTTCTGCCCATAATTATTTCTTTGATTTGTTTTTACCATTTATTGATGAAGGTTCTTTATTTTCAGGGGGTTCGAAGGGTGCGTCCCAGCGTCCGGGAAAGGGGCTTTTGATGGACGAGGAGGATATTGAGGTGGATATAGAGGGGGACGATGAGGATGATGCTACCTTCGTCCCTGCGTGGGTGGTGAAGAGGGGGACTCGTTTGAATAATGCGAATGTCTGCCGGGATATGATGATCAATTTGGCCACCCCGGGTGAGGAGAGGTGCTTGGATGGTCAGGACGATGGTGAGGCTATCCGAAGGTCTTGGTTATTACTAGGCAAAAATGCTACGGCTCAAGCGGATCTCATCTTCCATTTTGAGTCTCTTCTTCGTGAGCATCAGAAGCTGTCTGAAACTCATAAGGTGTGTGATCAGACCTTTGATGATAATTGTAAGAGGTTTGAGGAGATGGCCGAGGAGCTGAAGAATCTGAAGGACAAACATGCAGAGTGTGCTACGGTGAATCCGGAGGGGATTCAAAAGTTGCGTGCCGAGAATGCTAGTCTGGAAGACAGGGTCTCTCAACTCGAGGTGGAGAAAGAGGAGTGGAGGAAGGTTTCTGGGGAGCAGGCTGAAAAGATCAAGTTGTTGGAGGGTCACTTGTCTGATGCTAAGTTGAAGTTGGCTGATGAAGAGAAATCTTACAAAGAGCTTTATCAAGAGAAGCAAGATATTGCTATAGTCGCCGGTAATGCCGAAGTGGAGAGGAATCGTATTATCAACGAGTTCATTCCGGAGGCTATCTACCGCTTTCTCGGTAGTCATGAATTCCGGACGGCACTGGCAGAACCCTTTAACTTGTATTATCAGTCTGGGTTGATAGATGGGGCTGGGCTATTTGATGAGCCGGAGAAGGCGGCTAAGCTGTTGGGAGAGGTCGAAGGGATGGATATGGAGGCCGATGACAAATATCGTTCATTATATGATCAGGCTCTCTCCCAGGACTACCCCTTCATCCAAAAAATCCGCCAGACCATTTATCGAAAGTTTGATGAGCTGATAGCCTTGGTTCCAGATCCTGCTCCTGTTCCGGTAGTTGAAGAGCCGGTGGTTGAATCTCACACTGAGAATCCCTCCGATAACCAATCTTCGGATCAGACTGCCTCGGCTTTTGTCTGAAGTTGATGTTTTAAGGGTTCGCATACCTCCATTTTGACTATGGACATAGGTATTGCAAATTCTTTGTGAAGCTGCTATTCTTGAACTTTTTCCGTTGGAGACTATATGTCGGAGTCCGGATACTTCCATTTTGACCATGGGTTTAGGTATTCCGGATTCCCTGTGATGCTATCTCATTTTCTTGGACACAATTGATGTAATAGTATAAGCTACTAACGTTCCGTCATTTTGTGGAATAGGTCTTTCGGAACAATTGATGTACTTAGTAGTATTATGTAATAGAGTAGGTTGTTAATGTTTTCGTCTTTTGCTGTTCCGTTATTCCGGAGCACTTGATGTAACCGATTTTGATCAACCGAATATATATCATTTACCTTCTTTGTTATTTTTATTATTTGTCTTTATGCTATTTTTGTGTTATGTACGTTCTGGGACATTTGTGCCTTTCAACTATTGGTTTTAGATTGTACTCGTCTGAGTTTAATTTATTGGACAACATGTTTCCTCCGTATCTTGGCCTTAGATTATACCCATCTGGGTGTTTTATTATACCTGACAACTTGTGTCTTTCGGCTTTTGGCCTTAGATTATACCCACTTGGGGTTCTATTATACTGGACAACTTGTGTCCTTCGGCTCTTAGCCTTAGATTATACCCACTTGGGGTTTTATTATTTTGGATAACTTGTGTCCTTCGTCTCTTGGCCTTAGATTGTACCCACTTGGGGTTTTAATATAGCGGACAACTTGTGTCCTTCGGCTCTTGGCCTTAGATTATACCCACTTGGGGCTTTATTATATCAGACAATTTGTGTCCTTCGGCTCTTGGCCTTAGATTATACCCACTTGGGGTTTATTATATCGGACGACTTGTGTCCTTCGGTTCTTGGCCTTAGACTATACCACTTGGGGTTTTCTTATATCGGACAACTTGTGTCCTTTGGCTCTTGGCCTTAGACTATACCCACTTGGGGTTTTATTATATTGGACAACTTGTGTCCTTCGGCTCTTGGCCTTAGATTATACCCACTTGGGGTTTTTCCCTTACTAGGTAGTTTGACGTTTAGATAAAAACAACTTTTCTTATGGCCCAACTGCATAGGATGTTTTATTGATGATAGGAAAATGGCTCATGCCTTACAATAAGTCTATCGGAACAATTGATTACATAAAACACTTTTTTAAATTGATTGCATGCCAGGTTCGAGGTACTTCTATGTCGTCCATAGTTTGCAGCTTGTACGTACCACGTTGGTAGGCTTCCGTTATCCGGTAGGGACCATCCCAGTTTGGCCCTAATTTTCCTTGATCTTCCACCCTGCTGGCTTCATTCTTCCGGTACACAAAGTCTCCCACCTTGAACGCTTCAGGTCTAACCCATCGGTTGTAGTATTGCTCCACCTTCTTTTTGTATTTGGCTTCCCTTATTGCTGCCATTTCTCGCCTTTCTTCTAACAAATTTAGGTTTAAGCCGATCTCATCGTCGTTGTCTTCTGCGTTTGCCATCATGGTCCGAAAGGTGGGCATACCGATTTCCGCTGGGATGACCGCCTCGCTTCCGTAGGTCAGGCTAAAGGGAGTTTCTCCATTGCTAGTTTTTAGGGTGGTACGGAACGCCCATAATATGTTCGGTAATCCATCTACCCATCCGGATCTTTCCCTTCCAAGCCGTGACTTGAATCCTTTCATTAGGGTCTTGTTTGCTCTCTCCACCAATCCGTTGGCTTGAGGATGAGCTACGGCTGTGTTGATTTGTGTGATATTCAATCTTTCGCACCAACTTTTGAATGGATCTCCTACAAAATTACTTCCATTATCCGTAACAATTATCTTAGGTAATCCTAACCTGCAGACGATGTTATCCCACACGAATTTTTTCACTTCCTTTCCGGTTGTCTTGGCTAGGGGCTTTGCTTCCATCCACTTGGTAAAGTAGTCAATGGCTACGATTACATATTTGACCTTCCCTGGAGCTTCGGGTAAAGGTCCTAACACGTCTATTGCCCATTGGAAGAACGGCCATGGAGCCATGACGGAAGTTAACATTGTTTTTGGTAACTTAGGAATCGGAGCGTGCATTTGGCATGAGTCACATTTCTGGATAACTTCCCTGGCGTCCCGGTGCATGGTTGGCCAGTAATAGCCTTGCCTCATAAGTTTAGCTACAATGGATCGTGGTCCGGAGTGCATGCCACACGCTCCTTCGTGTACTTCTCGGATGACATAATTGGCCTGGAGAGGTCCTACGCACCGTAGCATTGGTCCTAGATAGGATTTTTTGAATAGTACATCATCGATTAGTGTATAATGGCTTATTTTCATACGAAGGGTTCGGGCTTCATTTAGATCCTCCGGCCATATCCCTTCTTTTAAGCATCGGAGTATGGGCGACATCCAGTTTTCCTCTTCTTCTTCTACTATTGCGTTGATTATCTCTTCCTCAGTGGATGGTTTCTTTAACACTTCCATTAAGATTTCTTTTGTTAAGTGGTTGAATGCTACGGATGCTAACTTGCTTAGTACGTCTGCTTTTTGGTTTTGTGCCCTCGGAATATTCTTTATCTTAAAGTGTTTGAAGCAAGCGATATATTCTTTGGCTTTGGCGAGATATTTGGTCATGCTTTCCGTGTACGCAGTAAACTCTCCGTTAATTTGACTTGCCACAAGGTTTGAGTCCACTCGTACGTCCAGCGCTTCTATATGCATTTCCCTTGCGATTCGTAGTCCGGCAAGGAGTGCTTCGTATTCTGCTCCGTTATTAGTAGCTTCAAAATTCAATCTGAGGGCATAAGTATATTCTTCTTGTTCCGGACTGATCAGTACTAGCCCTGCTCCGAAACCTTTTTTGGTGGAAGCTCCATCAGTGTACAAGATCCACTCTCCGGTTTGGGAGATGTTGCATATCTCCTTGCCCCTCCTTTTTGGATCCGGATAAATGGTGCCGATGGGTACTTCATTGATGAAATCGGCCAACACTTGTTCCTTGACGGCATTTCTGGGTATATAGGTAATGTTGTAAGCTCCTAGCTCTACTGTGTATTTGGCTAACCGTCCGGAAGATTCAGCTCGGTTTAGTACTTGCTTGATAGGATGGTCCGTTATGACTTTGATAGGGTGAGCTTCGAAATATCGCCTTAGTCTTCTAGACAGATGTAGCAGTGTTAAAGCCAATTTTTCAACCGGAGCATACCTTTTTTCGGCTTCATGCAACGTTCGGCTTACGTAATGAACTGGGATCTGCCGTCCTTCCCTTTCGACCAACATTACCCCTCTTATCGCCTCCGTTGCGGCCGATAGATAAAGGTACATGTCTTCCTTCGGTTTTGGCGTCGTTTAGCAAGGTAGCTCCAGGATCATCTTCTTCATTTCTTGAAAAGCTTTTTCAGCTTCCTCCGTCCATTGGTATTTCTCCTTATTGTCTTTAGTAATGTTCTTTAATGTTTCAAAGAAGGGTAGGGATCTTTTGGCAGATTTTGATAAGAAACGGTTTAGTGCCGCTAGCTTACCACTTAAGCTTTGCATTTCCTTCAATGACTTTGGTGATTGCATATCGGCAATTGCTCTGGTTTTCTTGGGGTTTGCTCTAATCCCTTCGGAAGTTACCATATATCCGAGGAATTTACCTTCTTCCACCCCGAAGGAACACTTCTTAGGATTTAGTTTCATATTGATCCCCCTGAGATTATCAAATGTTTCTGCTATATCGACTAAAAGCTCTTTCTCTGTTTGGCTTTTGATGACCATGTCGTCCACATATACTTCCAAGTTTCGGCCAATTTGCGTCCGAAAGGCGGAGTCTACTAGTTTTTGATAGGTTGCTCCGGCATTTTTCAATCCGAACGACATTTTGACGTAACAGTATGTCCCATGATCGGTATAGAAGGCTATTTTCTCCTCGTCTTCCCTTGCCATTTATACTTGATGATATCCTTTGTAAGCATCTAGGAAACATTTGTATCGGAACTCCATCACTGATTCGATCTTCCAATCTATTTCAGGCAACGGATAGTAGTCTTTGCGACACGATGAGTTGAGGTTCTTGAAATCAATGCACATTCTCCAACTCTCGTCCGGCTTTTTTACCAACACAGGGTTAGATATCCAGGTTGGATATCGAACAGGCCTGATTATCCCAGCTTTTAACCACTCTTCTACGTCCTTGTTTATAGCCTGGTTTTTTTCTTCTAAAAAGAACCTCTTCTTTTGTGCAATAGGCTTGTCTTGGACATTTACATTAAGCTTGTGCTCAGCCGCCCATCGGGGGACGCTAGTCATGTCCGAAGGTTCCCATGCGAAAATGTCCCGGCTGTTCTTGAGTAACGTTATTAGCTGTCTTCTTCCTTCCTTTGAGAAATTTTTTTCTAATGCCACCAATTGCTCTGGGTATGCCGGATGAACCAGTATTTCTTCGGTTTCTGTTGTCCTTTCTTCTATTGTGGGCATCAGAAGACTTTCAACCTTAGTTTCTTTTTCCAGCAAGAATTTTTCTTCCAGCTTTCTGCATTCCGATATGATGACTGACTGGGTGACCAAAGTGGCGATACCTCTTGGTGTTGGGAATTTCATCATGGCATGTATTGTCGAAGGGATAGCTCTTAACTTCTTGATTCCGGAACGTCCCAGTATCACGTTGTAGGGGGAGGGGGATCTTACTATTGCAAATTTCATAGTCGTCCGACGATATAATCCTTCGTTTTCGAATCACACCTCTAGTTCTATTTTGCCCAACGGGTTTATGGCTTCTCCAGCGAATCCAACTAGCGGCGTGTTTGTTTTTGTCAGTCGGGATTGGATGGAGGGGTCAAGGTTTAGAAAGCAGTGTTCGTACATCACTTCTATCGAAGCGCCTTGATCCACATATACCCTACGTATAGTGTATCCCTCGATCTCTGCTTCAATGATTAGCGGTTCTTCGGAAGCATCTCCGGGAAGTATTGGAGGGAAACTTATAGGAGTATTCATCCATTCTTCTTCTTGATCCATGATTTTTCGTTTATTTTTTCTCTCCGGGTATCGGATCATATTGATGATTCGACCTTGGTTTGTGTGTGTTATTATTCCTTGGAGGTACCCTCTCTCTTTGCCGGACATCCCTGATTAAGTGGTCCAGCTTGCCTGTTTCCATAGCTTTTTTAAGTTGTTCCTTTAAATTGTGATAGTCGTTGGTGTGGTGACCTTTTTCTCCATGGTAGTCGCAGTACTTATCCATGTTTTCTCTGGCAGGTCGTCCTCTCAACGGGGGTGGCGCCGGAAGTCTAAAATGGTGTTCAGTTGCGAGAATTTCTTTAGGAGCTTTAGTGAGCACGTTTAAGTCCAAGGGCTTGACATCCCTCCGGTTTCCATCGTTGCGGCGGTAGTCCGCTCTGTAGTCATTTCTGTTAGGGTTTCGTTTCTTATTTGGCCATAGGGTGCATAATGGTCATTCCGCCGGGGTCTGAATTCCTCTCGACGAATATCTCTCCTGTGATTCCCTCTGAAGGAAGATCGTTGCGTGTTCTGATCGTTTCGGTTATACGGGTTAGGATGATAATCTTTTCTGTAGTTATCTGTCCGTTCTCCCCTTGGTACTTCCGTCAACCGATATGCTCTTTCGGAACGGATGAAGTCATCCACCCTCATCATCATCTCGGTTACTGTCCGGGGAATTTTTTCAGAAAATCTCTTTGCTAGTTCTGGGCATTTACACCCATCCATGAAAGAGGATATTTGCATTACCTCCGGAACCCCTGAAATACGGCTAGCTTCATCTGTCCATCGTTCCTTGAATTCTGAGAGAGCTTCATTAGCCCTCCGGATAATCTTAGTTATTTCCATGGGGTCTCTGACACACTTTCTACGAAGAGCAAACCTTAGCACGAACTGTTCACACAGGGTATCCCAATTGTCGATACTTCCTCGCGGGAGGCTATCGAACCATCCTCTGGCTGCATCGTCCAAAGTTTGCTGAAACATCATACACCATATGGGCATGGGCCAAGCACCTTGGTTGGCAGCTCCTTCGAATCTCGTGACGTGATCGTCCGGGTCTGTGGATCCATCGTATAACTTTATGTGGGAAGGCATCCGATATTTTGCGTTTTTAGGTCCGGAAAAATCAATTATCCTTCGGGTGAATGGACTCTTGGACGCTGCTTTGAAAGGCTTGGAAAGGTCGTCCGTCGTTTCTTTTTCTGCTTTCTGACCTCCGGTACCTTGGGGTTCTTCGTCTTCGAAGTCGAGCTGGATAGGCTTAATCGGTGTTACCCCTGTGGCATTGTGTTGTTAGATTAGAGCTTTCAAGGCGGTGAGGTGGTTCTGGATTTGTTCTATGCTGTTGGGAATTACTTCTGAGTCCTTCCCACTTCCTTCAGGTGTTGTAGGAGTAGGACCTGTCATTTCTAAGTTCGGGTAGAGTGAATGACGGGTCCCACGAATGGCACCAATTTGTTGAAGTAAAAGTTTGCTTCTACTCCAGACAAGCGAGATGAATCCTTCGGACTTTGGATTGGTCCTTCGGATTCAGGGTGATCCTTGTTGGCAGTTGGCTACTTCGGATATCTGCAAAACAGGTACGTCCGTTAGTCTCTCCCCGAGAATGTATCTCATGACCAACCTCCGGCGTAAGAGTAAGTATGTGTTTTTAGAGAAAGAAAGTATATATGAAGTTAGAGAATGAGAGAATTAGTTAACCTTTAAGTGGAGATTTCTTCTCTATTTTTAGGCCTTCAATATGGAGTGCCAGGCTGGTTTGTACTTAGTTCCTTAATGTTTGCTAATTTATGCTCCATTACCATATACTTGGTGTACTTGTTTGTACTTTGGTTCATGTACTCACTGGTTTATCCGAACGGTCATGATCTCCGGAGGGTTGAGGTCATGCGGACATTCCCAACCCTTCGGATATTGGTCTGTCTTGTTTAAATACATTTGCGTACGCCCTGTTTGATATAGATCCGGAAGGTATTTAATTTGTACGGCCTAAATCCGGAGGGTACATACGCCAACAAGTTCAAGACACTAACTTAAATATGCAATATATATGTGTTTGCAAGAAAACAATCACATTCTCGAAACATTAAAGTTGTCTTCAATATATTGTCTTTTGAACGGGGTACGTATGCTAGTAAACATTGCAGAACATTTACGCGTTTCATAGAAACTCAATCTTATACTTAACCGCAAATGTGCCTTTTCTTTACATATTTTCCCAATAACAATTTTTTTTTTTTTTTTTTTTTTTTTTTTTTTTTTTTTTTTTTTTTTTTTAACATTTAACAAGTTTTTATTGAAAATCGACGTAGGCAAACTCAAAGCAAATCATAGTTGGTTTGACATTAGTAACTCAAAGCATGCTTGTTAAAAAACGTTGTAATCTCCTTTAGTCTCTAGCTAGTTTCTTGCTACAGCGCTTTGAAACAAAATACTTTTAAAGCTAGTATTAATGAATTTTCCCTTTTAAACAAGATACTTTATTAACTTCTGTTATCTAATCGATAAGCAGTGTTAGTATAACCTTAAATATTCAAAAAAACAACAACATATTTAAATGTTTTACTTTGCAAAAAAGACACATAAAGCAAAGCATATATATATTGTGGTCCATGAAAAATCAGGCATCAAATAAAAACCGAACCGCGTGACCTTACAAATCTGACCTCCGCCGACCTCACTTCACCTTAACCAATCCCCATGATAATTGTGGGGTCCTTCATCTCACCAATAGTACGTTGCCACGTCATCATGTGGGTCCCACATTGTTTACCCATCAAAGGTTGATCAGTTAATCTGATCCGTAGATTGATAGAAACATGGCAAATCCGATTGAAAATATTATAGAATCTTGGGGTAAATATGGTAAGCTATGTTGCTGGTCCACTAGTTTTACTATAGGGAGGATTTGATGGTGTGATACCTAAAAATTTGTAAGGGAAAATATGCATAGCATTATAATTTGGTGATATAGTTAGCAATATTTCTAGTGTTCAACTTTTTGTTTATAAACATTTTTTCTTGGCAAAACTTTGATGATTGACAATGTTAACCACATGCTAAAGGGAGTTACCAAAAGAACTCAATAAAAAATTTTATTCAATACTCTCTCCGTCTCAAAATTATTGTCCAGTTTAAATTTTTAAAGTCAAACTAGTTTAATTTTGACAATAAATATATATTTTTATTATATGATACTTGATGAAAAATTATACCATTGAAAAGTACACTTAAAACACAATCCATTTATATATTTTGCATTAAATATTATATAACACCTACAAAAATATTTAGGATCAAAGTTGAAAAAAAAATACTAAAAAAATTAATAGTGGACAATAAATTTAGGACGAAGGGAGTATTTTGTATGAAAGAAAATGAAACATCCTTTCTAAACTAATGTCTGTGTGTTCATCTTGTTTAGTCGACACGTAAGGTTGTTTAGCCTAGGGCCAAGCAAAATCATCAAAAAATCGATCCGAATCTACAAACTGACCGAAACCGAGCCGAACCGACCTTTCAGTTTCGGTTTTGTATAGTTATTTTGGTTTTTGTCGGTTCGGCTCAGGTACACGTTTTTCGGTTGGAAGTACCCGAACCGACCTTATTCGGTTCGGTTTCGGTAGCTATTTCACGGTTCTTGTTTTTTTATTTGTTGCTTTTCAGGTCAGGTCGGGTCGGGTCGGGTTTGACCCGTTACTCAGCCCTAGATAATACCCTCTTTGGTGATGTTCAAGTCGTGTTCTTTTTGTTTTATTTTTCAGGTGTGTTGTTTCTCATATATAAATATTAACTATCTAGAACTTATTATCCACCTTTTTGAGGAACTTGTCTTAAAAGTACTTTAATGTAAGGTTTGGAAATTGGGATCTACATAAAACTACACTTTTAGAATGTTTTAGTATAAGTTGATATCATGGGTAGATGTCCTTTTGTGGTCCTTTTTGTATCTCATAGAAAAGATGATGTGACTATTGTTATAAGTTGATCTTGTATATCTAGTGTTTCTAGTATGGTTAATAAAACGCATTTGCTTTTCAAAAAGAGAAAAAAGGCTTTACTTTTTCATTGTGTTTGGGGAAACAACATAAACAAAAGAGAAACACTCACATGAAGATAAATTCACAAGGATTTAATGTGCTTTGGCAGGTTGACTTACATCCAAGGGTATATGAAACTATGAACAATTTTTTCTCATATGATATCATACAAAAGATTATAGAATTTTAACTAAAAGTCTGAAGCCTATAGTATCATTTACACAAAAATTAGCAAGCTTAAATTATCTTTCATGCATGATTAAAATCTAAAATTACATGTTAGTAGTCAACTCAAATAATTATCAAGCAATCAAAACTTTGTTTCTTTTGTGTCTAAGCACTACACCATTTTGGAGCTATAGTGACAAATTTTTTTTCGCGACAACATTTGTTGTCGCAACAAGTCCACTAAACGACAAAAACTTGGCATTTTTGGGCCATCTTCGACCAAAACTTTTTGTGACAACTTTTTTTCTTTTGTGACAACATGTTGTCGCAATAGAATTACTACACGACAAAATAGACGTATTCTAGTTTCTAATTTTTGACTATTTTTTCTTGCGACAACTTTTTCATTTGTTGCGACAACAATGTTGTCACTAAAAACTTTACTTGTTTTGACTTTTGACTTTATTCTTTAGTGACAACCATGTTGTCACTACAAGCTTTGTGACGAAAAATTACTTGGGGGAAAATTGCCGCCTAAACTTTTAGCGACAACATTTGTTGTTGCGATAATTTTTTGTGACAAAAAAACAAGTCAAATTAAAAAAACTTTGGTTTTTTGGGGAGCAAAAACTACACTTTTAGAATGTTTTAGTATAAGTTGATATCATGGGTAGATGTCCTTTTGTGGTCCTTTTTGTATCTCATAGAAAAGATGATGTGACTATTGTTATAAGTTGATCTTGTATATCTAGTGTTTCTAGTATGGTTAATAAAACGCATTTGCTTTTCAAAAAGAGAAAAAAGGCTTTACTTTTTCATTGTGTTTGGGGAAACAACATAAACAAAAGAGAAACACTCACATGAAGATAAATTCACAAGGATTTAATGTGCTTTGGCAGGTTGACTTACATCCAAGGGTATATGAAACTATGAACAATTTTTTCTCATATGATATCATACAAAAGATTATAGAATTTTAACTAAAAGTCTGAAGCCTATAGTATCATTTACACAAAAATTAGCAAGCTTAAATTATCTTTCATGCATGATTAAAATCTAAAATTACATGTTAGTAGTCAACTCAAATAATTATCAAGCAATCAAAACTTTGTTTCTTTTGTGTCTAAGCACTACACCATTTTGGAGCTATAGTGACAAATTTTTTTTCGCGACAACATTTGTTGTCGCAACAAGTCCACTAAACGACAAAAACTTGGCATTTTTGGGCCATCTTCGACCAAAACTTTTTGTGACAACTTTTTTTCTTTTGTGACAACATGTTGTCGCAATAGAATTACTACACGACAAAATAGACGTATTCTAGTTTCTAATTTTTGACTATTTTTTCTTGCGACAACTTTTTCATTTGTTGCGACAACAATGTTGTCACTAAAAACTTTACTTGTTTTGACTTTTGACTTTATTCTTTAGTGACAACCATGTTGTCACTACAAGCTTTGTGACGAAAAATTACTTGGGGGAAAATTGCCGCCTAAACTTTTAGCGACAACATTTGTTGTTGCGATAATTTTTTGTGACAAAAAAACAAGTCAAATTAAAAAAACTTTGGTTTTTTGGGGAGCAAAAACTACACTTTTAGAATGTTTTAGTATAAGTTGATATCATGGGTAGATGTCCTTTTGTGGTCCTTTTTGTATCTCATAGAAAAGATGATGTGATTATTGTTATAAGTTGATCTTGTATATCTAGTGTTTCTAGTATGGTTAATAAAACGCATTTGCTTTTCAAAAAGAGAAAAAAGGCTTTATTTTTTCATTGTGTTTGAGGAAACAACATAAACAAAAGAGAAACACCCACATGAAGATAAATTCACAAGGATTTAATGTGCTTTGGCAGGTTGACTTACTTCCAAGGGTGTATGAAACTTAACCAAAAGTCTGAATCGTAACATATACATGATTGAAGATAATTTGCACACACTCATTTTTTATTTCTATACAACAAAACATATAGTATCATATACACAAAATTTAGCGAGCTTAAATCATCTTTCATACATGATCAAAATCTAAAATTGCATGTTAGGAGTCAAAATTATCAAGCACTCAGAACTTTGTTTCTTAGGTTGCATGGGATATATGTGTTATTATTACATTATGGTGTATTTGGATATGTAGAAATGAGGTGGTTTATGAAGACAGAAGTTCGTGTTGGAGGCGAGTTGGCGAAAAATTAAGTTCAACGGTTGGCTAGTCTAACAAAGAGTTAAACCATAGTGCATTTTCTTTTATAATTAGCTATATGTATCAAGTTATAATCATTACATTAGTATGCTAATCATGCAATATTACTTTTAGGATTATGAAAGTGATCAAAATTCATTGTCATGACTCATGATCCTAGCTAGCCTACCATGTGGTGGCATACATTGATACATAGGATAAGATGCCCATAAAAACGTACGATGAGGGAAGTGATGATGGTGTACGGCGAGTAAGCCGGCATCCGGTAGGTTGATAAAAAGCGTTGGTGGATAAGCTTGACACGTGTCAGCAGATGGTTTGATGTGCAGAAACTGGGGTCCATGTGTTACAATGGGGCAGACAACAGTGGATTCATATGGGTACTATGTGAAGATTGCACTCTGCATGGAATGATTGGGATTTGTGAACAACTACTAATTTAACCCCACAATAACACTTTCTATGTTCCCATGTGAAAAATATTTCATATGTAGATCATCGAATTTTATAAAACTTGTCGTGCAAATTTTTTTAACGAACACCATCCAGTAGTTCCATAAATCTTGTTGTACTAAACAGTTTTTCTTTCTAAATTTGTTTTTTACATTCAGAGTAAATTGCAAAATTCGTCTTTGTAGTTTGTCCAAATTGCAGGTTTTGTCCTTAACGTTCCGAAAGTGTAGGCACCGTACTGTGAGAAACTTTGGGATGCAATTTTCGTCCATGGGTTGCAGTTTTTGGCAAGGGCAGTTTGGTCAATTTACTTTAGACATAGATGAAAACTGCAACTTAAAGTTTCACCCAAAGATGGCGTCTACACTTTCGAAAGGTTAGGGACGAAACATGCAATTTGAACATGCCACAAAGACGATTTTTGCAATTTACTCTTACATTTAACATATAACATATCAACAAGTTTTTAGTGTGAAAGTACCTTAGGTGAGCTCTAACCGAAATGTCGTGAGTTTGAATCATAATGTGAATAATAGGTAGACTTAATAGTTTGAAAGTACTTTATATTAAAGTGTCCCTGTAAGAAAAAAAAAAACAGAAAATCGTTTGTTACATTTTTACTAGTAAAATTTGTTTAAAACTTTAGAAAGATTTTAGGTTTGGGTTGGATCAAATAGCTGCTACATTTCTACTAGAAAGATTTTATTTATTTAATTTGTAAGATTATGCTTGATGGTTGGAATCATTATCATATTACATATACCAACAGTAGCGCGTAGTTTAGTTGGTAATGAGTGATGGCATGGTTGCACCTTGACATCCCTATAGCCACAACCATTGAGTGAGTCATATATGTCACCAATATTGTGAAAGGCAGTCGATTGTGAATCAGTCGGGTTACCGGTTATTAACCTTTTGCACCTAATCATATAAGATACCCATTCTACGTTGATGAACCATATTTTAGATAATATGAAATGCGTTATTCAAATCCAAAGGCATGTTTACAAACTTATTTGGGTTAAAAGCTATTGAATTTAGCGAAAATTACTGCAGACCCCCTTTTCAGGGGTTTGTGTCTGAAACTGCCCCAACTTTTTGCCGTTTTCAATTCTACCCCAACATTCCCCTAAAATATTTACGCGACATACTTGAAGGACAGATGTCATCATTTCGAGCTCGAAAAAAATAAAATAAAAAATAAAACTTAACATGTCGTGTATATATATACGCGACATGTATATATATACGCGAACCTGCATGGTGTTGAAGATACCCATGTGGCGGTTTCGATTATGGAAGATGTTAATGAGGAAAGATTAAGGGATGATGGGAATGACGATGAAAATAATGTTGTTGGTGTTGGTGGAAGTAACATCAGAAGATCAGTTTCTTTGAATGGTTATGATGCTTGTAGGAATAGATCTGAAGTGCATAGTACTAATAATTATTATTCGGATCGACATGATATTCAAATTCGATCACTTGATGGTGGTGATTTGGGGTTTGAAGTTAGCAAAGTTGATCAAACAAAAAATAATTGTCCCACAGAAAGGGAATGATCTTGGTCCCGGTTTCATAAAGTATCGGGTACATTTCTGAAGAATTCTCAACAAGCTGAGGATCTTTGTTGGTTTTCTTTTTTTCAATTTTTGTTGAAATTTGAAGTTGTATAATCATGTTTTGTTTCTTAAAGGTGAAACAGAAACTATAAGTGCACAGTTTGGTGTTATTATTCGGTTTATAATATGTTTTGTTATTATTACTTGCTTATCATCAACATTTGATAGATATATATGTACGGTGATTAGCAATTCTCAAATCCATTTCATTTTTCTTTTCTATGATCATGACAAAATGACACATCTGTGAAGATGATCATCACAGGTGGCCTCATTTGATACACGTTTCACTAATTTGGATGTTTCTGTTGGTATAAATATATTAGTTTCCTGGTGAAACATAATCCTTTTGCAGGTTTACATATGTCGCGTATATATATATACATGTCGTGTATATATATACACGACATTTTAAGTTTTTTTTTTTTTTTTTTTTTTTTTTTTTTTTTTTTTTTGAGCTCCGAAATGATGACATCTGTCCTTCAAGTATGTCGCGTAAATATTTTAGGGGAATGTTCGCCGTTAAAAAAAAAAAAAAAAAAAAAAAAAAAAAAAAAAAAAAAATTATATATACCTCATAACAAGCACCACATGCACCATCAGAAACACATTTGAAACACGAGTTGTTCTGGACTGAATACAGCTCATTAGTCGTCATGTTCTGATACACATGCTGCTGATGATGATGAGGATGATCTCCAACAACGCCGTTAAAATAGTTAACGGGAGGTTGACGGAACTGAAACGCTCCGTTAAGTTGAGGAGGTGCAAAGGTGTTGTTAAAAGGTGGTGGTGGTGTTATTTCGTTCATTATTTTCCGTCGTTCAGCTTGTAAAAGAAGGCGTTCGAGCTTTTCGATGCCTTCTCCGCGATAGACGCCTTGTGGTTGTTTGTTTTTCTTTTGGGATGATGATGAGTTGTTTTTTTTGGTCATTTTTGAGTTTTTTAGTGAGAGAAAAGGAGGGTTTTGTGGGTTGATGGAGATGAGTGTCAATATATAGGGGTTGTTTTTTTTGTTATTACCTGGGAACAAATTACTAATGCTTCTTTTTACTGTATTTGTTTTGAGTGGAGTAAAGACACTAGTGGTGTGGAAGTAGACAATTAGATAGATAAGTAAAGATGTTCACTTTAAAATAGTGATTCACTTGACCATACACGCATATATTGTAGTTCAAGACACTAACTTAAATATGCAATATATATGTACGTGTTTGCAAGAAAACGATCACGTTCTCTAAAGTTGTATTCAATATAGTATCTTTTGAACGGGGTACGTATGCTGGTAAACGTTCCCGAACATTCACGCGTTTCATAGAAACTCAATCTTATACCCAAGAAAGTCGGGTCCATTTAACAAGTTTTTATTGAAAATCGACATAGGCAAACTCAAAGCAAATCGTAGTTGGTTTGATCGGATTAGTAACTCAGAGCATGCTTGTTAAAAAACGTTGTAATCTCCCTTGTCTCTACCTAGTTTCTTGCTATAGCGCTTTTAAACAAAATACTTTGAAAGTTTTAATGAATATGATCTCTTATAAGTTTTAAACAGGATACTTTTAGTAACTTGTGTTATCTTAATCCATGAATCTGTAGCCGATCATTACACAATCCTACATATTGAATGTCATAAAAATATTAAAAATTCTGAAAAGTACATGTTAGTTATTTTCAAGCCACCCTGAAATAATCAGGGCCCACTCTACAAAAAATAACATCTCTTGTAGGATTCATTTTTCTGTATCATATGGTCACAAATTATATGGAGTACCTTTTTCCACTTAAAGCACAAAATAGAGAAAGCAATGGCTTTCTTTTTCACTATCTGCAAGTTAATGATTATCCTTCTATAAAATTTTTGTAACCTCATGTATTAAAATGGACTAAATTAAGCTAACCTTCATAAGCTCATAAACCGAAAAAAATGGGCTTATGAGCTTTGAAAAATTCAAATAAGCACATAAGCCGAAAAAAAGATGGCACTCATGACTCATCTACATATACCTATAAACTCATATATACATTGGTGCTATGTGCATATACATCAATTCAAACATGTATTATAATCATAATTCATAAAGCTAGATGACATTAAAGTTAATGATGCAAGAGTGATGAGTTATTTCCTTGTAGTAACTGTATATCTAGCTTTATGCATCCTTGTGTTGATGCTTCCCTACTTTCAGTATATTTACAAATAAATAATATATAGAGAAAAAAGGGTAAGATATAAGAGGTGAGTGAGGGTAGAGAAATAGGTACAGAACCCATATGAGATAAAGACAGAAATAGGACTCTCTATAAGGCCAAAAACTAGTACATGTTATATTGAAAACTAAAGGGTATGTATGTATATATGCATATATGTATGTATGTATGTTTAGTTGTAGCAGTAGCATATGTATGCATGCATGCAACCCACAGGGTGTTGGGGACAGATCTGGACCATATTTTATATATTGGCATCTGGGTGTTGTTACTGCAGTTATATGATGATAAGGTACAAAAACTAAGTGCTTTTTTCATGCTTATTTTGTTCATAAAGAGAGATGCTGTTGCTATCAGATAGACAGAAGTTTGTTGTGTTTGTACAGCATCTAAATTAATTTAAACAAAAGAAGAGGTGGCTTCACATACATAGACAGCCATACAACTCTATATTGTACTACTGATTTATCATACTCTCTCAATTAGATTTTGGTCCCACAAAATATTGGCATCTCTAGTGTTATGTATTTATAACATTTAGCTTGATGGTTTTTTATTCACTTTTTTTAACAGTGAGGTATTTTTTGTTTTGAATACGGATCATTATTGAGTTGTGGAGATGGATTGTAGTTTGACGTCTCCCCAAGTGATGAGGTGCTTGTGGAAGAAAACTAGAATTACCGACATGTCCTATATGAGTATCTCGGCCCCAAAACTTTAAATTAGACGCCCTTATAATGAAGGATGACGAATCACACGTGAAAAGTGGCAATATCATTGTTTAGAAGGTCAAAACTAGTGAAGACCAGCAAAGTTGTTAATCTTGAGACTTGGCATATCTAATAAGTTTTGTAAGTTTCAAATGGTAAGAAATGATATGGTTAAATTAAAAGGACCACTTGTTATACCACATGGCCCTCCAGTCTATTGGATAGCTAAACAGGGATTTGCTGACTTGACTCATTTTCTATATTTGGCCATCTGGGACCATCTAAGGTTGATGAGCTAAGGAGTATGCAATCCCAAATGTGATACAGATCAAATTAAAGATTTAATGAAACAGTGAAGCATGACTAACATGCAAGACATATCCAACTTCAAACAAGTGAACAACTACTATAACTTTCATAAAAGGGCCTGATGGACTGAACATTGCCCAACCTTAGGGCCCAAAATCCTTTTTAAAGGTTGCCAATAATGCAGAAGATTTTGCTCTTTGCGAGTTCCTTATCTATTTCCAAACAAACGTTTAATCGCCTGAAATCTGGTCAATCACATGTTTGCTTTTGGCAATGACTTGCAGATTTGGAGTTGCCTGAGAACCATCTATATAAGGCTACCTTTGTAAAGTTTAGAACATAACTTTTGAAATGCAACAAATTCTATATCTTAAAATGTGTCTAGATGTTGTATTGTTGCAATTGAACGTAAAGACAATGCGTGACACAAGTTATTTTTTTAAAAGATAAAAGAAGTTGTATGAATATCATCAAACTAAAAAAAGATTCTTACAAGGGTGGATCAATTTTTGTTTTCTTAATTTTACGACCAAACAGAAAAGGTAAACGATGAAAATGACTAAAGGTAAAATGTTATTGAAAATGACTGACTTCACACAATTTGCCTAAGAATTGGACAGAAATATAAACCAAAAATCAGGAAAAAAAAACATATAAAAAATGAAGTTCAGGTCCCTAAATGACAATTTTGGGTCTGACGGTCGGGCCTAATTTCTGAAGAGCTGTTTCTCTAAGCATCAGGCTCATCGAGGCTTTGTATGGGTTGCCCGTCGGTCCTTAACTCCTCCTCATTTGAAAGTTGTATTTTATTGAAGTTGAACATGTTACATTTGGCTTATGCATCAATAGCCTGTCACAAAGGAGGATACATTTAAAATCGTTACCATAACATAGAACTTGTAAAATAATAATTATCTAACTCCGAGTTTAACTATCAAAGATAAGTAGATAACTGTGGCTCTGGTGCAGCTATGGGAGAGCATTATTGACAGGCTCTGATGAATGATATTACTTTGTAAAATCTTGATACTAAAGATGTGAATAAGAAATGGAAAAGCACATATAGAGGCATTCATGCCTTATCAAAAGCCGAAAAACTTAATAAGTTGAAGGTGTCAGTTTCAACCCATCCACTTATGAATGGGTCGATTTTGGTTTTGTTGTACTTATATCTCAAACGTGGCAAAGGAGGAGTCAATAAGTTTAGCTGAAGAAGGGGCGGCCAACATGTCAAATTTGGAAACAAAAAATGTTGGACCTTATAATTGTATAAGTCTTGAAAGACAAAGGACTAAACATGTTAGATAGAAAGTTTATAACCGAATAGCGGTTAAGTTAGTTAAGTTAGTTATTTGTAGGAAGTTAGTTATTTCTGAATGGTTGTGTTGTTTGGTTAACAGCCAACTTGAACCGACATGTTGTTTGGGTCATACCCATTCGACTAGTATATGTAGGATACAATGTAACGTTTAGAAAGTGTGTCTCAAAATACAATGTAACCACTGTTATATTGATTAATAAATGAATCATCTTCTTGTATATCTTGTGCATATATCGATCCTGAAATATCTGTTTGAAGACCTGTGAAAATATAACATGGCAACAGAGCCGAAGGTTTACAAGATAACAAGTTGTGATTCAAGTTTTTGATCAAGAGGATCAAGAGACCGAGAAGGAAGACACCAAGGATTGTTGGGGAAGATAATGCATGATCAGAACCAATAGAAGTTGCAAATTAGCAACATACTTCAATCCAATGAAGATTGAAGGAAACTTTTGTGGCAGCGGCAAGTTTTGATAAGTTTTGATAACCGACACAAAAGGAAGCAAACGTAGACACCAAACGTATTGGTGGGAGAAAACTTAGAAGAACAATTGTTACATACCTTTATTGGTGTCTTGCACACGACAACAAAGAAGTGTCTTGCACACGACAACAAAGAAGAAGAGACCTTGTTGCTATACAACGCAACAAGAAGAAAGGTTACGACGTCAAGAAGAAGGATACTTTGTGTTAAGACAACCGGTTGACAAAATAGAACACAAAGGGAATACTCGTTATAAACGCAAGAAAACGGATGTTGCTTGGTTTATAGAAAGTATACCGATTTGGAAAAACAATCAAGGATTGTTATTGGAAAATACGCTCGCAATACAAGGAAGACAACAATAGGAACAATATGATCAATTGTTTGCAAGGAATACCGTCGAGTATTCTTGGAGGTTGTTGTGAAGTTATACGGTGTGGAACAAAGAAGAAGAAGTATTGTGGAACGCGGACAAGCAACGAGGGCAACAAGGTTTTAAGCAAGTCGCTTACCTTGCTGGAATACTACCGTCGTAGTAGTAGGAAAATAAAATAAACAACTCGCTTGTTTTTTTGGAAATGCCGAGAGGTATTTGAGAGAAAAGGATACTTGTGAAGAACTTGGAACGAAACAACAACAAACAATAAAGTTTGATTGTGGCCAAGAACATGTTGGGTGTTTTTTGGAGAAAGAAGCCGAGACAAAAGAGGTCTAGGGCATACACACGCTTGTACCAAGTCGACACAAGAGAAAGAGAAAGACAACGTGGAAGTATACAGCAACAAGAAGAAGTTTGTTGGTTTATTGAAGAAAAGGAGACAATTCGACAACATCAAAAGGAGAGCGAGAGTTTTTCTTTACGAATTGGTTTAGTAACAAGGAGTAAACAACGAAAACACCAACATGTTGGCAAGACAGGAATAAGGAAAGAAAGAGACACGAAGAAGAGTATGAAGACTCGAAGAACAAGACTTAAACAATTAGGGGGGAAAATGTTGGACCTTATAATTGTATAAGTCTTGAAAGACAAAGGACTAAACATGTTAAATAGAAAGTTTATAACCGAATAGCGGTTAAGTTAGTTATTTGTAGGAAGTTAGTTATTTCTGAATGGTTGTGTCGTTTGGTTAACAGCCAACTTGAACCGACATGTTGTTTGGGTCATACCCATTCGACTAGTATATATAGGATACAATGTAACGTTTAGAAAGTGTGTCTCAAAATACAAAGTAACCACTATTATATCGATTAATAAATGAATCATCTTCTTGTATATCTTGTGCATATATCGATCCTGAAATATCTATTTGAAGACCTGTGAAAATATAACAAAAAATACTTTTGTGATGACGCTTAGTCTGTAAATTTGTAGTTGCTACTTGCTACTTCATTATATACCGACACTTTTGGCACACATTAAACATTCAGGCTCGTGGACCATATGTTGATAACTACGAACTTGTTAGAAAAATCCAATGTAATACTTCATTCGTTACATATGGCATTAAGGTTAAGTCAATCATGATTTTCAGGACCAAACGACCGCCTGTTTACCAAAACTACAAAGAGCAGAGACTGATACATGGCAGTTTGGTAGTCTTTGGCTGGCTGGTGGTTTATCCGGCTAAAACATGATACTATCAGTCTATCACTAACATCTAACTCCCTGGGGCATGTGATAACTAGTACATTTCAGCTTCAAATGGTACCTTGATAACAGATAGACACTCGTAACTCGCAAAATGCAAATTACCTCTTTTTGCTGGACCTTCTTTTTAGTTTACATCACAAGTTGCTTCATGGGTGCTTGTATACTGTCGCCTGTTAACGGAGTCAAAGGTAATGCAGAACCCTTAAGTCATTAAATGTAAGAATAACGAATTAGTGCTAACATAAATCAATAGCAGTGTAGTAGAGAAAACCTTGCTTTACCTTGGAAATAGAAGAGACAGAGGAGGAGAATCCATGGAAGATGCAGAAAGACAACACGATGAAGGGTAAAATTCAGGAAAAGGGAATTCTGGTAACTTAAAGACGACTGCCTTTCTACTATGCACATCAATGAGAACCAATGCACCTGCTATTCTCAAACATCACAGGTTCATGAATCTTAGCAATACTTTATAAATGTGCTAATAGTGAATAACTTATATGATAATGAAGTAATGATCGCACTCAAATGTATGTCTTAACTCTGCACTGAGTCCACCAATTGATCTCTACTATTTACTCTATCATCCACAATGTCGTTGGTCATACTCGACTGTGTTCTCTCTTTTCATCATGGTCACACATTTGGCTGTAAATGTTTTAGTCTGTTTTTGTTGTTAAAGTGAAAATTCAACAGTGTGAAAACTGATTTCCATGTTCAGATAACCCAAAGGCAAAAGCTGAAGCCATGGGTTTGGCTATGTAAAGATTGATTTTGGTAGGTATGTATCCTTTTGAACATTGACAAGATTTTACAAGTCGGTTCATATAGAGTTAAACTTGCTTCTAACATCTTTCTTTTTATGTTCAACGACCAATGTACTAAATAATTCAACAACATCATTAGGGTATGTTTGGCAAAACTAGCTCATTTGGGAGCTGAAGCTAGAGAGGGAGCTTCTTTTGAAAGCTCTTATAAGCTTTGTCAGCCAAATAAATCTTATACTTTTAAGCTAGCTTACTTTCTAACCTCCTAAAAGTTTGTGAGCCAAACATGCCTAAGACAAACATGAAGTCGTGGATGTAAAGACTGAAGACAAACATGAAGTCATGGATGTAAATATGTAATAGACATGGCATGAGCAATTAATGGGGGCTTTTGCAATATGACCCGTTTGATAGCTTATAAGAACAGTAAATAAAACCCAAAAAAGGACCGAAAACAGAAACTGCACAAGAAGAACTTCTTTGTCCTTTTAACGTTTCTACGTAGTCCGTTTGATCGCTTCGAGCCTACGTACCATACACCCCAGGATTGATGCAGTCTCGTAACGGTTTATTGCAAGCGAAACAATATCCCGTAATGCATAATCGGTTTGAAGAGTAAGAAAATATTCAAGAGTATATGGAGTAATAGTGATTTTTTATTGTGTTTATAATAGAGTTTAGCATCCCAATTTATAGATGAAGAAAACCAGTTTGAACCCACGTATTATCAAATGGTTTTCCCATCATATCACTTCCAAGAATCACTCTCATATCCCTTTTAACTCGTGGTATACACTGGACTAAGTAAACATGTAACAACCCACTACTTTGAATAAGTCAAGCCAAGCAAGAATGACTTGTACAAAGACGTTGGAGCATGCATGTTTACTTATATCACTAGCTTACTCCCACCATATCCTTATTCTCAGTCAATATGTTTATCAACTTATAAACAAACTTATTTTCTTAAAATGTTCAACCTAATGTAAGAAATTAATATGAGTATACATTAATTTCCAACAATCCCCCACTATGTTTAACAATTACTCTACTCACTCGAACATGTTGTGCTACAAGGTGTCACGAAGATTAAACCTTGTTAGATATGCATACACAAAGTAAGATCGATTCAATTGTGTCCAAAGATTAAACCATGAACCTCAAGATAATGGTGTCCTAAGATTAAACCAAAACCTTTTGACCTTACCATTGTTATATTGTGCATTCTCAGCTCACTACGCTCACATATGGCCATGCGCTTAAATCCCTTTCGTAACCCTCTAAGAGAGAAACCATAACTCTCTATTTGAGGCGGCACCACCTCTAGGTTATATAGGCTAAGCTTCTCTATTGTCCTCATTGTTAAGACGCCTCAAAAGCTTGGTTAAGAGGTTTTACCTCAACCTACACCTCATCAACGACGTACTATCTTTACTATACATGGGATAATTAGGTTGATAGTACCTTGTATCGATTATTGACTTCGTTATTACCCATTTAACTCGTAATGCAGGAGCTCTACAATCAAGTCGGGTTTCCATCACCAACTGATTCACATTTGGTTTCAAACCCATGCCTCTAGCAATCCTCAATAAATCTCTCGTCAGAGACTTATTAGGATATACCCGACAAATCACTTCACTCTTATCAGTCTTATCACAAATACTCACTAAGTCTCTCGTCACATATATAGTAGTATCACACTCAAGTTTCTAGATCACTTTACAACTTGTCTATAATGGTACCATATCATTATTCTCTATATACATGCCAACACTATGGAATCTTAAGGTGTTAGATTTCTAATATACTAGCCTCTCAGAATTATCACAACTTGACAATATAGACAGTTTAATCACATTCTCAAATACTAACTTGCTTCCTGCTCATTCAAAAAGCAACTCAACTCAATCTTTGTGAGTATAGATTAATCCACCTGCTTGTGAATGTTAAACAATTTAGAGTACTACCTTTCGATCTCAAGGAAATGCTTATGTGCTTAATATGGTAACAATTTATTCCTTCACGATATAAGTTGCAAACGATTAGTAGACTTTCTATGTGTGTACTATACTGCCATGAAATTCTAGACCAAAGTTGTGATCAAGATGATCAGTCATGATCACATTTGAAGGTCCACAATTCGGAATCATAGGTTAACGGTTTCAACTTAAGTTGCATACCAAGTCAGCCAAATATGCCCGTTTATCGATTTCATGACACTGTTACACACATACACTAATCTACTCTTCTTGGACAATAAACCAACTACTACAATCCTTATACAAATGGTCGCAAACTTAACCTTTTGTGCAGCTTATATTATGATCATATCATATAATTAGTGTCACATAATAAATTGTTTATACTCTAAATGTTTACTACTCTCTATATTTCGTGAGTCAAATCTCAACTTTTGATCACACAACAATTTGAAAATGATTTCTCATGTCATCAAAATATATCACTCCAACATGTGATTAGTTCATCAATAATTCATCGTTATTTATTTCTTAAATTTCAAAATTTTAGTATAGTCACAACATATAAAAGATAAATGTTCAACACATATATATTTTTGATAAATGAACAATCATACTCAAATGAAAATAGATTACACTGGAAATAAAGACGATTACACTAGAATTGGAAAACAAGAACAAAACCAGCAAATTATTCAAAGGCGCTAGCCGCCATGCTCAAACATAAATTATTCAAAGGCAAGATCTTCTCGCGTTGATAGCCTCAACAAAGGCGTTGTTGTTAGCCGCGTAGTTACGTTGCGGATTCACTGAACAAGTACTACTTCCTCCACCATTAATCCTTTCTTTCTGGAAGAAAAAAAAAAGGCTAGGTTAGTTAATAAAACTTGGTGAACAAGTTATACAACACAACAAACACATAAAATATAAAAAAAAGTACTAATACTAGTTAATCAGTTACCGTTAAATGACAGATCATTAACTAACTGACCTATTTAATTTTACAAAAAATAATTGAAAAAAAAAATAGACACGTACACACATAAAATATCAACAAACTATAAACATATCCTTAATCATTTAAAAAAAAAACAAAACAAAAAAAACAAAAAAAATGTTAAACAAGTTAAAAAAAAATAACTAACACATGAAATAATAAACAAACAATGTACGTATTGTTATTTTATTATTAACTGTTAAGTTAACATATAGTTATCACTAAAAAAACAAAAAACAAAATATAAACATTTACCGTTAAATAACTAAAACAAACAACTAAACAAGTACAATTTACACACTTTAAGTATCACAAAACAAACTTTTTTCTCGCTTCTTTCTAGTTTTATATAAAATCGCCGTTAAAAAAAAAAAAAAAAAAAAAAAAAAAAATTATATATACCTCATAACAAGCACCACATGCACCATCAGAAACACATTTGAAACACGAGTTGTTCTGGACTGAATACAGCTCATTAGTCGTCATGTTCTGATACACATGCTGCTGATGATGATGAGGATGATCTCCAACAACGCCGTTAAAATAGTTAACGGGAGGTTGACGGAACTGAAACGCTCCGTTAAGTTGAGGAGGTGCAAAGGTGTTGTTAAAAGGTGGTGGTGGTGTTATTTCGTTCATTATTTTCCGTCGTTCAGCTTGTAAAAGAAGGCGTTCGAGCTTTTCGATGCCTTCTCCGCGATAGACGCCTTGTGGTTGTTTGTTTTTCTTTTGGGATGATGATGAGTTGTTTTTTTTGGTCATTTTTGAGTTTTTTAGTGAGAGAAAAGGAGGGTTTTGTGGGTTGATGGAGATGAGTGTCAATATATAGGGGTTGTTTTTTTTGTTATTACCTGGGAACAAATTACTAATGCTTCTTTTTACTGTATTTGTTTTGAGTGGAGTAAAGACACTAGTGGTGTGGAAGTAGACAATTAGATAGATAAGTAAAGATGTTCACTTTAAAATAGTGATTCACTTGACCATACACGCATATATTGTAGTTCAAGACACTAACTTAAATATGCAATATATATGTACGTGTTTGCAAGAAAACGATCACGTTCTCTAAAGTTGTATTCAATATAGTATCTTTTGAACGGGGTACGTATGCTGGTAAACGTTCCCGAACATTCACGCGTTTCATAGAAACTCAATCTTATACCCAAGAAAGTCGGGTCCATTTAACAAGTTTTTATTGAAAATCGACATAGGCAAACTCAAAGCAAATCGTAGTTGGTTTGATCGGATTAGTAACTCAGAGCATGCTTGTTAAAAAACGTTGTAATCTCCCTTGTCTCTACCTAGTTTCTTGCTATAGCGCTTTTAAACAAAATACTTTGAAAGTTTTAATGAATATGATCTCTTATAAGTTTTAAACAGGATACTTTTAGTAACTTGTGTTATCTTAATCCATGAATCTGTAGCCGATCATTACACAATCCTACATATATAGTGAATGTCATAAAAATATTAAAATTCTGAAAAGTACATGTTTATTTCATGCCACCCTGAAATAATCAGACCCACTCTACAAAAAATAACATATCAGCTTGTAGGATTATTTTTCTGTATCAAATTGTCACAAATAATATGGAGTACCTTTTTCCACTTAAAGCACAAAATAGAGAAAGCAGCTGCTTTCTTTTTCACTATCTGCAAGTTAATGATTATTATCCTTCTATAAAAATTTTGTAACCTCATGTATTAAAATGGGCTAATGCTTCAAAGATTTATAAAATGCATAGATACATGTTTTTTTGGTGTCTCACATGACTTACGACTGATCTATAAAACTAATAGGTTTTCAATTCATGTAAAGTTAAATCGAATACTAGAATAAGAAAAGAACTCCAATTTAAGTAATCCAACTTTTGTTTTTCGTCCAAGTGTATCTATATATCTTATGACTCCATTTCAAACCTACCATGGTAAATCACCATTTACAACCATAAGCATTTTTACGGCTTATGAACTTATTTGAATTTGAAAAAACCTCTTAAGCTCACTTTTTTGGGCTTATGAGCTTTATCAAGTCAAGCTTATTCGTGTTTAGGTTTATAAGCTTACCTTGATAAGCCCATAAACCAAAAAAAGTAGGCTTATGAGCTTTATAAAATTCAAATAAGCACATAAACCGAAAAAAAGATACCACTCATCTACATATACCTATAAACTCATACATACATTTGTGTTCATGCTTCCCTACTTTCAGTATGTAATAATCAATTCAAACATGTAATAATCATAAAGCTAGATGACATTAAAGTTACCCATAATGCAATTTCCTAGTGGTAACTGTATTTCTAGCTTTATGCATCCTTGTGTTCATGCTTCCCTACTTTCACTATATGTACAAATAAATAATATATCGAGAAAAAAAGGTAAGATATAAGAGGTGTATGAGGGTAGAGAAATAGGTACAGAACCCATATGAGATAAAGACAGAAATAGGACTCTCTATAAGGCCAAAAAGTAGTACATGTTTTATTAAAAACTAAAGGGTATTTATGTATATATGCATATATGTATGTATGTTTAGTTGTAGCAGTAGCATATGTATGCATGCATGCAACCCACAGCACTGGCGGAACTATGTAGGGGCAGGGGAGGGTCCCGGCCCCCCCAAAATTTGCGGCACTTAGTGTAAATATTATAGGTTTTAGGGGTAATTTAGTTGAGGTTACAAACAAATCTCCGATTCGGCCCCCTCAAGAAAAATGTTCTAGTTCCGCCATTGACCCACAGGGTGTTGGGGACTGATCTAGACCGTCCAGATTTTGCATATTTGTATGGGATATAGGCATCTGGGTGTTGTTACTGCAGTTATATGATGATAAGGTACAAAAACTAAGTGCTTTTTTCATGCTTATTTTGTTCATAAAGAGAGATGCTGTTGCTATCAGATAGACAGAAGTTGGTTGTGTTTGTACAGCAACTAAATTAATTTAAACAAAAGAAAAGGTGGCAGTCACATACATAAACAGCCATACAACTCTATATTGTACTAATGATTTATCATACTCTCTGATATGGGTCGACCCGACCCGACCCGACCCGAACCCGATAAGACCTTATAGGGTCGGGTTGATTCGGGTCCAATATATAGTAAAACCTCTATAAATAAATACTGTAGGGACTGGGATATTTTATTAATTTAGCGAGATATTATTATATCGATAAATTAATAATTTATTAATTTAAAAAGGTTTTACGTATGACCATTAAATTCAAGTCTAATATACTAGCTAGTTACAATGTATAATCATTAAAGACGAAAAATAAATTTGAAAAAAAATTTCCAATTAATGTTTTATGAATTCACATTCACACTTTACGAAAATAAAATTAACACTTTTTGTTGCAATACGAGAAGATAACGCACCAACTCTTTAGTGCAATAAAGAGATTTTAATAAAAACTCAACATGGATTTGAAGTTCAACAAAAAAACAAGTGACTATGGATTTATTTTCTACTAAACAATATTAGGATTTTGAAGTATATTTCACAAACACACATATATACATATATATGGAATTTTCAGTAATTATTAATTTATGATTTCGTTGGGAATAATATATATATATATATATATATATATATATATATATATATATATATATATATATATTGGGGTTTAAAAAAATTATTATCTTATTATTTTATCGATTGAGGTCTAAATTTGTACTGGTTCTAAGTTGTGACTGGACAAATTATTAATTTTATCGAGGTTATTAATTTATCGAGTATTAATTTATAGATGTTTTACTGTACCTTATCAGGTTTATCAGGTCAACCCGATAGACCCGATAGTCTTATAGGGTTGGGTTAGGGTTTTAGCTAATTTGTTATCAAGTTATCGGGTTAACCCGATAAACCTTATAAGACCCACTAAAAGTTTAATACTCTTGCTAGCTTTTGTGTTTGAAGTTGGTGCATAGGTCTCTTTGTCTATACAGGAAGTATTGTACAAAGAAATATGCTAATTATTCTTTAAGACACCAAACTTCATGTTGAGTCTTGCAGAATTAGCTTTGAGAATCGAGAACATGATTAAATGGAAGTTCTGGGGGCCAAAAATAAACAATAAGTCATGAAATAAGGTCTTGCTTAATTATAAGAACACACTAGTTATTCTTATATCCCCCTAGTCTCTTGATGATATGTAAAGTTTTAGTAATGAATCTCACATACAGAAACAATACAATTAGCATTAGCACCTACATCTCATCAACTATGTTATGAACAACATTTAACAAAACAGTAACTACACCAAGTATCCCATCACGTTGAAAATAATATCAATCCTTGCTATATTTTTTATACCTTAGCATGAGAACATATTATGTTTATTTACTTTTGGTATTGGGCAACATGCAAATCCCACTTCAGTTATCATTAACCATAACAAGCTAACGTCTTACTTTATTATATGTCTTGTAATTACTTAAAACTTCATGTTTATAACTATACAATAAAGTGTAAACATGTATAATTAAAGTAATCATGAACACCATCATTTAGTTTCAATAATATTTTCAAGTTAACATACTACTTCATTTATTTATGTCATTCTAAGAATATATAATTATTGAAGTAGTATTATATTACTTCATTCATTTATGTCATTCCAATAATACATAAATATTAAAGTTGAAGTAGTATTGTTATTGACACATGTTCTAATAGATGTCTAATTTAGAAACAGTAAATTATCCATGTTGGTCTCACGCATACATGGAAATTCACCTTGTTGTTAATATTTAGCCTGCGTCTCACGTTTACTAAATTTCAACACCAAGTGTTTCTTAGATTATATGTATATTTAATCATATTAGAACTGTAGTCTCTTACTTTGCAGTTAAGAGAATCCGTTAAATCATATTCTTATGTGTTGTACCTTGCACACAATGTAGATTTCTCCCACTTGTGCATGGAACAACATCATGTACCACATAAACAACACGCACGCATTTGTTAATGTGAACAATATGATTTATGTCATTAGCATAACTAGTAGATATAGAGTTTACTCAATCAATCAAGGAAACGCACATGACTATCCTTGAAAATATTAGTGTCTATGTTTGAAAAGTAATTATCTTGAGACATTCAAAAGATAATCTGAGTTACAGTTAAGACAATAAGTCTTATAACTCCCACTGAATTAAAGAACATTACAATAATCCCTTCTTCAGCCATAAGAACACAATACTCCCACTGATTTTGACAACATTGTAAATGTTTCATTAATCACTGAAAGGAAAAAGTGTACTATACTTTTCTACACCTTTTAAGAAAACCCATTCCAACAATTATATATAGGTTCTAAAAAAATGTATTCTACTACGTAAATGCGATTCATCACATTACAAACTATTAATTTGAAAAAACTGAGCATGCAATTTCTTCCTGAACAGATCTACCATTCCAACAATTGTTTGTAGTATCTTTTAAATGGTCAAATCTAAACAACTAGATAAAATAATCTAATTTGTCTTTTACCATTTGCAGTAATTAGTATAGCTAGCTTCTAATAACTCATAAAGTGCAAATAATCTTACTATTAAATCTTGCTATGAGTTATGTATTTAGAATTTATACTATTCTAATCATCCTATGGAAAGAATAGGATTAAGTTTCACACTTCTCCTAATGGAAAGAAGACTTGGTTTATTCTTTTAGTAAAATTGACTCTAACCAAAAACTCATGCGAGTGTAGATCAATTTACTTGATAAAAGAATAACTTACGTTTACGGTTTTAATGTTGCATTAATACATTTAAAAGAATTTACAAAATTCAATTTTAGTATTTTCGATAATGAATTTTCAAGAAAACATAATACCCAAGGATATATTCATATAAACAACATATTTTCTTGAAAATCTAGGATCCAACTTTACATAGATTCCACCACATCAGTTGATCTGCTAGTGGTGAAAGTATAAAAGATGGTAATCTGTCGAACAATAATTGGCAAACACTTTTCCAATTCCTAGACCATTATGGGATTTACATCAAATTGATTCATCAATTTGTCATGTAAGCATGTTTCATCCCATCTCATGCCTTAAGTTCTAGGTCTCACGCATCAACTTAATTAAGTTGTCTAACTTAGAAACTGCAAATTCTCCATGTGTGGTCTCACGCAAACTCGGAAATTTACCTTGTCATTAAAATTTAGCCTACGTCTCACGTTTACTAAATAATAACTTCAAGTGTTTCTTATAGTTAGATGGCATGTGACTTAAATTTTTAGGGTATTTAGTTTGATGTGAAATCAAAACATGTATAAAGATGCATGCACTCATCTTTATAGCATAAGTTTTCAAAACCTTTTTATAACCAATTCTTAAGATTAATACAAAAAGTTTTATTTGAGGTAAAATACCTTAAGATGACTTTGTACAAGAATGACTTTAAAAGAAAATCGTTTAAGATGTATTCGTAAGTGTGATAACCAATGCAGACTTTAAGGCTCTTTCCAAGCCTTCTTACCACGACTATTAATTTGTCTTAAAGGAGTTACTTTTAAAACCATGTGTACAAAACATCAATCAGGTAAAAGTTTATGGATTAAATCTTAAAACATGTAACAAAGTATGAATCTTGCTAGTCTCGCCTTGGAGTGAATTACCGTGCGAAGCGAACCGTTGTTGGCTCATAAGACACCGCAAGATTCAATCTTTATAACTTAAAGTTTCACCATTATTAGTCTATATTATTTTCTTTATAAAATTACCCTTTTATTGCTTACAACGTGTCCAACAAAATAAAACAATAAAACAAGTAATTAAAGACAAATCAAGCAACTAATAAGCATAACAATTATAAGGTGAAACAATTAGCCACATGCATTCTAGATCAGAAAAGATCCTAATAAAAACAATTCTAGGTTTTTATATGCATATAATTAACTAGGGTCTTCACCTCTTAATGGAAGTAAGCCACATACATTGACAAGTCAATTGCGTAGGCCAAAGCTAATCACATACCACATAGCACATAATTGATTTTAATAATATAATTGAGGTCTTCCCCAATATTATATCTATCTAAACATGTGACAATAATAATAAACAATTAATGATCCACGACTAACATGCATGTTTTGTCACGGATTAAAGCATAACAATTACCACATAGGTCACAAGTACATTCAAATAACCGGTTAATGATCTAGGGTTTTGTAACACCCCCAAAATTTGGTACAGCGGAAGACTCAACAAGCTTTCGGGGCGCTACGGGGATTGGTATCCAACACAAGACATAATAGAACGAGATAAAGTAAACATAATAAAAACACAACCAAAATGGGGTTTTAAAGTTTACATTTATCCCAACATCATTCAGAGTCAGGCCTAAAAGAAATAACAGTAGGTCCACAATTCAATATCAGAGAAAAATAGATCCATAAACCAGGTGCCTTAGCCGAGCCTTCCAATCCATGCATCCAAATCATCACTTAATTACCTGAGAAAACGTGCTAAAAGTCAGCTTTCGCTGGTGAGATCATAGGTTTAAATTCATCATCAATATAGTGGACATATACGCAAAACGCTTGCCAGCTAGATTAAGGATTTACTAAAAGCCTGCGGATACCCTCCGCTCCAACATAACACACGGATACCCTCCGCTCTAGCATAGATATCCGGGTAACCCCCGCAATATCATAAATACTCGGATAACTTCCGAAGTATTGCTAACCTATAGGTGCACACTATAGTATCTAAATAAGCCAACCTTGAATAGTATACACGAAACTGTGTGACTAAAGCTGACAATTCCAAATAAGCCAACCTTGAATAGTACACACAAAATATATGTGACTAAAGCTGACAATATATCCTAGTCCATACGCATAGCAAGTTTTAGAAAGAATATAGAAGCGATAATAGTCCACATAAATAATTTGCACGTTTCTTACCCCAAGTATTGAAAACATAGTTCAAGATTAAAAAGTGGGGCTATGACTCACCTCAAGTCCAGAAATCAGCAAGAAGAAATCAGTAGAAGTAAGATGTATAATAACTCACAAGACGGCAACTACGGACTCGGCACAACCTAACAATATCAACTTGCTCAGAAATCATTTCCTCAAATTCAAATATTCCCAAACCCGAACGTATTCCGTTTTATTTACCGAAAATCCATTTCGTATTAGTTTGGAGTTTTTACGTTTGGTATCCATACGGGTGGTGGGTCGACACAAACAAACCAAAAAGTCTCACAAAAGAATAATAAAATAAACTATAGATCTAATATTAGCCCAATATATCATTTTAATAAATCGTCGAGGTTTATCAAATTCGTTGATTTGATAATCCCTATATTTATTTATGTAACATACCGTTCGAAGATTACACCCAATCCTAAAGCACATAGCACACAAATACTATATGGTATATATCGTAGTTTAATAAACTCCTTATATACATCGTCAAATTGGCCAGATTTCCCGATATATATATATATTTAGCAATTTATTATCCTCTACATATACCACAACCTATGGGCGTCGTAGGATACGATGCCCATTAATATACTCATTTCGTACAGCCAAATAACTCGGTTTAACCTGTCGGTTAAGTAAGTTATTTAGTTATAAAAAAAAATGTTTATATTAATCGTCATATATCCGTGACAACACAAAAGTCACAAACAATAACTCACCTGGACTCAAGTGACCACGACTCCGCATAACTCGATAGCTTTCCTCGTTACATATATAAAATAATATTTCATTTAATATTTAGTAATCGTCGAGAATTTCTCGGTATTTATAATATTTATTTATAATAATACTTCCAATAATATTACGCTACTCTCGTAGCATAATATATTTAGTCGTATTATTTATAATACAACTCGTGATTTTTGTTATTATTAATATACGCATTTATACAATTATATATACGTTATTCACGTCTATATATTTATATAAACGTTTATATTACCAATAATATTATTACGAGTTTTATTATTTGCGTTTTAAATTGTAAATAATTATCGAGTCATACAAAATGGTCACATGTCCGAGTCATGACTCTCGGCTCATTGTCCAAGTCCAAAATAATGTGAGTAAGTCAATAAAATCAAAACATCTCCGTCCAAATCAATCCCAATACACGTGCTACAACAATAGGGTCCGACTACGGCACCCGACTAACCTATCTCCGTCAATCTAAGTGACCGTCTCACAATCGGTCCCCAATACCACTTTTCGTCAACACATCTTCAAAGTATACCACGAGTCCATAATAACTCGTCAACCGCTTCAAAATCATATAAGCCACAATAATGACTATAACCAATAATTTATATAAATAATAACCATAAAAATGAATTTAGCCAAAATATATATATTTCGCCATCTCAAACGGTTCTCAAAACAACCATGTTCGGGTCAAGTTACCAAGTCAACCCGAGTCCAAAATCATTTGCCAAGCGTTATGGGGGTCCCACCCGAGACCACAAGGGTCACGGCTAGCTCAATAGAGCTCGACCCAAAAAATATCAACTCCGACCCTACGGGGTCGTCGGCTCCAACACAAACCGACCAACACAATCAATCAATCAAGAATCCAACCAAAATAATCAATCACTAGGACCAAATAAGGTCAACAAACAAGAAACCGGATCAAAATGTCAACCAACAACTCGGAACATCACAAGTCGAGGGTGAGGCCCTCGGCTTTTGGGTCGACCACGCAAGGAAAAGCAACCAAATATCAAAACCCGGATACCAAACCAAGATTTAACCATGTTTTAACAAAAACCCATTATTGTTTCATCATTTTCCTTCCAAAACCGCCCCTAAACATAAAGAAAATCATGGGTTTGACTCGTTTTTCAACAAACCCGATGCACCCCGTGCATACTTACCCGTGGATCTACAAGAATCAACCAAGAAAAGTGGTGGTGGTGAGGTGTACGGCGTCGGTGGTGCTCAAACAAGGTGGGGGGGGGGGGTTGTTTTTGGGCGCGTGTGTCACAATACAAGAACAAGGGAGGTGTGGGGAGTATTTTGGAAGTGGCGGTGTATGGTGGTGTGCGGCGGTGATGGCCGGAAAAGGGTGGCCGGCGGTAAGGAGTGGAGAGGAGGGAGTGGGTGTGATGTTGAAGATGAAAATGATATTATGAGGTTAGGGTTAGGGTTTATAAGAGTATTTTACACTTTGGTCCCTCTATTTAGTCTCCTTTATATTTTGCACACTAAACCTTTTACCACCAACTTTATTTTATAAAAACGTCCCCTTACGTAAGTAAAGACTTACAAAAAAAAAATATTAAACGTCCCCAAAACTTGTTATATTCACCATTTGTCGGACTAAATATATTATTCCATCGAAACTCATAATAAATACGTTACTAAAAGTCCAACGTATTAAAACTCATAAATTTTAAACTTTTCAGTTTCCTAGTGCCGGAGTCAACGTAGTACCAAGTGAGAATTTAAAAATAAATCACCAAGTATAATGCCATAACGAATTATTAAATAAATCTCAAATCCCATAACGATATTAAATATAATTAACCGTAAAATAGGTCTTACAAGTTCGTTACGAATAAAATTCCAAATAAAATTTATAAACGAACTTTAACGTAATGCGGGTTTTCAAAATGGCTCCCTAAATTGCCGGTTGTCACATCCTCCCAGTCTCAGAAGAAACCCGTCCCGGGTTTCTCTCGGAACAATTCATCTACGAAGTGAAAAGCTTCGTATATCTCTTCCGGAACTCGTCCTCACATTCCCACGTAAATTCTGGTCCGTGTCGGGAATTCCAACGAACCTTGACGAGCGGAATGCGACTTCGCTTGAGTCGTTTGACCTCACGATCTAAAATCTCAATTGGCTCTCCCACAAAATTCAATTTCTCATCAATACGGATATCCTTCATTGGAATAACAGGCATCTCATCAGAAAGACATTTCTTCAAATTACTAACGTGAAACACATCGTGAACTTTACTCAGTTCATGTGGTAATTCCAACCTGTAAGCCACGGGCCCAATTCTTTCTAAAATAAGAAATGGTCCAAGGCGACCACGTTTCCCGAAACTTATCACACCCTTCCAAGGCGAGACTTTCAGCATCACTTTGTCTCCAACCTGGAACTCTAAGGGTTTACGTCTCTGATCGGCGTAACTTTTCTGCCTATCTCTGGCTGCTTGCAATCGATCACGAATCTGAGTCACTTTTTCAGTAGTCTCCAAGATAAGTTCAGGGCCTGTGAGTTGGCTATCTCCAACTTCCGCCCAACCAATAGGCGAACGACATTTTCGGCCATACAAAGCTTCAAATGGTGCAGCTTTAAGACTTGTGTGGTAGCTATTATTATAGGAGAATTCCGCAAGGGGTAGATACTTCTCCCAGCCTTTACCAAAGTCTATAATACATGCACGAAGCATGTCCTCTAAAGTCTGAATGGTCCTCTCACTTTGACCATCGGTTTGGGGATGATATGCAGTACTCATATCAAGTCTCGTCCCCAAAGCCTTTTGAAGTGATCGCCACAAAGCTGACGTAAAGCGGCTATCGCGATCAGAAATAATCGATATCGGAACTCCATGACGAGAAATAATTTCCTTCACATACAACCTCGCAAGTTTATCAACACTATCATCTTCACTAATTGCTAGGAAATGAGCAGACTTGGTCAAACGATCCACAATTACCCAGATAGCGTCACAACCGCTAGCTGTCCTTGGTAATTTGGTAATGAAGTCCATTGTAATCCGCTCCCATTTCCAAACTGGAAGTTCTGGTTGTGTCAATAATCTTGACGGTCTTTGATGTTCGGCTTTAACCTTAGAACATGTCAAGCACTTACTAACATACAATGCTATATCAGCCTTCATGTTTGGCCACCAATATAACTTTCTCAAATCCTGATACATCTTGTCAGATCCGGGATGAATAGAGTACCTTGACTTATGCGACTCATGCATAATCAACTCTCGAATTCCTCCATATAAAGGTACCCAAATCCGATCTCCAAAACATAATACTCCATCGGAACGCTTAACAAATCCTTTGTCATTCTCAGCCATCCCAAATATGTTCTCAGCAGGTCGGTTTTCTGCTTTCAACGCTTCCGTTTGAGCTTCAAGTATTTGAGACGGTAACGGCGATACGATAGTCATCCCTAGTGACCTAACTCGTAACGGTGGTATTCTTTCCTTTCAACTAAGAGCATCAGCAACAACGTTTGCTTTACCAGGATGGTAGCAAATTTCGCAATCATAATCGCTTAGCAACTCAATCCAACGTCGTTGTCTCATATTGCGCTCTTTTTTATTCAAGATGTGTTGTAGATTTTTGTGGTCAGTAAACACAACACACTTTGTTCCATACAAGTAATGTCTCCATATCCTCAAGGCAAAAACCACAGCACCTAACTCCAAATCATGGGTCGTGTAGTTTTTCTCATGCTTTTTGAGCTGTCGGGAAGCATAAGCTATTACTTTCTCTCGTTGCATTAACACAGCTCCCAAACCTTTATGTGAAGCGTCACAATAGACGACGAAATCCTCGTTACCTTCAGGTAACGCCAAGATAGGAGCACTACACAACATCTCCTTAAGTAATTGAAATGCTTCCTCTTCCTTATCTCCCCATTCATACTTAACACTCTTTTGAGTCAATTTGGTCAACGGTTTAGCTATCTTCGAAAATCCCTCGATGAATCTTCGGTAATAACCGGCTAAACCTAAAAATTGACGAACTTCTGTCGGGGTTGTAGGTGCAACCCAATATTTTATTGCTTCAATCTTAGCAGGATCCACATGAACTCCTTGTCTATCAATCACATGACCCAAAAATTGTACCGTCGGAATCAAAAATTCATATTTGGAGAACTTGGCATACAGTTTCTCCCTCCTGAGCAATTCTAAAATAAGTCTTAGATGCTCCTCATGCTCCTTCTCACTCTTTGAGTAAATTAGAATATCGTCGATGAATACGATCACAAACTTATCTAAATAAGGCTTACACACCCGATTCATGAGATCCATGAATACCGCCGGTGCGTTAGTCAACCCAAACGGCATCACCTGAAACTCGTAATGCCCGTAACGGGTTCTGAAAGCCGTTTTCGGAATATCTTCCTAGCGAACTCGAAGTTGATGATATCCCGATCTCAAATCGATCTTTGAATACACACTCGATCCTTGAAGTTGATCGAACAAGTCGTCGATCCTCGGTAACGGGTATATATTCTTCACCGTTAACTTGTTCAGCTCTCGGTAATCAATGCACATACGAAACGATCCATCTTTCTTTTTCACGAATAAGACTGGGGCTCCCCAAGGGGAAGAACTTGGTCTTATGAATCCTTTTTCGGCTAACTCCGCTAACTGTTTTGACAACTCCTCCAATTCAGTAGGTGCAAGACGGTAAGGCGCTCGTGCTACAGGTGCAGCACCAGGTATCAACTCAATCTGAAACTCCACTTGTCTAGTAGGCGGGATTCCCGGCAAATCATCGGGAAACACATCAGGAAAATCACGAACTATAGGCACATCTCCAATGCACCTTTCCTTCTTCTCCGTCCCTCCTTTCTCAGAAATTTGAGCTAAGAAAAGGTAACATCCTTTCTCCATTAGCTTTGGTAACTTAGTGCAAGAAATAACTGTTAACCGGGATGGGCTCCTCGAACCCTTTTCAATCTCCTAGTATATTTAGGATTTCCTTTCCGTAAGGTACACGCACGATCTTCTCGTCGCAAAGTATGTGAGCACGATACTTCGACAACCAATCCATACCAATGATGACATCGAAACTTCCTAACGTGACAGGTAGAAGATCTATGTTGAAAGGGTGGTTCAAGAAATTTAACGTGCAACCGCGAATGATAGTATTAATCCTTTCTATGTTCCCATTTGCTAATTCTATATCATACCCAATTCCTAAGGCCATCGGGGGTTTCTCTAGTAAGGGTGCAAACGTAGTGGACACAAAACTTCTATCGGCACCAGTATCAAATAGTATGGAAGCATAACGATTATTGAGAAGGAACGTACCAGTAACGACGTTCGGATCTTCTCCTCTCTCGTTCCCGAGTGCATATACTCTTCCCTGAGCAGCTCCAGCTTCCACACGTTGGTCCCCGTTATCTTGTCGTCCACGGTTTCCTCCAGCTCCACGGTTTCCATGATTGTACCCATTACCACCCGATCCTTGATTTCCTCGGTTCCACGATTCTCTACACTCATTCCTATAATGTCCCTTCTTTCCACACCCATAACAAGTAACGTCTGCCTTATTTCTCATTTCAGGAGCAGCTTGAACCATAGCAAGAGGTCGAGCTCTACAATCCTTAGATGTGTGTCCTTTCTTTGAGCAGTTCTGGCATCTCACACTACACCATCCAGAATGATTCTGGTGGCAACGACCACACTTGGGTGCATCACCGTTCTGGTTCTTCTTATCTCCATTCCCAATAGCATAAGCCTTAGCTTGTCGCTTGTTTCGGTGATCATTACCCTTAGAGTGATGGTCTCTCTTTCTCTTTCCATTCTTATCTTTGTCAGCTCCTTCCAATTCCAACGAATCCATTAGTTGTTGAGCAATTGTGATTGCCTCATGGATGTTTGCAGGTCTAGCAGAAATCACATCATTCCTTCTAGCCACAGGCAACCCATCGGTATACCTCTCGATCTTTTGAGTTTCAGTTTTTACCATATCTGGTAAAAGTATGGCCAACTCCTGGTAACGACGATTGTAAGTCGCCATATCAGTACCCTTCACTTTGTGATTCCAAAACTCAATCTCAAGCTTCTTAACCTCATTCCTTGGGCAATAAGTCTGGATCAGCAGAGACTTAAATTGCTCCCAAGTCATAGCATAAGCCACATCACTCCCAACTGAATTTTGGTAATTGTTCCACCAAGTTAAAGCTTCATCTTTGAAAGTAAAAGAAGCAAACTTTACCTTCGCATTCTCAGCACAACCACTGACATTAAACACTGACTCAGTCTTCTCAATCCACCTGACCAAGTAAACCACTCCTTCAGTTCCACCAAACTCAATAGGTCCACAAATCTTGAACTCCTTGTAGTGACATCCACTAGCACGAACAGGTGGAAAAGTTCCAGCAGAATTGTTGGAATTATTTGACTCAGCCAGTAGTTCAGCAACTCTTTGCTCCACAAGTTGATTGATCATTGCTTGATCCACAGTAGGTGCATTAAGTGGAACATGATCATTGTCTCCCTGAACATCAACATTTTGATTCATGTTGTTGCGGTTAGTAGTGTCCAGGTTGTCAGGAGTAGGGGTTTCAACATTTCGAGTAGGACGGCGTCCTCGGCGACCAGGGGTAGTCACTGCAGGACCAGTTCTGGTAGCTCTAACAGGGTTTCGTCGTGGGGCCATTGATCCGAACACTCCTCGGTGTAGAAAGCAACAAGGCAACATAACCCAAACATCTAGCCACGCTGCTGGCGGAGGCTCCTCAACTCCTGCCTCAAGCCATTAAGATCTCTCCATAATGATCCTAACTCCACACTATGGGTGTCGCTGTGTCTCTTGAGGTCTGCCACCTCCTTCTCTAGCTCGGTGTTCCGGTGCCATAACTTGCGGTCGGCCTCTCAAGCTGTGATAAAACCTCGCTGTAAACTCCCAATGTGCTCATGAACCTCCATCAGAACTCTCCTCATCTCAGTCGACCTGCCCTCAACAACAGTCATATCAACTCTCAAATCCGCTATAAACTCTCCAATAACCCTCTCAAGTCGATCAGATAATCGTGAGATCTTCTCGCCTTTGGCAGTAATCTGAGCCCACAACCTGCCACTCTCACCTAACTCTGCCTGCTCAGCAGAAACCTCAGATGACGCATCCGACGCCACTGGACTACCAGGTGGAGAATCAAACAGAAACGGGTGATCAGGTGAAACAGGCTCAATCGGATGTATAGGTGAATCAGGCTCCTCAGCCTGAGCTGGTGGCACTAACATATCATCATCATCAGGCATCTCCTCCTCCTGAGGGTCATCCTCCTCCTCAGGGTCATCATCATCACCCTGCTCAGCCTCCTGAGGGTCATCAGCCTCATCCTCACCCTCGTACTCCTCCTCCTCCTCATCGGAAGAGTACATCATCAATCGTCGTCTCCTAACAGGTGAACCATGTGGAGATGTGGTAGGTGATCTAGGACGACGACGCAATGATGTGGGTGTCGCCTCTGACAGAAGAGAGTGGGCATCAATCTGTAAAGGTGATGGAGTAGGGCGTACCGACATACGTGCCGTAGCTCGGTGGGCAAAGCGTGGAGCCACACGAGCCAAAGCCTGATGAAGAGTAAGCTGCCTCGATGTACCAGGGAGCCCCAGAGAAGATGAGGGTCCCCGCGTAGATGCAGCAGGCGGTGCTGAAGTAGAAGCTGTCTGCGACACAGTAGCTAAAAGCATGGCAACCTGGTAAGGATCATCAGATGCCATAGTGAACTGTGCTGGGAATACCGGTGCAGTAAGAATATCCTTGACAACATCGGGCATATGGGAGGCCATAGTCTGTGACAACGGCGTAGGCTATGTGTAAGTGTTTCAAAACAACTAAATCGCAACTCAAAATATCATACCAAAAATCCTCATCATATAATTTCAATCATATAATCTTAATAAAGAATTTCAAATACCGCATTACTAAAACATTTATAAAACAATTAGACCATATAATTCCTTGAAATGCCATCTTATCACTAAATCAATATATTCCATAATCTCAAGTCATCTCAATTATCTCATAATACCTCAAAATAATCGAAGATGCTTCGGCTTGGCGGGCTGGCGGGCAATGGTCAAGGATCATTTTCTATAAAAATTCGGTTATAGTTTAGGTGTTTATTTACCTAGTTCTCTATAACCTTGGCTCTGATACCAATCTGTAACACCCCCAAAATTTGGTACAGCGGAAGACTCAACAAGCTTTCGGGGTGCTACGGGGAATGGTATCCAACACAAGACATAATAGAACGAGATAAAGTAAACATAATAAAAACACAACCAAAATGGGGTTTTAAAGTTTACATTTATCCCAACATCATTCAGAGTCAGGCCCAAAAGAAATAACAGTAGGTCCACAATTCAATATCAGAGTTTAGAAAAATAGATCCATAAACCATGTGCCTTAGCCGAGCCTTCCAATCCATGCATCCAAATCATCACTTAATTACCTGAGAAAACGTACTAAAAGTCAGCTTTCGCTGATGAGATCATAGGTTTAAATTCAGCATCAATATAGTGGACATATACGCAAAACGCTTGCCAGCTAGACTAAGGATTTACTAAAAGCCTGCGGATACCCTCCGCTCCAACGTAACACACGGATACCCTCCGCTATAACATAGATATCCGGGTAACCCCCGCAATATCATAAATACTCGGATAACTTCCGAAGTATTGCTAACCTATAGGTGCACACTATAGTATCTAAATAAGCCAACCTTGAATAGTACACACAAAATATATGTGACTAAAGCTGACAATATATCCTAGTCCATACGCATAGCAAGTTTTAGAAAGAATATAGAAGCGATAATAGTCCACATAAATAATTTGCACGTTTCTCACCCCAAGTATTGAAAACATAGTTCAAGATTAAAAAGTGGGGCTATGACTCACCTCAAGTCCAGAAATCAACAAGAAGAAATTGGTAGAAGTAAGATGTATAATAACTCACAAGACGGCAACTACGGACTCGGCACGACCTAACAATATCAACTTGCTCAGAAATCATTTCCTCAAATTCAAATATTCCCAAACCCGAACGTATTCCGTTTTATTTACCGAAAATCCATTTCGTATTAGTTTGGAGTTTTTACGTTTGGTATCCATACGGGTGGTGGGTCGACACAAACAAACCAAAAAGTCTCACAAAAGAATAATAAAATAAACTATAGATCTAATATTAGCCCAATATATCATTTAAATAAATCGTCGAAGTTTATCAAATCCGTCAATTTGATAATCCCCATATTTATTTACGTAACATACCGTTCCAGGATTACACCCAATCCTAAAGCACATAGCACACAAATACTATATGGTATATATCGTAGTTTAATAAACTCCTTATATACATCGTCAAATTGGCCAGATTTCCCGATATATATATTTAGCAATTTATTATCCTCTACATATACCACAACCTATGGGCGTCGTAGGATACGATGCCCATTAATATACTCATTTCGTACAGCCAAATAACTCGGTTTAACCTGTCGGTTAAGTAAGTTATTTAGTTATAAAAAAATGTTTATATTAATCGTCATATATCCGTGACAACACAAAAGTCACAAACAATAACTCACCTGGACTCAAGTGACCACGACTCCGCATAACTCGATAGCTTTCCTCGTTACATATATAAAATAATATTTCATTTAATATTTAGTAATCGTCGAGAATTTCTCGGTATTTATAATATTTATTTATAATAATACTTTCAATAATATTACGCTACTCTCGTAGCATAATATATTTAGTCGTATTATTTATAATACAACTCGTGATTTTTGTTATTATTAATATACGCATTTATACAATTATATATACGTTATTCACGTCTATATATTTATATAAACGTTTATATTACCAATAATATTATTACGAGTTTTATTATTTGCGTTTTAAATTGTAAATAATTATCGAGTCATACGAAATGGTCACATGTCCGAGTCATGACTCTCGGCTCATTGTCCAAGTCCAAAATAATGTGAGTAAGTCAATAAAATCAAAACATCTCCGTCCAAATCAATCTCAATACACGTGCTACAACAATAGGGTCCGACTACGGCACCCGACTAACCTATCTCTGTCAATCTAAGTGACCATCTCACAATCGGTCCCCAATACCACTTTTCGTCAACACATCTTCAAAGTATACCACGAGTCCATAATAACTCGTCAACCGCTTCAAAATCATATAAGCCACAATAATGACTATAACCAATAATTTATATAAATAATAACCATAAAAATGAATTTAGCCGAAATATATATATTTCGCCATCTCAAACGGTTCTCAAAACAACCATGTTCGGGTCAAGTTACCAAGTCAACCCGAGTCCAAAATCATTTGCCAAGCGTTATGGGGGTCCCACCCGAGACCACAAGGGTCACGGCTAGCTCAATAGAGCTCGACCCAAAAAATATCAACTCCGACCCTACGGGGTCGTCGGCTCCAACACAAACCGACCAACACAATCAATCAATCAAGTATCCAACCAAAATAATCAATCACTAGGACCAAATAAGGTCAACAAACAAGAAACCGGATCAAAATGTCAACCAACAACTCGGAACATCACAAGTCGAGGGTGAGGCCCTCGGCTTTTGGGTCGACCACGCAAGGAAAAGCAACCAAATATCAAAACCCGGATACCAAACCAAGATTTAACCATGTTTTAACAAAAACCCATTATTGTTTCATCATTTTCCTTCCAAAACCGCCCCTAAACATAAAGAAAATCATGGGTTTGACTCGTTTTTCAACAAACCCGATGCACCCCGTGCATACTTACCCGTGGATCTACAAGAATCAACCAAGAAAAGTGGTGGTGGTGAGGTGTACGGCGTCGGTGGTGCTCAAACAAGGTGGGGGGGGGGGGGGGGGGGGGGGTTGTTTTTGGGCGCGTGTGTCACAATACAAGAACAAGGGAGGTGTGGGGAGTATTTTGGAAGTGGCGGTGTATGGTGGTGTGCGGCGGTGATGGCCGGAAAAGGGTGGCCGGCGGTTAGGAGTGGAGAGGAGGGAGTGGGTGTGATGTTGAAGATGAAAATGATATTATGAGGTTAGGGTTAGGGTTTATAAGAGTATTTTACACTTTGGTCCCTCTATTTAGTCTCCTTTATATTTTGCACACTAAACCTTTTACCACCAACTTTATTTTATAAAAACGTCCCCTTACGTAAGTAAAGACTTACAAAAAAAAAATATTAAACGTCCCCAAAACTTGTTATATTCACCATTTGTCGGACTAAATATATTATTCCATCGAAACTTATAATAAATACGTTACTAAAAGTTCAACGTATTAAAACTCATAAATTTTAAACTTTTCAGTTTCCTAGTGCCGGAGTCAACGTAGTACCAAGTGAGAATTTAAAAATAAATCACCAAGTATAATGCCATAACGAATTATTAAATAAATCTCAAATCCCATAACGATATTAAATATAATTAACCGTAAAATAGGTCTTACAAGTTCGTTACGAATAAAATTCCAAATAAAATTTATAAACGAACTTTAACGTAATGCGGGTTTTCAAAATGGCTCCCTAAATTGCCGGTTGTCACAGGTTTCTAATTAATTACAATTTAATTAATTAAACCAAAAACCCTAATTAGGGTTCATGAAAAAAAAATCGACCCCCCCCCCCAAATTAGGGTTAGGGTTTCGAAAACAAAAAACAAACCCTAGATCCAAAACATGTATCTAAAACTATAAAAGATACGATTTTTATTATGTTTAAGTAATCAATTAAATGTTATACATGGCTCGTGATGCCACTGTTAGAAATTAAATATCATGACAATCATATAAATCAAAGTGCACACGTATGCGGAAGCTATGGATCAAGTATAACATATAATTATTAACAAAAATATAAATAGGAACGTACCATATGCAATCTTGAATTCTTGAACAATTGATGAACCCTAATTAGGGTTTATAAGGATCAATGAATAACCCCTTACCGTTTTGTTATTCGATCCAAAATACAATCAATAGTGTGATTATACCACGTTCTTGTACACACGTACTAATAGCGAATTAAAGTTAAATGCTAGTTTAAATAATACACAAAACAATATATTTGTTATAAGACAGCAAAACTAATCGACTAATAAAAGCAAACCACCAAACTCTTTTGTGTTTTTGTCTTTGTCGATCACATTAACCAAATGAAAAGAAAGCCCCTTTTAAAATTCATGCACATGCATAATGCACATGCATAATACATATGCATGTATATCAAGTTTCTGTGATATTGTCGAGAAGTGCAAATATAGAAAAGGAATCAACAATTGTTTAGGTTTTTAATGTGTACTAGAGAGAGCAAATTAAAATCCTTTGACATTGCTTTTATAGGATACAAAACTTAAGGAACAAGTTAAGGCTTGGGTTGGGTTAGCAACCCTAGGCCGATCGGATCTAAAAGCCCACAAGGGTTCTAGAATTTTCTTGTTCTTTATTTTTTATCCACAGTCCTTATTTTTGTATGTTTGTCAATTTGCATTAATTACTAACATTCTTTATTTGTTTTGTGTAATTAATAATTAAATATAACTTTTTATATTAAATTATTATACTTTAATTCTCATACGTAAAGTGTGCAATCCCGTGGTTTCGGGTTCGATACTAGACATATACATATTAATATTTATCCACAAACTCTAACACACACTTGCTAACTTCCACTATTTACGTGGTTTGTGGACAATGCGTGTAGAATGGCTCTTGGGACAATTACTGAGGTCTTGCAAATTCCTACTTTAAAGACCACCGCCACAACATGATTCCTATCTGACCATTAAAAAAACCAATGTATTTCAAATTCTAAATCATGAAAGTCAAGGATCTTAGAAACTCGATGGTTGTTTTAGAAGATTCAATCCCTGCTAAGAGTCAAAAGAAAGTTACCTTTTCAAGGGGTCTAGCAACACACATATAGTTTACACTTGGCTTATGCATCAATGGCATGTCACAAATGAGGATACATTTAAAATTGTTACAATAATATAGGACTTGTAAATTGATAATAATTTATCTAATGCAGCTACGGGAGAGCATTATTGACACTAAAGATGTGAATAAGAAATGGAAAAGCATATAGAGGCATTCTCGCCTAATCCAAGCCGAAAAAGTTATTAAGGTGTAGGTGTCAGTTTCAACCCATCTACTTATGAATGGGTCAATTTTAGTTGTGTTGTATCTCAAACATGGCAAATGAGGTGTCAAAAAGTTTAGCTAAAAATGGGCCAACGTGTCAAATTGGTCGAACAGGAGAACCTGGTTAAAAATCTTCCAAAGTTGAGAAGATGATAATATAGAAACCAATAAGTAATTTGTAATATCAACTACCAACTGAGGCGAAAACGGTTAAGAAAGCTCAAATGAGGTTGAACAATTACTCTACTCACTCGAACATATTGTGCTACAAGGCGTCACGAAGATTAAACCTCGTTAGATATGCATACACAAAGTAAGATCGATTCAATGGTGTCCAAAGATTAAACCATGAACCTCAAGATAATGGTGCCCGAAGATTAAACCAAAACCTTTTGACCTTACTGGCGAATACATACGCACTTCCATTGTTATATTGTGCATGCTCAGCTCACTACACGCGAATATGGTACCACCTCTAAGAGAGAAACCATTACTCTCTATTTGAGGTGGCACCACCTCTAGGTTACATAGGCTAAGCTTCTGTGTCGTCCTCATTGCTAAGACGCCTCTAAAGCTTGGTTAAGAGGTTTTACCTCAACCTACACCTCGTCAACGATGTACTATCTTTACTATACATGGGATAATTAGGTTGATAGCACCTTCTATTGATTATTGACTTCAATTCGTTATTACCCATTAAACTCGTAATGTAGGAGCTCTACAATCAATTCGGGTTTCCATCACCAATCGATTCACATTTGGTTTCAAACCCATGCCTCTAGTAATCCTCAATAAATCTCTCATCAGAGACTTATTATGATATACCTGACCAGTCACTTCACTCTTATCGGTCTCATCACAAATACTCACTAAGTCTCTCGTCAAAGATATAGTAGTATCAAACTCAAGTTTCTAGATCACTTTACAACTTGTCTATAATGGTACCATCTCATTATTCTCTATATACATTCCAACTCTATGGAATCTTAAGGTGTTAGATTTCTAATATACTAGCCTCTCAGAATTATCACAACTTGACAATATAGAAAGTTAAATTCACATTCTCAAATACTAACTTGCTTCCTGATCATTCAAAAAGCAAGTCAACTCAATCGTTATGAGTATAGATTAATCCACCTGGTTGTGAATGTTAAACAATTTAGAGTACTGCCATTCGATCTCAAGGAAATGCTTATGTGCTTAATATGGTAACAATTTATTCCTTCACGAATAAATCCGATAGCTTAATATAAGACTAATGCTAATAGCAACACCATTTTCACAAAAGCAACTCCGCCATGTCAGCGCCACTTAAGCTTTCTCTCTCCACAACTCCACCCCAACCATAACTAGCTAGTGGTAACCACAAAAGCGACCCCGAAAACTACAACCAAAAACATACTTCATAAAACAAAAAAAAAATAAATAAATAAACTACACACACAAATCTTGCGAATGTTTCGGTTGGCTGAGCAACCACAACTTTGAAATGGTTGCTTGGTGACGCGTCGCTTTGGGGTGAGCTAATGGAGCAACGCATTGCTTTTATGGGGTTGTGGTTGGGAGGCAACTCCCATTAGCATCAGTCTAAGTTGCAAACGATTAGTAGACTTTCTATGTGTGTACTATACTGCCATGAAATTCTAGACCAAAGTTGTGATCAAGATGATCAGTCATGATCACATTTGAAGGTCCACAATTCGGAATCATAGGTTAACGGTTTCAACTTAAGTTGCATACCAAGTCAGCCAAATATGCCCGTTTATCGATTTCATGACACTGTTACACACATACACTAATCTACTCTTCTTGGACAATAAACCAACTACTACAATCCTTATACAAATGGTTGCAAACTTAACCTTTTGTGTAGCTTATATTATGATCATATCATATAATTCAATTTATTAGTGTCACATAATAAATTGTTTATACTCTAAATGTTTACTACTCTCTATATTTCGTGAGTCAAATCTCAACTTTTGATCACACAACAATTTGAAAATGATTTCTCATGTCATCAAGATATATCAATCCAACATGTGATTAGTTCATCAATAATTTAATAGGTCAACTGGTTTCTAGCACAGTTTGACTTTGTTCCACAAAGAGTATTTCTTATACGGAGTACTCTTTTTTAACAATGGTTCATCTTTATTTATTTCTTAAATTTCAAAATTTTAGTATAGTCACAACATATAAAAGATAAATGTTCAACACATATATCTTTGATAAACGAACAATACTAAAATGAAAACAGATTACACTGGAAATAAAGACGATTACACTAGAATTGAAAAACAAGAACAAAGCCAGCAAATTATTCAAAGGCGCTAGCCGCCATGCTCAAACATAAATTATTCAAAGGCGAGATCTTCCCGCTTTGATAGTCTTGACAAAGGCGTTGTTGTTAGCCGCGTAGTTACGTTGCGGATTCACTGAACAAGTACTACTTCCTCCACCATTAATCCTTTTTTCCTGAAAAAAAAAAAAAAAAAAAAAAAAAAAAAACAAACATGTTACCGTTAAATAACTAAAACAAACAACTAAACAAGTACAATTTACACACTTTAATTACTACAAAACAAACTTTTTTCTCGCTTCTTGCTAGTTTTATATAAAATCGCCGTTCAAAAAAAAACCAAATTTATATATACCTCATAACAAGCACCACAACCATCAGAAACACATTTGAAACACGAGTTGTTCTGGATTGAAGACAGCTCATTAGTCGTCGTCATGTTCTGATACACATGCTGATAATGATGAGGATGATCTCCAACAACGCCGTTAAAATAGTTAACGGGAGGCTGACGGAACTGAAACGCTCCGTTAAGTTGAGGAGGTGCAAAGGTGTTGTTAAAAGGTGGTGGTGGTGGTGTTATTTCGGTCATTTCTTTAAGAAGGCTTTCGAGCTGTTCGACGCCCATTCCGCGTTGTGGTGGTTTGTTTTTCTTTTGGGATGATGTGGTCATTTTTGGGGGTTTTTTTTAGAGAGAGAAAGGTGTTGGGTTTTTAGAGAGAGAAAATGAGGGTTTTGTGGGTTGTGTTTTTTTTGCTACAGTGATGGAGATGATTGTCAACAATATATGGGGGTTGTTTTTTTGTTATTACCATGGAACAAATTACTACTTTTTTTTTTTTTTTTTTTTTTTTTTTTTTTTTTTTTTGAGTGGAGTAAAAATGCTAGTGATGTGGAAGTAGTAAAAGTTATTAATAGTAAAAAAGTAAAAACACAAAGTTATTGTTTTACTTAAGCAAATGATTTTGGATGCATTTTGACGTGCATCATCTGGAACAACTAACAATACGAAAATAGTAACTACCCGTTATAATTACTCTTTATATATGAAGCTTGTTTGTGAAAAAACGAGTCACTACTTTTCGCTACTAATTAGTCATTATAATATTACTTGCGCGTCAAGGCGTCACAAATGCGTCGCCAAGGCGCGAGGCGTGGACTCGCCGTTACAAAATGGACCTTGGCGGCTGATCTATGCATTGTGCAAAAAGACGTGAAATAAGGCGAGAAAATACGCGAAAAAGCGCGCCTTTTGGTAACACCATAACTTTTGATTTCTAATTTGAGGATATATTAAACGGAATAATCCACATATGGATGTTTGTACTTATCGTTAGTTGCTCAAAAACTAATAGTGGAAGTTTGGTTCAAGATTTAGTTACATCTACAAGATATATGTAAGATCAAAAGTGATAACGTGACAATGACTTCAACAAAATTATTAACAGAGTTGGTAGAATGTTAACCATCTATAATCTCTTAGTTCTTTTTTAAGATCAACTATCACAAATTTTAATACGAGTAAACAATAAGATAGATAAGTAAACATGTTCATAGTGATGCCCTCGACCATACATATATTGTAGTTCATGAATCATGACACTAACTTGAATACGTAATATCTATGTGTTTGTAAAATGATCACGTTATCTAGGCGGGCACAGGGGCGGAGCCAAGATTTAATGTTAAGGGGGGCCGATATAAAATTTAAAATAATAACGATATATTCGAACAAATATAACTCAATATCAAAATTATGACATAGACAATATCCGGTGGCTACAAATACCCTATGATTAGCTTTTGGCTTCCTCTTCAGAAGCTCTTTGTTTTTTGGGTGATCCATAGTTGACGAAAGAATTTGCCATACTTTTCCAAAGAAAAGAATTTTGACATCTCAAAAACTTATTTGTTCCTAATTTGCTATATTGAAAAGAAAAATAGACAATTTAAAGCATTTGATACCTTATGAGTAAAAATCAACTGGTCAGTCAAACAAACAATGATCAGGTCGGGTCTAAATTCTAATTTTGACGTAATTATTATAGCAAAACGTCATCTATATTAATGAAAAAAAAAAGTGAAAACGATTACAACCAAGTCTTTCTAGCTTTCGTAGCTTGAAATGGTTTATGCTTTGAATAGTTAACTAGTGACACCAGCTACCAGGTTTCTCAATAGAGGACATTAAACAAATTAAAAACCATTAATTTTGATATGTTTTTGGCTTTAAAATGAATACATGACCGCATTTGTAGAAGGTACTAACATAAAACTATAGATGAGGTGGAGGGGCCAAATGTAACCTTCAACAAAAAAATACACTAATACCAATACTTTATTAAATATATTTTGACTTTTGGGTCATCTCCTTTAGAAAGAAAAACCTCCATAACAGAGAATTTGAGCTATGCTTTCTGTTTTCTTTCCCTAGTAGCTTCTTTGTTTTTCTTCCTTATTTTGAATCTAAGGTGGTTCTCGGTCTAGTTATAAGGTAGGTCATGTTTTTTTTCTATACGAAAGTTCTAAATGGTCTCGATCTCTAAGGTGTTTCCTCGAAACCACATTGTGTAGTGTATGTCCGGCCTTGGTTGGGGGAGGCCTAGCACCCGCTAGCCACCTCATTGCCTCCGCCCCTGGGCGGGCAAATCACCATTTACAACCATAAGCATTTTCATGGCTTATATGGACTTATTTGAATTCTAAAAAACCTCATAAGCTCACTTTTCTCGGCTTATCAGCTTTATCAAGTTAAGCTTATTCGTGTTTGGGTTTATAAGCTAACCTTAATAAGCTCATAAACTGAAAAAGGTGGGCTTTATGAGCTTTATAAAATTCAAATAAACACATAAGCTGGAAAAAAGATAGCACTCATCTAGTCATCTACATGTACCTATAAACTCATATATAGATTTGTGCTATGTGCATATACATCAATTCAAACATGTATTAATCATAAAGCTAGATGACATTAAAGTTAATAATGCAGAGTTGCAGACTGATGAGTTATTTCCTAGTAGTAACTGTATTTCTAGCTTTATGCATCCTTGTGTTCATGCTTCCCTACTTTTAGTATATGTACAAATAAATAATATATAGAGAAAAAAAGGTAAGATATAATCATAATTTATAAAGCTAGATGACATCTTTTATATAATAAAATAAAACTCTTATTGGGAATTTTTCATTTCAAAAAAATGCATTCATACCTTATTTAGTAATAATTGTATTTAAAAAAAAATATTTTCTTATTAGGTAACATTTTATATTTATCCATAACACAAGTAGAAGATAAATACAAAAAATATAAATAAGAAGCAATTAACACAAGTAGAAGATAAATACAAAAAATATAATAGTATTAAATTTTTTAAATAATTATCTTTAATAATAAAAAACTATAATTAAACATCATAAATCAAACAAAACAAAGATTAAATTATTTGTTTTTTAATAAATAAAAATATATGATTCAAAAAATTTAAAAAACCCCGCTCGTGCGCGGGTATTATAACTAGTTAAAGTTAATGATGCAAAGACTTATGAGTTATTTCCTAGTAGTAACTGTATTTCTAGCTTTATGCATCCTTGTGTTCATGCTTCCCTACTTTCAGTATATGTACAAATAAATAATATATAGAGAAAAAAAGGTAAGATATAAGAGGTGAATGAGGGTAGAGAAATAGGTACAGAACCCATAATGAGCTAAAGAGAGAAATAGGACTCTCTAAAAGGCCAAAAACTAGTACATGTTGTATTAAAAACTAAAGGGTATGTATGTATATCTATAATTTATAAAACTATATAATGCATTTAGGACATTTATAATTAGAAAGGCTTAAAAATTTATACTTTTACTTACTAATTATAGCAACCTGCAGCAGAGGGTATGTATGTATATCTATACAACAACTATATAATGCATTTAGGACATTTATAATTAGAAAAACTTAAAAATTCAGACTTTTACTTACTAATTATCGCAACCTGCATCAGAGGCGGAGCCACGAGGGGTCATGGTGGCCACGTGCCCCCCCCCCCCCCCCCCCAAAAAAAAAGTTGTAGTGTAATTTTTTTAAGTTTTGGACGTATCCTCCCCCCCAACCCCCAAAATGGCGTCTCACTTGCCTAATTTGAAAGTCAAAATTAATATTTAGGTGGTTTTTAGAGTGTAAAGCTGGATTTTTTTTTTATAGAACTTTGAGAAAGACGAAGAAGTGGAGAAGAAAGAGTTGGGAAAGAGAGAGTGAATAAAAAGAAACAACTTTTGGTTTTACTTGTTTTGTATTCCAGTGTAGTTTTCTTAAAATTTTATTTTAATTTTTACACTAGCTTATTCTTAGTTTTTAGATTATTTTTAGAAAAGTAATATATCAAAACCCAACTAAGGTTCAACTCGGCGTAAGAAAATTCCCCCCCACCCCCCTCATTAAAAAAATTTCTAGCTCTGCCCCTGACCTGCAGACAATATAGAACCTGTAGACAACTAAACGTCTAACCAACGCAAAATATAGTCATAGGGTACCCATGCCGCATTGCGTGGGTACCGTTCTAGTATGCATATATGTATGTATGTTTAATTGTAGCAGTAGCATATGTATGCATGCATGCAACCCACAGAGTGTTGGGGACAGATCTGGACCGTCCAGATTTTGCATATTTTTATGGGATATTGTCATCTGGGAGTTGTTACTGTTGGTGATTTTACATCACCAATATGATTTAAGTGTAATGGATTGACTTAGTTGACCAATGTATAATCATAATAAATGTTCAACAAGTCGGGATTGTGCGGAGCGCACACTTCTATGTCGTTATTGTGATTATCGCCCCGAATCACGGGGGTTCGGGGGCAGCGCCCCCGGTAGTGGGGTTCCAGGGGCGGCAGCCCCTGGTAGCAGGGTCCAAGGGGCGGCAGCCCCTGGCTGGGTCAGTTGGATAATTTTTTATTTTATATAACGTGCTATGTTAAAAATGCACTTGAAAATAAAATTTTTCCGGAATTATGGACATTATTTTTACCCGTTAATTTAACCAATTTGGTTGTTAAATAACTGCCATGGGCAGTTACAACTAAGTTTGGTTTATTGGTCATGTGGAAAACTAGAAGGGGGGGTTGAATAGTTTTACGTCTTTTTAGTTTTATGAAAACTTAGTTGTTTAAAAGTCTTGTTTACTCTTAAAACTTTGATTCGATCTTATGTGAATTCAAGTCTTGAACAATATGAACAACTATATCTAAGTATGAGCAATATTAATAATGCAAACTAAGTATGTGAAATCAACACATGCATAATATAAACAATTATAGCTATATACGAGAGATAAGTAAGTAAACGTTTATTTTATAATCCTTAATTATATTTTGTATGAAAACTATACTTGATCGAAATGATCAATTAAATGTATGTTACCTTTTTTGTTTGATTGTAAAAACTTTGTTTTGTGAATGAAACTTTTGTTTGATCTTTAAGTAAAATCAATACTAGCACTATATGAGCAAGTATACATATACGTCTACGTCTACAAAAGAAGTAACGATATAAGCAAGATAATAAGTAAGATATGAAAAGATCTAACCGCGAGACAAAGGATTTATAGTGGTTCGGCTACAAGGACACCTTCCTTGCCCTACTCCACTCCTCGAGTCACCTACTCGAGAGTTTTCTTCACTATATCAACAAGCTCCCTTATGGCGGAGAAAACATTACACACCAATATACACACCACAACTTCGTCACAACTTATTTACACCTTCTACACAACTTCTTTACGACTTGGCACACCTTCTTCACAACTTGTGCACACCACTACTACTTCACAACTTCACACTACTCCACTACTTCTTCTTCACACCACTACTTATATCTCACTACTTCTATTCACAACTTCTACTCCTAGATCTATCTAGTTACACTACTATCACACCTTTACAATGAATGTACACAACAACTAAACTATATACACAAATCTACAATACTTCACAACTTGATGTTGAAGGAGTATTCTTCTCTTGCACTTTGAGAGATGAGAGGTGAGGGAATGAATCACTTGAAACAAGGATTAACAATTATATGATCAAAGGGTTTTTAGGAGGATGTTTAGAGAGATTTGGATATGAAAATTTTCGTGCAAGAGGTGAGAAAAATTTCAGGTTTGAGGTGGTATTTATAGGAAAAAAATTTTGACAGAATCTGACAGGGGAGCGTGGCCGGTCCCCTTAATTGTGTGTCGGCCCCCTTAAAATTAAGGGGGCCGCCCTTATAATTAAGGGGGCCGCCCAGCTGTAACGGCCAGAAAATCTGTCTTTTAGTAGGGAAAGTTTATTCGGTGAAAAACTAACTGATTTTGGTTAAAAATTTGAATTCATATATTTACTATGAATTAACCATTTTCCTTTATTACCAAAAATGTTTTTCAAAAAAAATATATAATAAGTTTATTTAATTTTATAAACTTTGTATTATTTAAATAAACATCCATTTGATCATAAAATGTATTAGTCACTTGTTTATTCATACCTTAAGTGATTATGTTGGATGAGAGGATATAAATTTGCTTAAAACTTGTTTACATATTAATTTTGCGTTTAATGTTTTTATATTTTGTGATCGTCAAAACTTAGGGATATCGAAAAATATTAATAACGTTTTTATACACTATTTATATCAACAATCTCCTCCTTTTTGATGATTATAAAATCTAAACTGATTAAACTAAAATTTAATATATATGCAAGTTTTTAGTGTGAGTTTATATCACTTCTCCCCCTTTTTGTTAGCATAAAAAAGGTTATCCCGATGAATGTATAGCTCCCCTTTGAAGTATACTCCCCCTCGTTTTGAGGTCAAAAGGTTCGAGATATGGAATGCTTGCAAAAATATTTAGAGCACAAGGAACATAGAGATATATGCATGCAATAGATATGAAGTAACTAATAAGAATGCATGGTAATAAAACAAAAGAGACATTCATTAGTAATTATGTTGAAAACATAATCATTAGTACATAAGCATATAGATGTATGCTTTTCTAGCAAATTACACTAGATAATGCTAAGTTGCCAGGTTGAGGTCTCTTGGACTTGCTTGGAACACAAAAGGTTTGAAATGATTTTATTTTTGGAGATGGGAAACATGGTATTTAAGAAAGGTAGACTTTTGTGGGAATGGTGTTTGTAGAGTTTGGAGAGTTTGGTGGTTAGTTTGGAGCGGAAGGATTTGCTTGAGGGTTGGTGTTTTGTGTTATGGATGATGTTGGAGAAGACCTAGTGAGGAGATACTCAATCCAAGTGAGGTGTTCATTTATGGCCATGTTTTGTTTTTGGAGAAAAATGCAACAAGAACAATTGTTGACATGATTCTCAAGATGTATCAAGTTGTTGGGTGGTGATGAGTTGGTGAATGAAGGTTGTTGATCCAAATTGCTTTAAGCAAGATGTAAAGCAAGAAGAACACTAAGCTCATGTGCTTCTTTAAGTTCTTCAACGAACTTTTTATGTTCGGAAGATGGTGATGATGGTGGAGTTGGATATTGATTATTGATTGTGGATTGAACATGGAACATAGGTTTCATTTATGGATGAGTTTTGATGGTTGTTGTTTAAAGATTGAGTATGTTCCTCAAGAGGGTCATTTGGAAGAAATGAATTGGGTGAATGTGGAATTTCATTAGTGAGGGTGATTGTGAGATTGTCTTGTTGAGACACAAGAGAGGTTTCATTTGGGTAATCATGAATGGATGAGGATGAATGTATGGAAGATTGGGATGTTTCATGAGTGGATTTGTAGTTTGACCAAAATGTGAGGTGTTGAGAGTGAGATTGGGATTGTTGTTTTGAGATGGAGTGTGCTCTTCATATGAATTTTATGGGTGAGATGAAAGTGTATTTTTGGGAGTAAGGATGGAAACGAATGTGGATAGAGTAATTGTGTGAGGATGAGTGAGGTAAGTAATTTGAGTATGGTGAGGAAGGTGTGTGATGCAAATTGCGTTGTGCAAGGTGCATAGTATTGAGATCACGAAGATCATGGAGTTAGTCAAGTACTTCACGAAACTTCAATGAAGGAATTTCGTAATGTTGGTGGAAAAGAGGGTGAGGTGTAATATTGATTATTGTTTATATGTTGAGATTTTTCAATGAAAGGATTGTTTGGAGGAGATAGATGAGATGTAGGTATGTAGTTGGGAGCATAGGTAGATGCTTGACCATTATGAGGATTGAGTGAGGGTTCTTTTGAGTGATCTTGAGGTTTGTGTATCATGAAGTATGGTTTGGCCTTCATGGGTTAAGTTGTAGTGGTGATGACACACTTTGTAGAGTGTAGGGAATGATTTCATGGTTAAATCTTTTTGTGAGGATGACTAGATGGAGTTATTGGTGAGGATGGGAGATGAGTATCAAGTGATGTGATTGGTGAGAGTGAAATAGCGATGTTCATGGAAGGTATGCCTTGGTTTTTCATATCACTTTGGTGGTTTGAGTGTGTAAAGGTTATGAGGTTTAAGTGTAAGGTAGAAGGGTATGGGTGAGTAAAGGTTATGAGATTTAAGTGTATAAAGATTATGAGGTTTGGTTTTGGGCAGGTCCAACTCTTTAGGCAACTATGCATGTATTATCTTAATGGAATATGCATGAAAAGTATATAGACAAATAAACATGTAATATAATTACAACTACGCATGCATGCAAACTTAATAAAGTAATAAATCAAGCAATTAAGGCATTTTTCCTAACATGACTAACTTAGTGCAAGGGCAAAAGCAACTAATGAGGGAGACACTAGTGATGGAACAAATGTGATAGTGTAATTCTTGATTTTGTTCTAGTGTATGCCTATATGAAACAAATACGGAGTTAAGATCGTTTCGACTCCTAAACAAATTTTCCTAAGAAACGATCCTTGATCTCCTTCATTTAGCTTTGCTCACTTCTAAGTGTCATGTATATATATATATATATATATATATATATATATATATATATATATATATATATATATATATATATATATATATATATATAGACAACGAGAGTGAGACTATTGTGCATGGTTTGATAGAAAAACGTTTTTATCATTATTCAACAATGAGTTTTCCTAATCGTGAGAATGATTTCAAAATGAATTGAGGTTTTCTTTTGAGAGTATATATGCAAAAACAAAATATCTCAATTCCTGATTTTTGTGCAAAACAGAATCCTAGACTCAGATTTGAGAAGAAAGAAAAGAAAATTAAATATTTTTATGCTCAGATGGCCGGCCCCCTTAAAGTGAGGTCGGTCCCCTTAATTTTAAGGGGGCCACCCTTATAGATTTAAGGGGTCCGCCCATCTGACAGAAAAGAGATTTTCAGAACTTTGATTTTTCAAAAGATTTTAAGTATTCCAAGAATTTAATCAATTTGCTCCATCATTCCTAATCCTAAACGCAAGTGATTAAATAGTTCATGCTTAAGGGGTTTGGTAAACATATTGGCAATGTTATCTTCCAAAGCTACCTTTTCTACATAACCTATGATCATAAGAGATTGATGAAGTTGTTCTATATGAGTGTTGAATAGGGTATATCCTAACTTCTATAGCTCCTTTGTTGTCGCACACTTATCTAACTTAATGACATAGTCTACGAGAGCTTGTTTCATCCATAGTCTTCTAACACGAGAAATCTAATCTTACTTCTATGTTAATAATTAATCCACTTGACTCATTTCACTTCATCACCATGAGTTTTCTACTAGTGGACATAGAAGATTTCCATTTTCTATGTTGTTCGACAAAGAACAATTTTATTATAATCCTAGGAAAGCCAACTAAGAGGGGTTCATAATGCGTGAGTAAGTAAGTATAACTAGCTATATAACTAAGCATTAATCAAACTAGTTGTTAATCTAAGAATATAAATTTTAACGATGAACTTAAAAGAAACGCGTATCTTTTAGTCTTCAATAAATTTTCTTCAAACACTTCAAGATGCCAAGTTGACTTATAGAAGCCATTTGTAGACGAGATACCAATATTTTTCAAAAGTGACAACTTAGCCACTTGGTTCCCATGATCTCATTGGTCCAAGATTGTTTGAACCAAATATGGTTTGCAATTGACTAGGATGCATGTATGGTGGAAGTAATCCCCATGGACTAAAGCTTGGTTGATGTGGATAAATCCACATTGGGTGACTATTATTAGAAAAGTTTTGTCTACCTTGATTTCTCCTATGTTGAGGGGTTTTAGACCGAGGATGAGGATTATTTGGTCTATTTGGAGGTGGAGTTTTAGATCTTAATTTTAGTTTAGAAAATCCGGTTTTGGCTTTTAATGATGGTTTATAAAAACTTTTTACTTCCTCATCACTTGCAATAGATATTTTTCTATCTTTTATAGCTACATACTTAGGTTTTGAGTCTAATGGTTTTTGTTTACTAGATTCACATTCAAACTTTTCATTTTTATTTTCACAAGTTGAAACATTAGTTAAGTTGAACCCTAGACCGGTTTTATCTCCCAAAGTTTTTGAACACTTATTATTTTCTTAAGTGAGTTACTACTATTTTTAAAATTGTCAAGTTTGAAAATTTCATCTTTAAGTTTTTCGTTTTCATTTTTGACCTCTAAACATGTTTTACATTCTTTAAAAACTTCTTTTTCTTTTTCCAAATGTTGTAGTTTAATTTTTAATTCGAGTACTTCATTTTCTAATTGATTATTAATATGTTTTAGTGACTTATTTTTAGCTATGACCTTTTAACCTAATTTACACAATCTACTATATTCGCTATCTAGGTCTTTTTCATCTAAAAATAAATTTTTATCACTATAGTATTCGGTTTTAGAATGTACTTTATCGGATGCCTTTGCCATGAGACACCTTTCATCTTTTGTTGTCTCTTTTTCATCATTGTCACTATCACTCCATGCTCCTCCTACAAAGACCTTGTGGTTTTGACTTCTTGATAATTTCGGACATTCTCCAATAAGATGATTTGGATTTCCACACTTAAAGCACTTTCTTTCATTATATGATTGCCTAACGTATCTTCCTCGTCTTTTGAAGAATTTCTTGAAATCTCGTACGGCCATAGCATACTCTTCGTCGTTGCTTTCGGAGGTTGAGCATTCTTCGTCACTAGAGTCCTTTTTAGCTTTCAACGCAATTGATTTGCTTTGCTCCCTTTTTCCTTTGACTATCTCGGAGTCTTTCTTTATTATTTCTTCGTAGACTTTTAAGTTGCCGATCAATTCGTCAAGTTGTAGAGTTGACAAATTCTTTGATTCTTCAATTGCCGTAACTTTAGCTCGCCATTTTGGATGAAGAGCCCTAAGAAATTTCCTAACAAAATTCTTATTAGAAAAATTCTCATCAAGTGCTTTTAAACTTGTGATGATAGTGTTAAACCTAGCAAAAACATTATCTATTGATTCCTCCTCCGGAATCGTAAATTGTTCATATTGTTGAACAAGAAGATCTATTTTATTATCTTTAACTTAACTATTACCTTGGTGAGTGATTAGTAAAGAATCCCAAATTTCTTTTGCGGTTTTACACATAAAAATTCTTTCATATTCTTTGCGTGGTAACGCATTATAAATAACCATTTTAGCCTCATTATTTTTTGCTAGTTTCCTTTTCAAATCATCATTTTGTTTTTCAAAAGATATAATTTCATCCATTTTAGTTTCAAAATTATATTGAAAAGGGGGAAAATCACCAAAGGTAATGACATGCCAAAGATCAAGATCTTTCGATTTCACATAAGTTTCGAATCTATTTTTCCAATATAAAAATCCATCACTTTCAAATAGTGGTGGTCTTTGCATAGATTGCCCTTCTAAATATTTTTCCGATTCCATAGATCGATACAAGTTTTAAAATACAGTATATTTTAAAAATCTTGTTTAACCTGGCTCTGATACCAATTGTGGAAAACTAGAAGGGGGGGTTGAATAGTTTTACGTCTTTTTAGTTTTACGAAAACTTAGTTGTTTAAAAGTCTTGTTTATTCTTAAAACTTTGATTCGATCTTATGTGAATTCAAGTCTTGAACAATATGAACAACTATATCTAAGTATGAGCAATATTAATAATGCAAACTAAATATGTGAAATCAACACATGCATAATATAAACAATTATAGCTATATACGAGAGATAAGTAAGTAAACGTTTATTTTATAATCCTTAGTTATATTTTGTATGAAAACTATACTTGATCGAAATGATCAATTAAATGTATGTTACCTTTTTTGTTTGATTGTAAAAACTTTATTTTGTGAATGAAACTTTTGTTTGATCTTTAAGTAAAATCAATACTAGCACTATATGAGCAACTATACATATACGGCTACGTTTACAAAAGAAATAACGATATAAGCAAGATAATAAGTAAGATATGGAAAGATCTAACCGCGAGACAAAGGATTTATAGTGGTTCGGCTACAAGGACACCTTCCTTGCGCTACTCTACTCCTCGAGTCACCTACTCGAGAGTTTTCTTCACTATGTCAACAAGCTCCCTTATGGCGGAGAAAACCTTACACACCAATATACACACCACAACTTCGTCACAACTTATTTACACATTCTACACAACTTCTTTACGACTTGGCACACCTTCTTCACAACTTGTGCACACCACTACTACTTCACAACTTCACACTACTCCACTACTTCTTCTTCACACCACTACTTATATCTCACTACTTCTATTCACAACTTCTACTCCTAGATCTATCTAGTTACACTACTATCACACATTTACAATGAATGTACACAACAACTAAACTATATACACAAATCTACAATACTTCACAACTTGATGTTGAAGGAGTATTCTTCTCTTGCACTTTGAGAGATGAGAGGTGAGGGAATGAATCACTTGAAACAAGGATTAACAATTATATGATCAAAGGGTTTTTAGGAGGATGTTTAGAGAGATTTGGATATGAAAATTTTCGTGCAAGAGGTGAGAAAAATTTCAGGTTTGAGGTGGTATTTATAGGGAAAAATTTCTGACAGAATCTGACAGGGGAGCGTGGCAGGTCCCCTTAATTGTGTGTCGGCCCCTTTAAAATTAAGGGGGCGGCCCTTATAATTAAGGGGGCCGCCCAGCTGTAACGGCCAGAAAATCTGTCTTTTAGTGGGGAAAGTTTATTTGGTGAAAAACTAACTGATTTTGGTTAAAAATTTGAATTCATATTTTTACTATGAATTAAACATTTTCCTTTATTACCAAAAATGTTTTTCAAAAAAAGTTATAATAAGTTTATTTAATTTTATAAACTTTGTATTATTTAAATAAACATCCCTTTGATCATAAAATGTATTAGTCACTTGTTTATTCATACCTCAAGTGATTATGTTGGATGAGATGATATAAACTTGCTTAAAACTTGTTTACGTATTAATTTTGCGTTTAATGTTTTTATATTTTGTGATCGTCAAAACTTAGGGATATCGAAAAATATTAATAACGTTTTTATACATTATTTATATCAACAGGTCATAATTTCATTCTTTTCTGGTTCTGTTTTTCATAACAATTAAAACACATTCTCTGTTCAAAATCTGAGTTTTATCCGATTAGAGATTTCGATAGAACCATCGAAATACTTCGATCTGATAGTGTTCACACGACTCTCAGATTACTGTGATCAAATAATTCTAACAGATACTGCAGTTATAGGATGATAAGGTACAAAAACTAAGAGCTTTTTTCATGCTTATTTTGTTCATAAAGAGATGCTGTTGCTATCAGATAGACAGAAGTTAGTTGTGTTTGTACAGCAACTAAATTAATTTAAACAAAAGAAGAGGTGGCTTCTCTAGTGTTATGTATTTATAACATTTAGCTTGATGGTTTTTTATTCACTTTTTTTTAACATGTCCTATATGAGTATCTCGGCCCCAAAACTAAATTTGATGCCCTTATAACAAAGGATGACGAATCACACGTGAAAAGTGGCAATATCATTGTTTATGTTGCCATAAATCCGAACCAGTGGAAACTGAAATATGCCATCATTCAGGTCAAAACAAGTGAAGATCAGCAAAGTTGTTACTCTTGAGTCTTGGCATATATAATTAGTTTTGTAAGTTTCAAATGGTAAGAAATGATATGGTTAAATTAAAAGGACCAGTTGTTATACCACATGGCCCTCCAGTCTATTGGAAAACAGGGATTTGCTGACTTGACTCATTTTCTATATTTGGCCATCCGGGACCATCTAAGGTTGATGAGCTAAGGAGTATGCAATCCCAAATGTGATACAGAACAAATTAAAGATTTAATGAAACAGTGAAGCATGACTAACATGCAAGACATAACCAACTTCAAACAAGTGAACAACTATAACTTTCATAAAAGGGCCTGATGGACTGGACATTGCCCAACCTTAGGGCCCAAAATCCTTTTTAAAGGTTGCCAATAATGCAGAAGATTTTGCTCTTTCCGAGTTCCTTATCTATTTCCAAACAAACGTTAAGTCGCCTGAAATCAATTAGTTGATCAATCACATGTTTGCTTTTGGCAATGACTTGCAGATTTGGAGTTGCCTGAGAACCATCTATATAAGGCTACCTTTGTAAAGTTTAGAACATAACTTTCGAAATGCAACAAATTCTATATCTTAAAATGTGTTTAGATGTATTGTTGCACAAGTTACAATTTTAAAAGATAAAAAAAGATGTATGAATATCATCAAACTAAAAAAAGGCTCTTACAAGGGTGGATCTACTTTTTTTTTCTTAACATTACGACCAAACAAAAAAGGTAAGCTATGAACATGACTAAAGATAACATGTTATTGACACAAATGACTGACTTCGCACAATTTGCCTAAGAAATGGACAGAAATATAAATCAAAAATAAGGAAGGAATAAAAAAAAAAAAAAAAAAAAAAAAAAAAAAAAAAAGTTCATGTCCCTAAAATGATAATTTTGGGTCTGACGGTCAGGCCTAATCTCCGAAGAGCGGTTTCTCATAACATCAGGTTCATCGAGACTTTCTATGGGTTGCCAATCGGTCCTTAACTCCTCCCATTTGAAAGTTGTATCTTTTTAAAGTTGAACATGTTAACACTTTTTTGCCATCTCATACCTCTATGTATGAATGGGCCTATGGCATTATTTGTTCGTTATAAATGCGTCTTAAACACAAAGCCAACAAATTAGACCTAGCATGCAGAGTTAATTTAACAGGTTTCCCCTAAAATGTTACGTTTTGCAAAACTTTGTTTTTGCTCTTTCATAGCCCATCCTATTAATAATATACGCCAGGTGTCCTCTGGTTCACTCCTATCAAAGGTCACAGGTTCATATCCTGTGCGCCCTTGGTCAATATTATTATATACTAATTGTTGATCGTGATGTACAATCTTTGGACTAAATCCATGAGTTTCTAGCTCTTTTTTCATTTAGGTGAAGGGTGCACACACTTGCTAACTGCCACTGTTTACGTGGTTTTGTGGACAATGTGTAGAATGGCTCTTGGGACAATTAGTGAGGACTTGCAAATTACTACTTTAACGACCACCACCACAACATGAAAGTCTAAGGATCTTAGAAACTAGATGGTTGTGGTAGAAGATTCAATCCCTGCTGAATCAAAAGAAAGTTACCTTCTCAAGGGGTCTAGCAGCACACGCATAGTTTACATTTGGCTTATGTATCAATAGCCTGTCACGAATGAGGATACATTTAAAATCGTTACCATAATATAGGACTAGTAAATTGATAATAATTTATCTAACTCCAAGTTTAACTATCAATGATAAGTAGATAACTTTGGCTCTGATGGCTATGGGAGAGAGCATTATTGACAGGCCCTTTTGAATGATATTACTTTATCAAATCTTGACACTAAAGATGTGAATAAGAAATGGAAAAGCACATATAGAGGCATTCTTGCCTAATCCAAGCCGAAAAACTTATTAAGGTGTAGGTTTCAGTTTCAACCCATATACTTATGACTGGGTCAATTTTAGTTGTGTTGTATCTTAAACATGGCAAATGACGTGTCAAAAAGTTTAGCTAAAAATGGGGCCAACATGTCAAATTGGTCGGACGGGTGAACAGGTTAAAAATCTTCCAAAGTTTAGAAGATAACAATATAGAAACCAATAAGTAATTTGTAGTATCAACAACCGAGGCTAAAACCCTTAAGTCATTAAATGAAAGAATAATGAATTAGTGCTAACGTAAATCAATAGCAGCGTAGCAGAGAAAACCTTGCTTTTAGCTTGGAAATAGAAGAGACACAGGAGGAGAATCCATGGAAGATGCAGAAAGACGACACTTGATGAAGCGTAAAATACGGGAATAGTCGTAGCACGTAACCAAGAATGTCATTCTCATTACTAAATTATTAATATAACTATAAGGCAGGGAGGGATGCTACAGTGGTTAACAGTGGGTTAATTGTTGTACTATGCTACAATAGTCTAAACAGTGGTTAACAGCGGGTTAATTATAAATATTCATCTCTACTATCTGAGTTTCTTTTTGTTCATTTATCTTGAATGATCATATGACGTGTTCTTATTAGAAGTTGCCACCACTACTTATATATATAATAATTGTGTGTTTATATAGGTTTTTATTTTTATTATTATTATAATTGTGTGTTTTTATTTTTATTATTATTATCTATATTACTTATAATGCATTTAGACACTTCTCTTCTATTAACTTTTTAAGATTTTATAATATAGATTTTAAGTAAATACTACTTATAAAATATAGTTTACAAGTACTTAAAGCATACGTAAAAATAAAAAAAATACTATTCATCTAATACAATTAATACACTATTAAAAACACCTTTTCACTCAAATATACAACTATTTAAACATAATGTACAATATAATTAAGCTTCCAAAATATTAAGCTTCCACCCTTTCATAAGAAAATAAATAAACAAAATACACTATTAATACAATTAATACACTATTAAAAACACCCCTTCACAAAAAATACAATTTTTTAACTACAATATACAATATAATTAAGCTTCCAAAACAAAAATATGAGATCCAACAACCCGAAACAATAACTCGAAATATTCCGCCGCAAATTTTATTATAGGGTACCCGTCGCTGCATCGCGCGGGTACCATGCTAGTTGGAACTATTCGCTTAAACATTACACGTCAGGAATCTTAATATTACTTTAAATGTGCTATGATGTAGTTAATAACTTGTATGCTAATGAAGTAATCATAAAACTCAAAGTGGTAAAAGAAAACATACAGAAACGAGTCCGGTTGATGCTCTGACATTCACTCGATCATCCACATTTTCTTCGTTTATACCCGACCTTGTTTTCTCTTTTCATTATGGTCACACATTTTGTTGTAAATGTTTCAGTCTCTTTTTGTTGTTGAGGTGAAATTCTAATAGTGTGAGAACTGCTTTTCCATGTTCAGATAACCAAAGGCAAAACCTGAAGTCATGGGTTGGCTCTGTAAAGATTGATTTTATGTTCAATGACCATAATTCAACAATGCCATTAGAGTATGTTTGGCAAAACTAGCTCATGCGGGAGCTGGAGCTAGAGAGGGAGCTTCTTCTGAAAGCTCTTATAAGCTTTGTCAGCCAAATAAATCTTATACTAGTACTTTTAAGCTAGCTTACTTTCTAACCTCCTAAGAGTTTAAGCTAGCTTACTTTCTAACCTCCTAAAAGTTTATGAGCCAAACACGCCCTAAGATATACATGAAGTCACGGATGTAATGACTGAATGCAAACATGAAGTCACGGATGTAATGATTGAGTAATAGACATGGCATTGAGCAATTATTGGGGGCTTTTGCAATATGTATGCTCCCCTTACTATTCCTTTACAAAGTGTGAAAAATATTGTGTAACAAGCTTGAATCACAAATTTTACAAAACAATATGAATAATTAAGCGAGATTCAAATGGATTCCCGGAGCAATGTCATCTAAAGATCATACCATCCATGAAGAACCTTCCATTGGCTAGTGAAATCCAATCTAATCACATTCATAATTGCGTCGTAGCTCAACACTCATCTCCTATAGACTGTCGGAAACTCATCCTGATCATCGTTCCCATCGAAAAAGGAATAATCAAACTTTTTTCAATCCCGTTGTTACGCTTCACCATGATATCCATTTATGTCTGATCTAATCACCGATAATGGTCAAAGGGTCTTGACATAGCATCATCCGTTTCCGTCCTCTTTCTAGTGTTGGATCGTTCTGATGAACACGATGTAGCATCATCCTGCATCACATTTCGAATTAAAATTCATTACATGGATTCATTACACCATTCTTCTTATAATAATGCATATCAATCCTACCTTTTTTATGATCGTTGATTTATTAGTCTTAGGATCCAAAGCTAAATATACACGAGAAGTAAACTGGTTCAATTTACAACTTTACAAGCTTGACCAGATACACGAAAGTTGTAAATCAACGGTTACAAGAGTAATGAATCAGTTTGCTTCTTGCTTTTATTCATCTTTTTCGGATATACAAAAAAACAGACACAATAATAGCAAATCGATTCTCCTAATTCCAATTCTTCTAATTCTATTTTAATCCGGTATCTCCGCATTACATATTTCAGGCATATGATCCAGTAACAAGCTACACATAGCATTAAACAAACTGATTCACTACTTTACATTACGGGGGTGTTTGTTTAAGCTTATATGTGGGATTATGAGCTTATTTGTTTTTTGGCTTATATTTCATAAGCCCCAATTTTCTAGCTTATTTTGAGACTTGTGGGCTTATATAAGTTTATCATGATATGATAAACTTATACTCCAACCTATAAGTCTCAAAATAAGCCGGAAAATTGGGGCTTATGAAATATAAGCCAAAATCAAATAAGCTCGTAAGCGCACATATAAGCTTAAACAAACGCCCCCTACATACATATTTAAGCTATAGCTTATTCACAAAAGTTACTAACTAAACATTACAAAAACGAACCTCAGAAGAATCAATACAATCAATATGATCATCAAAACGACACCGTTTTACACCAGATCTAAACTCATCACTACTGTCATTACTTTCACAACCACCACTAGCACACGGCGGCGCCACGTCATCCGACGACCACGGCACCACCTGCGCATCCTCATCCTCACTCTCACTCTCATCACCATCACTTTCCTCCTCATCATCATCTTCATCTTCATCAACGACGTCGTTTCGTGAAACTGCCACGTCATCACCAACGCAGTTAACGCAAACAGTAACAGTACGGCCTAGATGCAAACCAGAAGCGGTCCAAGGCGTTTGCGACTGGCATTTATGGCAGAGTAAAGTTCTGGAGTGTTTGGCTACGAGGAAGTTGGCGGAATGGACTGTTTGGTCGCATGTGTAGCAGAGGCTGGCTGTGTCTGATGAGCAGTAGATTTGAGCTGACTGGTTGCATAATTCGCATTTTTTTGTCATGGTGGTTTTCCGGTGGTGGTGGTGGTTTTCCGGTAGTGGTTTTGAGTTTTGGTGTAAAGGAGTTGGGGATTTGGGTGGGATTGGTTGTCTTGACTCTTTATAAGCAACGAGTTTGAGTTTTTTTTGTCTTTTTCTGTGTTTGTTTAGCGGTGTTTTAAAACCCGGGTTGATCTGACCGGTTGAACCGTGAATTGATAGGTGATCGTAAGCCGCGTTTGAGCCAAAAAACCAGTTTAACTGTGACCCAGTGGCTCAGTCGGGTCAATTAAAAAACTGGTTTTTAAAGTATTGTTGTTTAGGTTTATATAGCGGACTTATTGCTTATTTGTTTTTGGGTTTATGTTTCATTAGATCATTTTTTATATCTTATTTTGTACTCCCTCCGTCCCAATTTAGTTGTCCATCTTTCCTTTTTGGTACGTCTCAAATTAATTGTTCAATACTAAAAATAGATAGAGGAGTTTGGTCAAGTTTACTATATTACCCTTAGTTGAAATTAATATTACAAACTTTAAAGAAGTGTTAATTAATTGGTTAAGAGTAAATCTGTCATTTGGCAAAAAAGTAAGAGAGAGAAAGCTCTATTAATCATGTTTTTCTTAAACTGTGTATTTTTTGTCGAGGGCAATAATTTTAAGACGGAGGGAGTTACTTTTTGACATATATAAGATTATTATGACATAATAAATATAAATAAGTAGAAAGTTTTCAAAATAAGCTACAAAAGTGAGCTTGAGAAACATAAACCTAAAATCAAATAAGCAATATCCGTCTATATAAGCCGAAAGAAACACCTACAAAATTTTTAGTGGGTAAACATAACATTTGATTGATAGAGACTTTAGTTACTGAGATTTTTTAAAAGTTTGTGCATTATGAAAATGAACACTTATTATGAGACGGAGAAAGTACTATTGAAACTTGGTGGAGTTGTACTTGCATCATCATTTTTTTTGCTGCCGGGATTTTATTGAGGTACTAGCGTGTTATACATTTTTTTTATCCTTTTACATCTAGCCCTTTTAGAATTTTAGTATTGTTGTCTTTGTCTTTTTATTTATACCACATATAAACATAAAACATATTTGTTTAGAGCTCACGGTGAGGTTGGTTGTTAGCTATGCGCCATCCCACCAGCCAAGCATAATGGCGCCACAACCATACCAAGGAAGATGTGAAACTAAACAAAGATGTTCTCTTTAGTTTACTAGAAATTATAAAAGTGTTTCTCCATTTACTTGCAATGGCTTGTGATCGTAATGGTGTAGCTCGGGTTTGTGGTCCCTTGTGGTGATTATCACAGTTAAGTCATTTTGAGCTTGTAGTGGGCTAGCTTGTAGACAACTTGAAGCCGAGGCGTTTAAACATGTTTTTTTTTTTTTTTTTTTTTTTTTTTTTTTTTTTTTTTTTTGTCATCATTTTTCTACCAAGTATTGGTGGTAATGATCTTTGCGAAGTAAAAATGATTAGAAAACGGGAATAGAGTAAGCTGATGTAGTGCTAACATAAAACCAGTAGGGAAGTGGTTGCAATGATCATTTTGCATGCTTTTATAGTAGTTTTATAATGATTAGAATTTTTGTGAATAATCAAGTTTTGAAAAAGGAATGCAGTACATGCCTAAAAACAAGATTATGCCAAGTAAAAAAAGCGGAATTGAAGATTGGAGTGAAAAAGCGCACGAGTGATATGTTAAATTCTTGATAAATTAAGCATGAGTTTAGACATATATATACCATGTATCCTTATTATTGCTTTAGTGATTTTATGATACATATTCATAATTAGTGTCAATGAGAAACAAACTTGTATTGTATTAAGCAAACATAATATATTATAAGCGTCAATTACAAACTTGTATTGTATTAAACAAACATAATACTATGTTATAAGCGTCAATTACAAGAATGATAATTTCTTTCAGATAGTTTGACGTTGTTTTTTTTGAATTAAGTATACTTGGAATTTCATACATCTCACGTCTACTAACTTCTAACTTGGACGGTACTGATGGTTAAATAAAAGCTTATCAACATCCTTCGAATGTTTTTTTTTTTTTTTTTTTTTTTTTAGCGTTGACTTTCATACTCAGACAAGAGGGTCGTTATTTCTACCAACTTCTATTTTTTACAGTATCAGACACGTCTTGTGGTGTCCTCGTAACGGGGAGGATGCGTCTAAATAAGAGTTGACGAAAGGTGACGACCTTGGCACTACTGGCAGTCTTAAGTCTTGTGGTTGAGTTTAAAGACTTTTCAAATATCATGATGTGATTATTTAAGAATATAGTAATAAAAAGATATAGAAATAATATGATTTTCCTAGTAAACATTGCATCTCATGTGTTCACAAGAAGACTATTAAGAAAGAGACATATGATTATTGATTGGATCCCGATAAGCCGGGTCCGGGAGACAATGGTAATTTGGCCGGCCACAAGATTTTTGCTTTGCTTTCAAAGTTGTTGTGCTTAGATGGCCATCTCTTGGCCACTAAAACTTGTGACCCATGTGATACACACACACTTCGAAATATCCACACATTTTTTTATTCCTAATATTCTATTGACACTTGTTATAATCTTTATGGAAAAATTTCATAGTTGACAATATAATAATTTGATTCTAGAAAATTTTGTAGTAGTATTATAGAGTTGATAATGACTAAAATTATTTGGATCATTATTTCATAGACGTTCTTGACAACATGTTGCAAATTGCATAGACCAGTTGCGAGATCATTGTCAAGTTTTTATGGCTTGTAAATGCAAACTTGGTTTGTTTTCTTAGCCCATAGTTTTGTACCTATCAAAATGATCTTGACCACACATACGATGATATCCTGTGATGTCATTATTCATTGTAAATGCACAGTTGACCCGATTAAAGATGAATGATATAGGTTGATCTCATTTTATTTATTTATTTATTTATTTTTTAAATCAAAGCAACAACAACTAAACATTGTATGCGTCCGGTCTATTTACAAAGGTTAATAAACATTTGATGGATTTGGGTTAATATGTTGAAAGATAAACATTTTGTGCATTACTCATAGGCCATCTAGGGGGAGGGAGTGGGCACTAGATTGCACGTTACGGGACCGGTGTGGCACTGGAACACCGCCGTCGCCCCCTTGGTGTGGCCATGGACGGAGGATAGTGTATACCAAAGGGGGTGGTGGCCCCCCAAGTTTTTTGACATCAAAGCATAAATTTTAACCTTTTACTTATTGTAATAGCCATTTTTCATATAACATGCTGAAAATTTTGTAAAATGGCCCCTCTAAAATGATTAATTTATACTTTGGCGCCTCCGGTAGAAGTGTTCAAGCTCCGTCCCTGGGTGTGGCACGGGTCTTGCACATGAAACTTTTTGGCACGGGACCAAGGAAAGATTTGAATGTTGGGAGGAGTGGACCGTTGTATTTTTTGAAAGGATGTAGTGCCACAAGTGATGCCAGCAAAAAAATAAGTGAGTGATTGAAAAAGTGAGTGAATAATTTGGCATAGGAGGATTGGTTGAGAGTGAGTGATAAGAAAGAGAGTGTCACAACCACTCCCTCCCCCTATAAGGAGGAGAGTTATATTAAATACCAAACTTTTCTTATATACCAGGGACTCATCCCCACCATCCATCTAAAAAGAAATCAATGGTTGAGATTAAAAACATTTTACGTAGTAATATTTTACCCATTTTTTATAATTTAAATATCTCTTAAACCGTTAATCGTTAAGCGAAAATAATTACACCATCGCGACGAGCATTTAATTATCTTTCTATAGACGGGCACTTTAATATACTTTCAACAAAAACAAAATTCATTTTTTTCACGTTTTTTTTTCTTGGCCGAAAAAATCATATATGATATATTATATGTGATTTTTGGGCCACGAAAAAAGTGAAAAAAAAACAAAAAAAAATTGTCGAAAATATATCAAAGTGCATATCTATATAGAAAGATAATTAACTGTTCGTCGTAACGGTATATTTTTTTTCGCTTAACGATTAATGGTTTGAACTTTGAAAGATATTAATATTTGAAAAAAAAAAAAAAAAAAAAAAAAAAAAAAAAAAAAAAAAGATGAAAGTGGATTTTTAAAATTGTTGGGAATAATCTCATCTATTAGATCAAATAAAAATGAAGGAAAGATAGAGGGTGAAGATTAGTCACTTGGTATGTAAAAAAAGTATGGTGCTCAAATGATCTTAAATCTCAAAGTATATGTTTAAAAGACCACCCAACTTTTAACTTTTTTACATATATATCACCCGTTTATTTAAACTAACTTACAGGCTATCCAAGTAAAATAATGCTAGATCCATATAAGATTTAGGGTGTGCTTGGTGGGGGGTTTAAGGGGGTGGGGAATGGGTAAGGTATTCAAAAGGCCCACCTCCCTCATTATATTGTGCTTGGTAAGAGAGTGCAAATGGATTGATTACCTCAAAGTGGGTAAGATATTGATTACCCACCTCACTCATTCCTTTACATTCCCTTTCCCTTTCCTCACTTTGAACCAAGCGGGCCCTTACCAAAAAAAAAAAAAAATGATGTGCTATGTGTAACTGGTGGTTTTATTTACATATTTTTTCTTCTCTTTAATTAACCCAATCACACATAGCACATCAATTTGTGAATTTTTTATATAAATCTTATGTAGGTCTAGCATTACTTATCCAAGTGTATGTTTTTTTCCGCTTACATCAATTTCGGTCAAAATTAATCCGAATAATTATTACGTCAAGAATGAACCTAACACTAACATGTAAAATTATACGAATGGAAAACTAGTTGCAAAATTGGATTGTATTCTTTAAAATTACTTTCGATAATATATATTAACACTAAAACAAAAAATATATTGTAATTGGTATTTCGCACCAAGCTTGTCATTCGTATTGTTTTGATATGTTAGAGGTTGCTTCCTTATTTATACATTATAGTTTTCGGCTATAAATTTGGTATAAATAGATGTAAAAGAAACAAACACATAGTTAAACGGCCTAGAAGTTAAATTCAACAAACTTAGAGCCTTAGAGGGCCCCATATACATTATTTCAAAATAACATTTAAACAATCCAACATTTTTCATTAGCGTATGACCAATTTCTTAATTCAAATCTGTATCAGTTACGTAGTATCGCTTCTTTTACTAGTTTTAGAAAAAATGTTAAGATCATAAGGTACCTTACGTTTCGGGGTGGCATTTTCCCAAAAATGTGACACGATGGCGCCAGACCCACATCGTGGGTGGCGTTTTCGTGCTTTGCACCGACCTCACCAGCCCAAATAGTCATGTATTATTATTATTATTATTATTATTATTATTATTATTATTATTTATAACATCACTTTTTTATTATTATTATTATTATTATTATTATTATTATTATTATTATTATTATTATTATTATCATCATAGGTTTTATGGCATCAGAATTAAGAGGGAGGGATATTTTGTGTGATGTGATAGATTTTGATGATACAAAAAAAATAAAATAAAATCTTTTATATAATAAAATAAAATCCTTATTGGAAATTTTCTATTTCAAAAAAATCAATTTGATGAGGCGAAAAATGAACCACTTTTAGGGGGTCATTTAAGCCCGGAATTGAATTTATTTGATCAAATATTGTCCTAAATCGTTCCTTTTGTGATTTTAGGTACTTTGGGAGTGAAATCTGGAAAATGAAGCAATTCGGACGTTTTTGGAGCATAAAAGTGAAGAAAACGCCAAAGTCTTAATTTTCCTTGCTGGGAACAGTAGGTGACGGCGTCAAGAGTAACACCCTGGCGGCGTCAAGAGCAAATTCCATGATGACCCAGTACATATTGGACGGCGTCACGAAGTAGGGCATCAAGAGTAAAGATCATGACGGCCTGGAAATGCTAATACATGACGGCGTCAGAAGTAGATCAAGGCAGTCCGAGAAGAGTTTTGGCGGCGAGGTGACGGCGTCACAAGATTGGTCTTGACGCCGTCAGACCCCTTTTCCTATATATAGTTTTCTAATTTTTACATTAAATAGAGAGAAGTTTTGGAGAAACCCTAAGTACGAACTTGGTGCATATTTTACAGGTTTTTCAAGGGTTCTAAGCCCTTGATACCTTTCATGTGTAATTGAGATAAGTGTTCTTTTTATTCAATCAATATGTTTATGTGTTGGTTGTCTATATCTTGTTCTTGTCTTAATTCCATCATGCTAGGCTAGATCTATCTTGTGTTTGCTTAGATCTAATGAAACCTAGATGTTAATTATGTGTTGATTACTTGTTTATACTTGTTTTGGATGAATGAATTTATATGTTAGGCTTAAGAAAACTGGCAGATCTCCAAATGGTAACATGCTTGAACGTCTTAGGAAACATGAACCTATTGCACTAAGGTCTTTATTGGTTATATTTAATGCATGAGCCACTGTTTATAATCCCTATGGTTGTGCTGGGCATGGTATAGGAGGAGATAAGAGCTCATAGAATTGGGGAGTTATGTGCGATACCCCATGAATGGTATTAAGGAATACAATCCGTCATCCATGCAACTATAACAAGTAATTAACATGTAAAAGATGTCTAGGGAGTAGTGAAATCTAAGTAAACACATTTTCTCCACTTATTGCTCACAACCTTTGTATAATTTAGTTTATTTTCATTTCTAGTATTTTATTTTGATTGCATCTTTAGTATTGGGTTAGTTGACTAGCAAATAATTTCGCCCAAATCCTTCAAACCCGAGATTTTTACTTACTTTCTAAAAAATATAAAAATACAAAAAGAATCATCTCTCACCTTTAGAACTAGTATTTAGGTTTTCTAATCCTAGCGACACTATTCCTAGCTGAACGATCAATCCCCCGGTACTTGTCACTATACTATACTACAACGATCAGGTACACTGCCTGGTGAGGGTTGTAAGCTTCTCGAGATCCCTCGAGAGGCAAAACCTGGTGCAATCCCTACGCATCAAGTTTTTGGCGCCGCAGCCTGGGGAATAGTTATTGTCTAGGTTAGAATCTCTTTTTATTATGTCTACTTGCTAGATTCCGTCCTAGTAAGATTTTATTTTTATTTTTTTCTTTGTGTTTTTGTTCGTAACTTTTCACCATTCGACATCATGGACAACGGGAACATCTTTGAACCCGTCATCCCACCACAACAAAACCCACCACTAGAACCTCTTAGGCCTCGAACCTTAGGAGAGTATTCCCGACCTAGCCACCAAGGCTACCGAAACACCATTGAGCTCACCGGAACCAATGTGACCCCCTTGCGATCCGACACCATCCGGTTGGTGCAAAGCGGATGTGCATTCCATGGACTTCGTTCTGAAGATCCAAACCAACATCTTAAGGACTTCCTCAAAATCGTAGATTCCATAGACCTAGATGTTGCAACTAGAGAGACAACCCGATTACGCCTATTCCAATTCTCTCTACGGGATCAAGCTAGTCAATGGCTTGAGCGTTTACCCGCGGGATCCATCACCACATGGGATGATCTCACCACTCGTTTCCTTGCTCAATTTTTCCCACCGGGGAGAACTACTAAGCTTAGAAATGACATCTTGATGTTCCAACAATGTCAAAATGAATCTCTTTATGAAGCATGGACTCGTTTCAAGGACTTACTCCAAAAAGTCCCTCATCATGGCATAGATCTTTGGCTCCAAGTCCAAATTTTTTATGACCATATCGATCTCTCCACGAGGCGAGCCATTGACCAATCGGCCGGTGGTAAGCTATGTGATCTAAGTGCGGAACAATCATGGGAACTTATAGAAGATCTTGCTCTCTATGACAACGAAAGTTGGAATGATCCCCGTGATTTGAACAAAATGGTCAAGGCAATATCTTTGCCTTCGAACAACTCTAGCACTCCCGACCGTAGGATCATGGAACTTGAGGACCAAGTCAAGTTTCTCATGAAATCTTACGAAGCTCCTAAACCTTCAAGCCAAGTGAACAAAATCACTTCTTCATGCAAATTACGTAGTGGTCCCCATGACACTCATGATTGTGTGTAACTCCCCGGAACAGCTTTTGCGGACTACGCGTCCACGCGTACCGACGAAGCGGGAGATAAGTGGTACACTTTCAAGCCCGAGCCAAACCCTTACGGTGATTCATACAACCCCTCTTGGAAAAATCACCCAAACCTTAGGTGGAAACAAAATCAACCCAATTCTTCCAATCCGCCTAATCGTTACCAACCAAACGGTCCACCATCCAACCGTACTTTGAACAACAATCCTTCTAACAACTATGGTAGTACCAACAATCTTGAAGGATTGATGTCAAAGTTTATGGCATCTCAAGAGGCTCGCATAGCTAGGTTTGAAACCGAATTCAACTAACAACAAACGGAGATGACCAACAAGATTGACAACTTGTTGAAAGCCCTCAACAACCAAGCGTTAGTCACACATAGGAAGGACACTAGGGACACCAATAACGGAATCCAAATTAAGGATCCCTCATCATCCAAACATGTCCACTTTGTCAATGTTGTCACCATTAAGCCAATAGATAAGGAGATAGAAGAGAGTGACAAGGATGAAGTTAGAGTAGAAGCCGAGACCAAGGATGAGAGTAGGGAAGTTGAGATTAATAGGAGAGAGGAATTAGAGGAGGTAGAGCCTATAGAAAAATACTTTGATAAGTTGCCCACCAAGGAAGAACGGGAATACCATAAGGATTTATTCGATAGTCCCGAGAGACCATATATCCTTGGCACCCCCCTTATCAAAATGGGAGACCCCTCTAACATTAACATACCATGCAATATCGGGCACATGCATATATGGAAAGCTTACATCGACCCTAGATCCCCCGTGAACATCATGACTAGGACTTATTACAATTGGGTGATGAAGAAGCAACTTAATTTTAGGATGATGCCTAATAAGAATCTGATAAGTAATTTTGCAGGAAGGGTGAAGGGATTGCATGTGATTAGGGAATCTCACCTATGAGATCGATTTTATGATAGTTGAAGACACTCGTCCGGTGATAGATGCTTGCCTAAGCCAAATAATATTTGGAAAACCATTTGTTGAGGCCACTAGGATGAGTTAGGATCCGACTTTAGGGATAGTTAGATTCAAGGTAGAGAATGATGAGGTTGCTTATCAAATGCCCTATAAGATTGAGCAATACCGCCTTCTCTCTAATTTCGAAAAGGAACACAAGCAAGCGGCTTATTATAGGAATGAGGAGGATAGACGTAGAGGACTAAAGTATGTAAAGAATAGGATGCTTGGTTTCTACAAAGAATGCTTGCAACTAGGTCCTGAATATAAAACTGGTTTAGAAGACGACCTAGAGAGTGGAACCAATGATGAGATCACGTAGTAACCCATGACCTTGAGTCTAGCTACAAGACTCGTAAATAAAGAAAAGCGCTTCTTGGGAGGCAACCCATGCTTTGTGTGATTTTATTTTTGTTTGTTTGTTATTTGCTTCCGTATGCATGCTTTATTTTTATTGTTGGTTGATCATGTTTCTAAATTAAATAGTGGAAATACTTTACTTTGTTGTTTTGGCCTAGTCTTGACTCCACCTAAAAGTATTTTTGCAAAAGATAAGTGTAAGGGGAAACCCCAAATATGTTTTTAAGAAACAAATCGATCATGATTCTCCACAATATTAAATGAACATGTGTATTCGTATTTGTTAGAGTCAAATGCTTGTATTGAGTCATAATGAAGTTTTGCAGGATTTTCCAGGAAGTAGGACCAAGTTTTTCCAGAAATTTTCCGGAAACTTAACATAAGAATTTCTGCAGGTCACTTCTGACGGCGTCAAGGGTTAACTCTTGACGGCGTCAAGTGTAAAAATCTGGAAATTTTACCGGTTTTGTTTTTCTAACGGAGTCTTATGGTTTTTGTGAATTATTAAGTTTTATAATCTCCAGGAGATCTGTAAACTTCATTCCACAAGCATTATATCTTATCTTGTTTTCTAGGACTTAGTAACTTATATAGGAAGTAGGACTTAGTAACTTATCTTGATTTTACGCGAGGTTGTTTTTGTCTATTTTCTCAGGATTTACAGGTTATGTATGACAAGAAGATGATTTATATTCTGGAAGGGAAGCTTTGATTGTTCATTTTATTGGAGGAAGATTTAACCTGGCCGCCTTATTATCCATACCGAGCGAATCAGGGGAGTATTTGATTTCATTCTCTTTACTTTTTCACTTTTACATTCTTTACTTGAACATTGGGGACAATGTTCATCTTAAGCGTAAGGGGAGGGTAAAAAGATGATACCTTACATATGCACTTTCGCTTGAGTTTGTTTTGTTTAATGGTAGATGTGTAATAAAACTATGAGAAATACCTGTTAGTGCAATTTTAGCGCCAAATTTAAAATTTTTTACAACATTTAGGAGTGAAACTTTAGCCATAGCAAGCGTCTCATGGATAGGAGATTGTATGACTAGCACATAACCGTATTTTCAGAAAAATTTTCCACCCAAATATGTGAGGTTCGCCTTTAGATTTGATAGGAAAAACATTCATTATTAGTGCTTATGAGTGTACCGGTAGCATTTAGATTCTAGAACTTGCGTTAGTGATGCATCCCGGGACCGCTAGTGAGACTACTTTCGTGTAGTAGGATTTACTAAATGATAAGAGGCATTAGGATCACCCTTGTGTTAAACCTGTATCATGATTACTTGACCATTTAAGTCATATTACTTGGCTAATCAAGTCAACTAATTTTTCCCACACCCTTAGCGTTGTACTCATTTTTAGTACACGATACCCCTAGTACACCCCTCCGAGCCTATCTTATCGTTTCTAACTTTAAGCATTTTACTTAAAGGAAGAATTTGTTACACCCCACTTAAATGTACAACCAAATCGTCTTAGCCTTCCGTGTATGCGCTCATTTTTAGTGCATTATTGTTATTTGTTAAACCCTAAGTTAACTATCTAATTGATTACATGGTTGCTAAGTCGAGTCATATCCTTGTACATATTGTTTTGGGACGATTGAGACTCATGGGTAAGTACTTATTTTATGGAGTAATGGGAAAGAATATCATTTATTACCCCCATATGTGCGTTAATCTTAAAAGTGCTCCAAGTGTTTTGATTTTCTTAATTCGAGTCATTATATTAGTTTAATGTAAAGTATGTAAACATTCAAGTGTAAGGGGAATATCCATTCCCTATGATGTATTATTTTGGATGGTAGGGTAAGAGTGTATGAAAAAAAAAAAAAAAAAAGAAAAAAAAAAAAAGAAAAAAAACATACGGACTACCATCCCGTTTCATTCTATGTTTATTTTATGTTTTTGTTATTTTTCATTTATTAGCTTAAGTCGAGTCTAGTCTTGGCTTAGCAACGCCATATTGTACATGTAATTAACTAAGATTGTTAACTCGCCACCAGAAAAACTTCCTTTATCCAACAAAACCGTGTATTTCATATCCCTACACCTAACGTTACAACCCTTTAAAAGACATCTTTGATAGTTTATCCTAGGTGCTTACGCCATGTGGTGGAGGTTTGATCCTTTCTCAAGCCTATGGTAATCTATTTTGCTATGACAGGTAGTGAGAGATATCTTCCATTTTCATATTGTAATTTATACTTTATTACACCCGAGAGATGTGAGTATCTAAACACTATTTGTGAGGTGCTAGTGTATGACCTCCGTGCTTGTCTATTGGTCTTTAGTGGAACGATTATTTGTTGTAATTACTTTTACATTAGTGTTAAATGACCCCTAACTTGTCTTTTGAGTAGAATAAAAGCGCATTTGCTTGAGGACAAGCAAATCTCAAGTGTAAAGGTATATGATGAGGCAAAAAATGAACCACTTTTAGGGGGTCATTTAAGCCCGGAATTGAATTTATTTGATCAAATATTGCCCTAAATCGTTCCTTTTGTGATTTTAGGTACTTTGGGAGTGAAATCTGGAAAATGAAGCAATTCGGACGTTTTTGAAGCATAAAAGTGAAGAAAACGCCAAAGTCTTAATTTTCCTTGCTGGGAACAGTAGGTGACGGCGTCAAGAGTAACACCCTAACGGCGTCAAGAGCAAATTCCATGACGACCCAGTACATATTGGACGGCGTCACGAAGTAGGGCGTCAAGAGTAAAGATCATGACGGCCTGGAAATGCTAATACATGACGGCGTCAGAAGTAGATCAAGGCAGTCCGAGAAGTGTTTTGGCGGCGAGGTGACGGCGTCACAAGATTGGTCTTGACGCCGTCAGACCCCTTTTCCTATATATAGTTTTCTAATTTTTGCATTAAATAGAGAGAAGTTTTGGAGAAACCCTAAGTACGAACTTGGTGCATATTTTACAGGTTTTTCAAGGGTTCTAAGCCCTTGATACCTTTCATGTGTAATTGAGATAAGTGTTCTTTTTATTCAATCAATATGTCTATGTGTTGGTTGTCTATATCTTGTTCTTGTCTTAATTCCATCATGCTAGGCTAGATCTATCTTGTGTTTGCTTAGATCTAATGAAACCTAGATGTTAATTATGTGTTGATTACTTGTTTATACTTGTTTTGGATGAATGAATTTATATGTTAGGCTTAAGAAAACTGGCAGATCTCCAAATGGTAACATGCTTGAACGTCTTAGGAAACATGAACCTATTGCACTAAGGTCTTTATTGGTTGTATTTAATGCATGAGCCACTGTTTATAATCCCTATGGTTGTGCTGGGCATGGTATAGGAGGAGATAAGAGCTCATAGAATTGGGGAGTTATGTGCGATACCCCATGAATGGTATTAAGGAATACAATCCGTCATCCATGCAACTATAACAAGTAATTAACATGTAAAAGATGTCTAGGGAGTAGTGAAATCTAAGTAAACACATTTTCTTCACTTATTGCTCACAACCTTAGTATAATTTAGTTTATTTTCATTTATAGTATTTTATTTTGATTGCATCTTTAGTATTGGGTTAGTTGACTAGCAACTAATTCCGCCCAAATCCTTCAAACCCGAGATTTTTACTTACTTTCTAAAAAATATAAAAATACAAAAAGAATCATATCTCACCTTTAGAACTAGTATTTAGGTTTTCTAATCCTAGCGACACTATTCCTAGCTGAACGATCAATCCCCCGGTACTTGTCACTATACTATACTACAACGATCAGGTACACTGCCTGGTGGGGGTTGTAAGCTTCTCGAGATCCTTCGAGAGGTAAAGCCTGGTACAATCCTTACGCATCACAATTCATACCTTATTTTGTAATAATTATATTTAAAAAATAGTATTTTCTTATTAGGTAATATTTTATATTTATCCATAACGCAAATAGAAGATAAATACAAAAAATATAGATAAGATGCAATTAATAATAGAAGTAAAATTTTTAAATAATTATCTTTAATTTTAAAAAACTATAATTAAACATTATAAATCAAACAAAACAAATATTAAATTATTTGTTTTTTAATAAATAAAAATATATGATTCAAAAATTTTTAAAAAACCCGAGCGTGCGCGGGAATTATAACTAGTAAAAATAAAAATAAAATAAAATGACAGTATTATTATTTTTACCCACGACAACACACGACGACACCAGGGGCGGACTTATGTATAGACTTTTTTTTTTTGGGGGGGGGGGGGGGGGCATGGGTAGCCGAAAAAGTTGATATTTTAGTGTAATTTTTTTTTAATAATTTTGTCATTTTTTCGAAAGTGACCCCCACCCAAAACTCAAATTGCCCCCCACCCACGTATTAAAACCCAACATTCAACACTTTAAAACCTTATAAATCGTTCATCTCTCTGTAACAATACACGGTTTATCATTTTGATCGTAGTTTTTTCTTCCATATTTTTTTGTTATTGTCAAAAAAAAAAAAAAAAAAAAAAAAAAAAATTGCCCCACCACAAGCTATTTGCTGGGTCCGCCAGGACCGCCACTAGACGACACCAATGAATACCTTATGCTCCAAATACTTTACATATTTTGTTTTTTTCTTGAACGAACTTTACATATTTTTGTTGGTATCGAAAATAATGTATATGTTTCCAATAAGATACTATTTCAGAAATCAAGAGATAAGGTGTTGATGAGATTTAGATGAGGGAGCACACGATGGTGGAACTGATTGGGTATAAAAAGCATCGATGGTCAGTTTTCAAACTTTGTTGGATGGCTGTGCTTCGTTTTGACAACTAATTGGGCCCACGTGGCATTTTTAAACAAGAACCCATGACGGTGACATGGCAAATATACCCACGTGAGCATATGATGACATGGCACTGTGTCTTCTCACATTCAGATCCTGTGTTTGCTCACGTGGAAGTGACACGTGGGATGGATACGATGAGGTGGCATATGTGAAAGGATATGTATGGGCATGCAAATGGATCTAGGCAATATGACAATGTCGTATTCTTGAAGTTAAGAAAGTCGTCATGGGTGGGTCAATGTGCATCTCCCCTTGTATTAGGTACATTTTTGAAAACAACAAAGCATGGATAAGGTATTATAGCGTGTAATAAATTTTCGACAAGTGACGGAAACGGGGTGCGAGCTATGGACTGGTTTTTTAAAACTTAGTTTTTATTTGTCGTCATATAATCATTCAACATACAATCATTATCACCATCGTTTTTTTTTTTTTTTTTTTTTATAGTTATCATTAATTGCGGAGCTAGAATTTTTTTTGAAAAGGCCGAAACAAAATTTTTCTCGAAAAAACATTAGGTGGGAGGGCTAAGATGAAAAAAATCTTTTTGTAACACATGAAATCGCAAATAAATACACTAACGGGCTTAGGCTTATGGGGTCGGGACCTTTCTCAGTCCTCATTAAGCTCCGCCCATGGCTATCATCAAGCTAAAAATTAAAAAAAAAAAAAAAAAATGCTCATTTTATACAAACATATTTCATACACACTCATAAACCAAAAAAATAATAGAGGTGATGCAGACTACCGGCATGTGTAAAGGTGATGCAAAAATAAAAGTGATGATGAGGGTCTTTTATAAATGATTACTCGTGATGACTGGTGTGAAGGTGATGCTTCACATTTATCATAAAAACCAGCCTGTGTTTTGGCGCAATATCTAGTTAAGACCTTTAAAATTAATCCGAAATGTACAAATTCTTTCATTTTTTGTCGTAAGCCGTAAATCTCTCATAAATAGTTTCAGATGATGAGATAGTTATAGAGTTTGGTCGCATTTCAAAGTGTACAACCACGTTTTTATTCTCTGAATTAGTGTTCTATGTTATGGTTATAGAATGTAATAATATGTTTACTATGTTGTAAATTGCTTTTTAAACCATGGTTGCTAAGAATATTTTAATTGTAATTTAGGGGATAGCTTGACTACAATTTTTGTAGTAAATTGGTTATAATTTTTTACTAAAATTACACTAGAAATTAATCAGGGACCAACAGAAAGAACTCAGGTCCATAAAAAAAAAGTCATGAACCCATAGTTTGTAGCACAATATTGTAGCCAATTAGCTACAAAATATTGTAGCTAATATCCCTGTTTTAAAACATCATATTTTGTCCCTTAACATGGCTTTAAAATATGCCTCCATTTTTCTTCAAGTTAGATTTGTTAAGCTTTTATTTTATTATTATTATATATATATATATTTTTTTTTACTTTTTGAAAATAAAGCTGAATTTAGGTTAGTTGCAGGAGCACGTTTTGTACGAAAATAATAATTTTGTTGTCCAAATATAACGATATGACATGACTATAGGAAATGAATCACATACTATATTATATTGTCTAGTCAATATAATGGCCACCTTCGTTTTATGGTCGCATTTATGTGATGTAAAAAGCATATAATATTGGTGTTGATACATCAACTTTTTAAGTCTTATGTAGTCATTTACTTGGTTTGGACCATGAATGTGGCTTCACCTACACATGAAGTCATTTTAATCAAACAAACATTGACATTTGATTAAATATAAACTAACTTACTAACATGTTTATACTAGTTAGTACTGTACTTACTATAAATCCAATAGTAGAAAAATGGATGAAATGGTTTTGTGTTATTGAAAAATGGATTAAATGTTTATCCTAGTTAGTACTGTACTTACATGGGATGTTCTCTATTACCAGAACTCATCTACAATCGGGCTCGATTTTTAGCCCACTTCAGTGGCCTGATTATTATGGAAATTCTTACGATACTCAAATTAATGTATGCACGGAGAGTGTTTACTAAATTAGGTGATTATATATGAAGCTTTTAGTTTAGTCTCTTATATTGGAGAGCGTAGTTTTAATAGGTCTCTTAATTAAGAAAGAGTCAAGGTTTTGGACCTACAATTCTCTCCACTAAGAGAAAAGTAAATACCCCTAACTCCCTAAGGCTAGTGGTAAAAAGGACTCGAACCAATCAACTTCACCACCGATATTTCAGTGTCACGTCATTTCTACCTCTACAATCAACTTTACTACCAACTTAGTGAAATAAGAAAACCAATTTCACCACCCAAATATATCTCACTTATATACAAATACACTCACATAAACAAGTTTTTAAAGAAGCTCGATTTCAGATACATTGATTCCTCCATATAGTTCAAATTTAGTGAAATTAAGTCAAATCGGAGCTCGAACAAATCTATAAAAAACGACTTGCTACCTACGTTAATTCTTACAACCTTCGATTAATGTAAGTCTCATTTAGGAGCTTTTAAAAACCAAACATCACTTGTGTCTTTTTTAACCATTGACTATATAAAGAAAGAGAGGCTTTGGCAGGACTTGAATCCATGACCTAAGTTAAATACATTTCTAAACATATTATATATCGAAAGAGGGGGAACAAAATCATTTTCCACTTCTCTACCATTAAACAGTGGCTTTTTAATCCAAGCCTGATGTTCATTTATAAGAAATGAAAATCTGATTTTATCACAACGTTCAACATTACTACCATCAGACTTAAGCACTACTGCAAAAGGCACATTAAGAAGCCCACACACAACGAGAGGGATTAATCTCAGAAGAACACCAATTCCTACTACATCATATAACAGAACACAAATGGCTAGAAATAACTGAACGACCGAAGTCCATGAAATATGAATCTCTTTGCCCTTTCTTTACATTGAGATATCAGCTATGAATAAGGGGTACATCATACATGTACACGTACACCTATCCGATATTCATAGTGGAACCGTATGCTTACCATCAATCTCTTGTGTAAAAGATCATCTATAATCAGACGTGTCGGGGAAAGTGGGAATGGAATGAAAATGAAGTATGAAAGATGCAGCTCAAATGCAACAACATATTTACAATCAGAACATGATGTTCGTTTTCTTCTTGCAATTACAACAAATGCCCAGATGTGTTTAACTCAATGATAATCATATACCATGCAATTAACAAACAAGTTTTAACTATCTATGTATAAAACTGATTGCAGCCCATGGTCACCAACCTTCGTTCTTTATTTAAGGCATATGTGGAACTTATATATAGCACGCATGCTCGTTTACCAAATTGTCATGAAGGGATACAATGACGATTGAATTTTTTTCAAAAGAACTCCAAAAATGGATAAGCATAATCATATAGAGATGATTTGTTATAGCACACATAATGCTGAGATGCTACATTATACACTATATGCATAGCAGTTCATTTTCTCAAGAGCAAAGAGGTGGGGCAGAGTAAGCCCTTTCAAGCTACTTGTAACCACTTGACAGATATACTGATATAGACATTCATAGAAACCAAAAAGAACAGTACAAGTATGATCAGAAAGCATTCATGGGTACATAAAAGAAAACTCATCCCCAAAGAGTGACCAAATAACCAAAATATCTGTCTTGATGCAAAAGCTCCAAGATATCAACTTTTCATTTACAAACACAACTAAGCGAAAACAAATTATACAGTAAAACCAGAGTTCATAAGGTATCGCAACACTTTCTTATCCCTATATAACAGAGATATGATCCACGAAGCAAAGCATATTAATTATGCATTCAGTCATTCTATAAAGAATCAATCATAGCAATAGGGCAATATAATAACGCACGCCTACTAGAAAACTAGCAAAAACACAGGATGCAACAAAATCTTTCCATTTTCAAAATCAATTACTACATTTCTTTTTGTCATCGACTCATTTCACAAATTTCAAGATTAGCCAGTTAATAAAAGTTTGAAAAATACCAAATTCTACCATAGTTCTATTTCGGCTATTGGAGATGCTCGATGGAGTGTCAATAACTTCTTAGCAATCATCAACTATCCATGCTCATCACACCAAACGCTTCCGAGTTGGGACGAATAGTCATATTCTTTAACACAAAGAACAACCAGTTTCTAACTATCAACTAACAATTAATCACTTTAAGCAAATTGTTCCTCTCAATCTTCACTTTCATATCGATCATCATCAGACGTATCACTATCAGCTTCCAAACGAGAGAGAAGCTATCAATGCAAAAGTGAACATAATTAGAGCAGTGCAACGTGTATAATTTTACACACAAACAAAAAATCAGACTATATGAAAAAAAGACTTTCATTACTAATATTACCTAAAAACGGTGATCCCAATATGTAATATCTTTGACATGGTCAAGGCTTTCTAAAAGTCCAGTAAATACTTTGCTGAATATTTCAGACTCCCTCCTCCAATTAATCGAATAATCTATGTCAACTTTGACTAAAGAAGACACATTAAGCAACACAAGCTCCCGCAAAACCAACTTATCTTCTATAGTTAGAGACGATATGTAAGGAGCATTGATTTTGATACAATCTATATAAGCCTCCTCGTCTGTATCAATCTCATAAAGAGAGTTATATCCAGAGAACACTAACTTCTTAACACTCTTTGAAGTAATATCAATCTGCCTATAACCATAGCAACTATTTAACTCCAAAGATTCCAAGCAAGGGCTTCCGGATAATATCTTCTCAATCATATCTTCATCCAGTGTCACAAAAGATAAACACAAACACTCAAGTCTTTTCCAACTAATCGCACCATTAGGAGGATTTAACAGGCACCCGGACAGCTTCACACGATTAAAACACAAATTGCTGAAAAACAACTCATCATCATAGCTAAACGGCTCCCCTACTCCTACATCCCATAACTGTAAATCAACCTCTTCAACATTACGGCTAATAGCATAGTGAATCCAACTATTTGCTCGCGATTTGAACTCATCATTCATGAGACTACTGTAATTGATATCAAGTTTGAATTTTTTAAGGTTGAGATTTGTAGGACACTGATTTAGGGTGTTGTCGATAAAAGATATGTAACCATGGAGATCAGTTTCTTCATCTACTAAATCTTTGACGTCATCCTGACTTGAGAAAATTAGATGAGGAAGTGAAGTCCAAAGGTTCTTCCATCGTGTAGAGATAGTGGTTGTTGTTTTGATCACCTCTTTTGTGGTACACTCCAAACGAGAGATGATATTATTAACTAACATTTCGTCCTTTAACTCATTCAACCGATCTACTCCTTCCATATTTTGGTGACCACGTTCTGCTTATGATAACAGATTGCAGAGTAGATATACCAACTGCCATACAAAACGACAAATGAAATGTTAGAAACCGTGGATATATCAAGACGTGGCAAGATGGGTGGTCAAAACGGGAAAACTGAATTATATATTCTAATATAAGAAGAAGATAAAAGTCGTTATGATTCTAGTCTCATGTTCTGTACAAAAACGAAAATAGAAATATGAAGAATAACCACTACAGACCACTAGCAATGCCATATGTCATAGCTAAATCAAATACACAGGCTCTAAGGTTTGGCCTAAATGTTAATATTAGTAGGGGTGTTTGTTAAACCTGTTTGCCCACGTATTCGATCTGTTTTAATACAAAAGAGAAGGAATTTTGATCTAAATATTTCATAAGTGAATAAGCTAATTTAACCTGTTATTTGAGAAATCCATAAGCATATAGTAGTAATCAGTTTTAAACAAGCAATCCCAAACACCGCCTAAATAGCACTAAATATTTGGGGGTGTTTGTTTAAGCTTATATGTGGGCTTATGAGCTTATATTTCATAAGCCTTAACTTTGTGGCTTATTTTGAGAGTTATTTGCATATATAAGCTTATTATTATATAACATGCTTATATAAGCCCATAAGCCGAAATCAAATAAGCTCATAAGCGCACATATGAACTTAAACAAACACCCCCAAATACCACCTTAAAACAAAATGCATATGGAATGATAATATGAACTACTAGTATTTAGTGGCCTACAATTTAAGAAAAAATACGCCTTAGAATCATTTATATTACGGCCTCGGTCCCAAAATAATTGTTCAACGACAAAATGGTTTACGACAAAAAGCGGGTAGATCAAAATTCCCTTTCTAGTTTTAGTAGAGTGACAACTATTGAAGGCATTTCATCGAACACCTTGTGTTCATTAAATACTCCTTAAAACATAAACAATATAAACATTTATATTAGTAAAATGTAACAATCTTGTTATTGGGGCATTTCATCGAACACATTGTGTGTGTACATCAAATAATAATAATAATCAGGGAAAAAAAAAAAAAACAAAAAAAAAAAACAGATGATACGTACCAGCAGAAACTAACTAAAAGGTTGGTGTTTGGATGAATAAATGCTTATTAGCTAGTACAGTAAAATAACTAGTGTGGCATGGGATGGGATGGGCTCTATTACCACAACTCATCTACCATTGGGCCCGATTTTTAGCCCAGTCCAATGGCCCGATTTGTTATTGAAAATTGCTATTATACTTGTACTTTCGGTAGGGGCAAGGATTTGATAGATTTGTGGCCTATGGTGTTGGATGATTTATGGACCGAAGGTTAGTTTGGCATAACTAATTTATTATGTGTGAATTAGGAATAGATTGGCTAAGGTATGTGTTAGGGAAATTTAAGTGATAGAAAGATGAGGTCAATGTGTTAACGTTTATGTTATAGTATTGATAAGCCCATTCTCGGCTAATAGCAATGTGTACAAATGCTTATATGTAATTGATGTATGATATCATATTATTGCATTTACTTACTAAGCAAAAGCTTACGTTATAGTGTTACAATGTTATGTAGGTTCTTTTGGAAGTTTTATGCTTGGATTATGGCATAGGATTTAGAAGCACGGGTTAGAAGGTTTATATGCATATAGAAGCTTAGTACTAGATACCGAGCTCGAAGTTAAAGTTGTTCCCCGGGAGTCTTAAATGGGTTAAGTACTAGATACCTTGTTACCGAACACAAGAGCATTCCTTTCTTTCCAAATGAAGTAACCGGTAGACCAAATAACCGCTTGCTAAAAATGAGTAACATTGATAGGGACATTAACGTTTTCATTAGATGAAAAGAATTCAACAACAGAGAAAGCATTAATACTTCCCACCTTCCACCAATTAAAGATCTTATCCCATACACTCATAGCTAAAATCACATGTGATCAAACTACGAGCACACGTCTCCACCATATTATTACAACTTGGGCATAGAACCAAGTCCAAGTTAATACCTCTTCTATCGAGCTCCAGTTGTTAACTATTAGAAGCGGAAGTCTTCCTCTTAGCGTCCTCCACACAAATATGTTTCGCTTCTTAGGCATCAACTTGTTCCAAAGCGTCTCTTGTCCTCCGTTGTCTGAATATAAAATCTTATCCTCAATCATACTTGATAGCTCTTTGACCGTGAATACACCGTCTTCACCAAGCGCCCATCACCATCAATCCCTAAAATTATTAGATACCATAACTTTCGGTTCTAATAGTTAACAAGTAATCAGGTCATGCATACTTTCTTCATGGTTAACGGATAGTAATAAATACTCCTTCCGTCTCATATTAAATGTCATGTTTGACTTTTCAAAGTTTTTGTTTCTCAACTTTGACCTTAAATATTTGTGTTTGTGTAATATAATACTCGATACTAAATATATGAATGGATTAAGTTTTAAATGTATTTTCATTGCGTATAATTTTTATCAAATAATATATATCACAAGCAAAAATATCTAAAATCAAAGTTGATAAAGAAAGACTTGAAAAGTCAAACATGGACATTTAATATGGGACGGAGAGAGTAGTTAATAGTGGCTTTAATGCGAAGTCTGATGTTCATTTATAAGAAAAGAAAATGATGTTATCGCAATTGTTTGGAATGAATTTGTCAAATGCAATCTTCACATATTATGTCACTAGTAATTGTTTTCTGCGAGTTTTCGATGGTGTTTATTTTGTTAAAATACATACTTTAAATTATATGAGACATGAGAGACAATACAAATGGGACCAAACGGAAATGTAATCGTTGTAAATTTGTCACTACTAACCTCGACATCTCGCAACTTCACGGATCCACCATGATCATTGTAACGCGATATATGCTAATGGTTCTATCAATCTAGCAGATTGTGAGACCTGAAAAAGAGATGAAATGATATATGAACGAACCCCTCCCCATGTTGATCACTCATATTATAAGACCATCACTTGGCTAGTGTAGTAGTGTGTAGACTTTAGACCACTAATTTGCTTAAATCTTGAGAAAGTCAAAATGATCATCAGCAAACTTTCCTCAGATCATCATAGAGGTTTCGTATATGGTTAGATAAACAAAGCTAGTGGCAAGCATCGAGCCATTGAGTTACAATGGTGATGACTGATCAAATCTCAGGATTTTTGGTACTTGCGTAAATTTCATTTTCAGTTTGATCGTGAATGTATTATTCCTTTATAATTGAAGTTATTTGTTCTAAGTATCATGATTTAATGGTAGTCGTGTCTATATTAGATCATCCACTATGGTAAATTTTTTTCTAAATGTTTATAATTGTGTTACACCATTAATTTATAAAACTTTTTTCGTTTTATAATCCTCACGCCCACTATCTATAAACCTTTTCAAGATTTATAAATATCTCACATAATTTAACTCCATTAAATTATGAAAAAGTTCAATATCATAGATTTCTTCATGCCACATAAACTTGAAGTCAATGTTTACTATTGTTTATAAGTTTTTAGACTGTTTCATAATTTTTTCTTTTTCATAAACCATCATAGTGGTTAGTGGATGCCTTTAGGTTTGTTTGTAAAAAATCACTTCTTTTAATTAGGATGTATATAGGTATGCTAATTTGTATGTGTACTTTTGTCTTGATATATACTCCTTTGTGTTCGATTAGAGACTTGTTGGTTGTGGCACTTACCTATATGAAAAAGTTAATGAATTTTGAGTAAACTACACCGTTCGTCCTTGTGGTTTGCGTTGACCGCAGCCAGTGGTCCTTTGACCCAAAAAATTGCACTGTTCATCCTTAACTCAGAAACGTTATGCACCATTAGTCCCTCACTCTAACGGGATGGACTAACCCTCGTTAACTTGTTTGCTTATGAGGGTATAATAGTCATTTTGTACTATAAGGACGAACGGTGCAATTTTTTGCCTTTAGTCCTTTTTTTAACGCTTTCTTCCGTTTTTTTTACGTTTTCGTCCGTTTTTTTTTACGTTTTCATCCCGTTTTTTACGTTTCCATCCATTGTTTTTACGTTTTCGCCTGTTTATTTTACGTTTTTGTCCGGTTTTTACGTTTTCATCTGTTTTTTTACGTTTTCGCCCGTTTATTTTACGTTTTCTTTCGTTTTTTTACGTTTTCGTCTTTTTATTTTACGTTTTCGCCATTTTTTTACGTTTTCGTCCATTTTTTACGTTTGCGTCCGTTTTTTTTACGTTTTCGTCCATTTTTTACGTTTTCGTATGTATTTTTTCGTTTCCGTCCATATTTTTACGTTTTCGTATGTTTTTTTTACGTTTTTGTCTATTTTTTTTTACATTTTCGTATGTTTTTTCACGTTTTCATCTGTTTTTTATGCTGTCGTATGTTTTTTATGTTTTCGCCCGTTTTATTATGTTGTTGCCTTTTTTTTTTACGTTTTTGTTCATTTTTTTATGTTGTCGTCTATTTTTTTTACGTTTCGTCCATTTTTTTACGTTTTCATCTATTTTTTTACATTCTCGCATTTTTTTTACGTTTTCGTCCATTTTTTTATGTTTTTGTCTGATACGTGGGAATCGCACCAGGCTTTACCTCTCGAGGGATCTCGAGAAACTTACAACCCCCACCAGGCAGTATACCTGATCGTTGTAGTATAGTATAGTGACAAGTACCGGGGGATTGATCATTCAACTCAGGAATAGTGTCGCTAGGATTAGAAAGCCTAAAAACTAGTCTAGAGGTGAGGGATGATTCTTTTTGTATTTTTATATTTTTTATAAAAGCAAATAAAATCTCGGGCTTTGGAAGAGTGGGCGGAATTAGTTGTAGCCAACTAACCCAATTTACTACTAATGCAATCAAAATTAAATAACAGAAATGAAAATAAATTTAATTATACTATTTTGGTGTAAACAATGATAGGGAAGGTTGTGCTTACTTAGGTTTCATTACTCCCTAGATATCTTTTACATGTTGATAGTTTGTTACAATTGCATGGATGACGCAGGGGAGGCCCGGAGGGGGTGCAAACCCGATTCCCACACAGGGCACGTTTTCGAATGGGGCACAAATTTTTGGAAATTTTTTAATATATATTATATATATAATGTAAAAGTGTTATATATATATAAAAAAAAAAAAAAAAAAAAAATTTGCTAGGAGTTAGGGGCATTTTTTTCTTGGCTCGCACTGGGTACTCAAATCCTCAGGGCCGCCACTGGGATGACGGGTCGTATTCCTTAATACTAGTCGTAGGGCCGTGTACAATATTCCCTAACTCTATAGGATCCTACTTCACTCCTATGTTGAGCCGTTAGAAGCTCCTAACATGGGATCATTAGAATTCTCCTACGCATTAAATACAACCAAAAAACATAGTACACCTCTGATCATGTTTCTTAAGACGTTCAAGCAAGTTACCAATGGAAGTCTGCCAGTTTTCTTAAGCATAACATCGAATACAATCATCCGTAACAACTATAAACAAACAATCAACCCATAATTAACATCTAGGTTTCACTACATCTAAGCAAACAAAAAAGAGATTTAGCCGAGCATGTTAAATTGAAGACAATTGTAAGATATATTCAAGCAACACATAGACATATTGATTGAATTGAAAGAGTACCTATCTCGAATTGACATGAAAAGTTCAAAGGGTTGAAACCCTTGAAAAAGCTGGAAAAATTCGACCTAGGGTTTCTCCCTCAAAGTTGCACACTAATGAATGAAATTTGAAAAATTATATATAGATTTTACAGGGTGACGGCGTCATGAAGATCTGTGACGCCCTCAACTCGCCGCCCATAATGAAATCGGATTGCCTAGATCCACTTTTGACGCCGTCATGTGTGATTTTGTTCTGGGCCGTCACTAATATTTGGACCATGACGGCCTTGGGTGATGCCGTCATCTCCTATGTATAAAACTTTCTGGATCGTCACGTGTATCATCCACATCCACCTTTTGTATTACTCTTGACGCCGTCATGTAGAAGCATGTGACACCGTCAGGTACTGTTCCCAGCAAGGAAAATTAAGACTTTGCCGTTTTCTTCACTTTTATACTCTAAAAACGTCCAAAATGCTTCCTTTTCCAAATTTCTCTCCAAAAGTACCTAAAATGACAAAAGGAACGATTTAGAGCAATATTTGATCAAATAAATTCGAATTCGGGCTTAAATGACCCCTTAAAAACGGTTCATATTTCGCCTCATCATCGTCTATTTTTTTACCTTTTCGCCCATTTTATTATGTTGTCGCCTGTTTTTTTATGTTTTCGTCCGTTTTTTTATGTTGTCGTCTGTTTTTTTACGTTTTTGTCCGTATTTTTATGTTTTTGTCTGGTTTTTTACGTTTTCGCCCGTTTTTTTTACATTTTGTCTGGTTTTTACGTAAAAAAACAGACAAAAACGTAAAAAAAAAAAAAAACTGATATAAAAAGATGAAAACGGATAAGAATGGATAAAAACGTAAGAAAAACGGACAAAAACGTAAAAAATATGATGAAAACGTAAAAGATGAAAATGGATGGAAACGTAAAAAAAGGGATGAAAAAGTAAAAGAAGCCGACGGATGAAAACGTATAAAAACGGATAAGAAAAAATAAAAACAGATGAAAACGGATAAGTATGGATAAAAATGTAAGAAAAACGGACAAAAAACGTAAAAATAATGGGCGAAAACGTGAAAAAATAGACGAAAACGTAAAAAATGGACGAAAACATAAAAAGAACGAATGAAAACGTAAAAAATGGACGAAAACATAAAAAAATGGCGAATACATGAAATAAACATACGATAACGTAAAAAAACGTAAAATAAACGGGCAAAAACGTAAAAAACAGATGAAAGTGTAAAAACTGGACGAAAACGTAAAATAAACGGGCGAAAACGTAAAAAAATGGATGGAAATGTAAAAAACGGGATGAAAACGTAAAAAAACGGACGAAAGCGGACGAAAACGTATAAAAAGGACAAAAACAGGCGAAAACGTAAAAAAAACGGAAGAAAGCGTTAAAAAAGGGACTAAAAGCGAAAAATTGCACCGTTCGTCCTTATAGTGCAAAATGACGATTATACCCTCATAAGCAAACAAGTTAATGAGCGTTAGTCCACCCCGTTTTAGAGAGGGACTAATGGTGCATAACGTTTCAGAGTTAAGGATGAACGGTGCAATTTTTTTGGTCAAAGGACCACAGGCTGCGGTCAACGCAAACCATAAGGACGAACGGTGTAGTTTACTCATAAATTTTTTAGAATTGTATAATTATGCTAACATGAGTAAATTACACCGTTCGTCCTTGTGGTTTGCGTTTACTAGCGTCGTTAGTCCCTTAACCAAAAAAGCTGTATCGTTCGTCCTTAACGGGCAAACGTTTGGCGTCATTAGTCCCCCCACTAACGCTTGTTAAGTGTTGTTACACCTGAAGTCCCATGAGGGTATACTAGTCATTTCGCAAACCAAAAGGACGAATGATGCAATTTTTTTATTTTTATTTTTTTTAATACGTTCGTAAGTTCCGTTTTAATACATTTTCGTATGTTTGTTTTATGTTTTGGTCCGTTTTTTTATCGTTTTCGTCTTTTTTTTATGTTTTCATTCGTTTTTTTTACGTTTTTTTCGTTTTTGTCTGTTTTTTTTTACATTTCCGTTGTTTTTTTTCCGTTTTCGTCTGTTTTTTACGTTTACGTCTGTTTTTTGCGTTTTTGTCCGTTGTTCTAACATTTTCATGCGATTTCGTCCATTTTTTTTACCTTTTTATCCATTCTTAACCGTTTTTTTTCGGTTTCATCTGTATTTTTACGTTTTCCTCCGTTTTTTTTTACGTTTTCATCTGTTTTTTTTTTGTTTTCGTCTGTATTTTTACCTTTTCCTCTGTTTTTTTCGTTTTTGTCTGTTTTTTTACGTTTTCCTCTGTTTTTTTACGTTTTCATCCGTTTTTCTCGTTTTCGTCTATATTTTTACGTTTTCCTCCTTTTTTTTTCGTTTTCGTCTGTTTTTTTTACGTTTTCATCCGTTTTTTCTGTTTTCGTCTGTTTTTTTACGTTTTGTCCGCTTTTTTCGTTTTCGTCTGTTTTTTTACGTTTTCGTTTTTTACATTTCATCCATTTTTTTGTTTTTGTCTGTTTTTTTTACTTTTTCGTTCGTTTTTTACGTTTTCTCCCTTTCTTTTACGTTTTTGTCTTTTGTTCTAACGTTTTCATACGTTTTCGTTCATTTTTTACATTTTCATACGTTTTTATCCATTGTTATCCGTTTTATACGTTTTCACAACATGGGTATATCAAATAACAACAAAAAAACATCAAATTTCAAAAAATAGAAAGAATAATTACAGGTTATTAGCATCAACCATCAACAACTAGTCCTTTGACTTAAAAAAACTCATTTTAAAATATTGGTATGCTAAATTACAACCAATAAACATCAAATTTCTAAAAAGCGAAAGAACAATTACAGGGTATTAGCATCAACATTCAATACCCATGTTGTGAAAACGTATAAAAACAGATAAGGATAGATAAAAACGTATGAAAATGTAAAAAATAAACCAAAATGTTAGAACAAAAGACAAAAACGTAAAAGAATGGGCGAAAATGTAAAAAAAGAATGAAAACGTAAAAAACAGACGAAAACGAAAAAAAACATATGAAAACGTAAAAAAATGAAGGAATATGTAACAATACAGACGAAAACGAAAAAAAAAAACGGATGAAAACGTAAAAAAATGGAGGAGAATGTAAAAAAAAAGACTAAAACGAAAAAAAAACGGATGAAAACGTAAAAAAATGGAGGAAAATGTAAAAATACAGACGAAAAAGAAAAAAAAAACGGATCAAAACGTAAAAAAAAGGAGAAAAATGTACAAATACAGACGAAACAAGAAAAAAGGGTTAAGAATGGATAAAAACGTAAAAAAAATGGAAGAAAGCGTATGAAAACGTTAGAACAACGGACAAAATCGTAAAAAAAACGGACTTAAACGTAAAAAACAGACGAAAACGAAAAAAAAAAAACGGACGAAAACGTAAAAAAACAGACAAAAAGCGAAAAAAAACGGATGAAAACGTAAAAAAAACGGAGGAAAACATAAAAAAAGAGACGAAAGCGAAAAAAACGGACTAAAACGTAAAAAAACAGACGAAAACGTATTAAAACGGAACTTACGAACGTATTAAAAAAATTGCACCGTTCGTCCTTTTGCACCGTTCGTCCTTTTGGTTTGCGAAATGACTAGTATACCCTCATGGGACTTCAGGTGTAACAACACTTAACAACGTTAGTGGGGGAGGGACTAACGACGCCAAACGTTTGCCCGTTAAGGACGAACGGTGCAATTTTTTTGGTAAAGAGACTAACGACGCCAGTCAACGCAAACCACAATGACGAACGGTGTAATTTACTCTACTAACATTAACTAAAATCAACTAGTCAGTTCATGCATTAACTTACACAATCAAAAGCCAAACAAAATCGTTTTACAATTTTTCTACCATTAAACACTTGCTCTTTTTGTTAAAAAAATCATAATAAAAAAAAATGTGGGTGTTAGCAGTGAAGGCATTAGTAGGACTCGAACTCATGAATATGAGTTAGTAAGAATGAACCTTTGCCATCTCCCCAACACACCACTTCAATCAATTCTGTTTTTAAATATACTAAACATGGAAATGACTTTAAAAAAGTAAATGGACCACGACACAACTAAATTAAATCATATGTAAAACGTATAATTCGAGTAGTATCTTTACTAAAAGTATGACATTATTATAAATCACTACTTTTTATAGACTTACATTTTAGTATTTTACAAATTTGGTAAGTTGCAAAGCACATAAAACATGAGAATGAAATCCATGAGCTTTGCCTATGGACACATCACATTTCAAATTCCCACGAATTCAACCTCACTTTGATTCATGGTTCAGGTCATGCTTAATTTCTTCATGGTCAATGTATAGTTAACAGTGGCTTTTTATTCCGAGCCTAATGTTCATTTATAAGAAATGAAAAACTGATTTTATCACAATTCCAATTATTGTCAAATGCAATCTTCGCATATTATCATCACTTGTACTTTTTTTTTTTTTTTTTGGTGAGTGAACGCTTGAATTGACTCGCTGATTATAATTAGTAAAAACATGTAACATACTGTTTTCAGTGAGTTTTCAATGGTGACTAGTTTGTTAAAAATACCTGAAGTTACATATGAGAGACGATACATCACATGGGACCAATATGAGAATGCAATCTTTGTAAATTTGTCACTAATGACTAGCAAATCGGGCAAATTCTAGAAAGCCTAATACTGATCCACCAAAACTGTTGTAACCTGATACTTGCTATCGGCTCATTACTTCAATTAATTCTCCAAGACCCTGAGCAACTTGTTCTCTTACTTCTGCGGACCTACTTATTAGACCCTAGGTTTAGCGAAAAGGAAATAAATCAGTATCGGAAAGGTCAACAATATTCAAGCAAGTTTACAACTTCAGGAAGTTAAAAAAAAACAGATATACATACATTTTTTAAAAACGTATTTTACCAGGTCAACATAAAACATAACGTCGATCCACAAGTTATAGGTAACTGAGTGATGACTGTATATTTAAGATAGAAGAAAAAGAAGTTGATGGGTCAGGTCTTGATTGGATCCAAACGTCATAAAATAAATTGATCGATCTAGGTCATGTTAAACTAGTTGGATCACAAAGTCGAATTAAGATCTATTAGCTAATGAGTCAGATAAGGATTCAGTTTGTCGATCAGAGCCTAAATAGATAGGAAGTTCTGATATCATATACTCAGTCCCTTCACTTAAGAATGGGTCGATTCAGTTAATGGTTTTGTCTTTAGCGAGAACGTTTAAAAAAAATATTCATAAAGCTAAACAGAACGAGATCAATGATACATCATAATTATCACAGATATTGGCTATAAAAGTTTAAACACTTTGAAAGAAAGATTAAAGAGTCGACTCAACCCATCCAGTTATAAGTGCTCCCAAAATTGGCACATAGTTGAGTTGGCAATTTGGACCCATTGAGATTTGCTTTTATCTATAAAGGTTAAAACTGAAAGAAAAGCTTTAAAAAAATGGTCAAACGGGTCAAAAGTTTCCCAAAATAACGAAACTATTTTACTCCTTGTGATAAAACTTATAACGGTTCATTTATACAGTATAAATACTAATTTTGAAAAAAAAAGGTGTTTTGGATCAACTCATCCCGTGTCTCCCAATACCAAAACACACCCGAACAGCCCATATTGCCACCTCTAGTACACACGGAGATTGAGAGCATTACCTAAAACATCGACTTTGTAGCTTGACTCGCATAGCAACAAATGATCAAGCCATGCTTACTTTCTTCATGGTTAACGTATAGTATATAGTTAACAGTCGTTTTAATAGGAAGTCTGATGTTCATTTATAAGAAAAGAAAATAGTTTGGAATGAATTTGTCAAACGCAATCTTCACATATTATGTCACTAGTAGTAATTGTTTTCAACGAGTTTTCGATGGTGCTTAGTTTGTTAAAATACTTTAAATTATACGAGAGACAATACAGATGGGACCAAACGGGAAAAAAATTTGTAGCCAGTTCATGCATTAATTTACAACACAATCAAAAACCAAGTACAGGATGGAGGCATAGCTTTGGTAGGACTCGAACTCATGACCCAAGTTTTAGGAAGAATGAGCCTTTGCCATCTCTCCAAACTCACCACTCGAACCAATTGTGTTTTTAAATATACTTAACATGAAAATAACTTAAAAAGGTAAAGAGACAACCACACAACTAAATTAGATCATATGTAAACCGTATTAAGTTGTTCACATGATCCGAGTGGTATATCTTTATTACATGTTTGCCCTTGACATTATTATAAATCACTACTTCATGTAGACTTACATTTTACAAAATGTAAGTTGCCTATGGACACATTACATTTCATATTCCCATAAGAAAAGCTCAGGGGTGCTTGGTTCACTTTAAGAAATGAGAAAATGAATAGCAAAAATAATGCAAAAGAAATTCTATGAAGTATATAAATTAGATAGTTTGTAAGAAGAACATGAGGGAAAAAAATGAAGACAGGAAGTTAACGTGCTATTTTTTTTCTTTCATTCCCCTCAATTTAGTGAAGAATGCTTCATTACCCAAAACAAAGTAATCATTCATTGTATTATCCCTTACTTTCTAAAACCCCGACCAAGCACACTTATTAAAATTTTTAACCCTTTCTAGAAAAGAAAGATTTAAATTGTGTAGTTACACTAACAGTTCATACATTAATTTACACAATCAAAACTTAAGTATAGACTTGGACTTGGTTTTTATTCATCGTTAAACAAAATCATTTTACACTTCTTTACCATTAAACACTAAAAAAAAAAAAAAAAAAAGGAGGAGGATTGAGGTTAATAACTTTAGTAGGACTCAAACTCATGACCTAAGCTTTACTAAGAATGAGCCTTTGCCATCTCCCCCAATACACCACCTCAATCAATTCTGTTTTTAAATATACTAAACATGAAAATGACTTAAAAAAGTAAAAGAACCACGACACAACTAAATTAGATCATATGTAATTGTAAACCGTATAATTCGAGTAGTATCTTTATCAAAAGTATGCTACTTTGACATTATTATAAATCAGTACTTTATATGGACTCACATTTTAGTATTTTACAAATTTGGTAAGTTGCAATGCACATAAAACAAGAGAATGAAATCCAAGAGCTTTGCCTATGGACACAACACATTTTATATTTCATTCAACTTTTGCTTCAAAGTTTAACAAGTCAGGTCATGCTTAATTTCTTCATGGTTAACGTATAGTTAACCGTGGCTTTTTATTCCAAGCCTGATGTTCATTTATAAGACTTGAAAAACTGATTTTTATCACAATCACAGTTATTGTCAAATGCAATTTTCGCATATTATCATCACTTATACTTGACTTTTTATTGTGTGAGTGAACGCTTGAATTGAGTCGTTGATTATAATTAGTGATAACCTGTAACGTACTGTTTTCAATGAGTTTTCGATGGTGATTAGTTTGTTAAAAATACTTGAAGTTACATATGAACCAATTTAAAAAGAAACTAGGAACATCTTTAACCCTTTTAATTCATTCTACGTTCCTTGTCTCTAGATGTGGAAACAGCGTCACGAACTAACTTAATATATGCTGGAAGAACTTCTTTTGGAACTGAACCGACAACTCTTCCAAGCGCTTCCCAGGCAGCCTGGTAAATACATGATAAGTTACACGAAGAGATTATGGCAGCTAACAATAAGGTAACCAAAACATTACCAATACTGTAGCAAAGTCAATGTCACTTAGTAAAATGATCAGGGTGGATGTCATAGTTGGCGCTTCATCCACAAGATACAATTTACTGTTTTTGAAGAAATATCCTATCAGATATGCAGAACTGCGCCTAGTTGAAGTCTGCAAGTAATAACAGCATAGTTAAGATAGAAGAAAAAGAAGCTGATGGGTCAGGTCTTGATCGGATCCAAAGGTCACAAGATAAATTGATCGATCTAGGTCATGTTAAACTAGTTGGATCACAAGGTCGATTTAAGATCTATTAACTAATGAGTCAGATAAGGATCCAGTTTGTCGATCAGAGCCTAAATAGATAGAAAGGAAGTTGTGATATCATATACTCAATCCCTTCATCATCAATAACCAACACCACAGTTTCTGCAGCCTTCTTTGCAAGATTCTGGACATCCTGTATTGCCTATAAGGCACTTTATTATGGAAGCAAATTACCAAGACGACTAGTGGTTATGTAGTACAAGAAAATAAAGATAAAAATGTATGTTACAAAAATAGTAACTGCATAGAACAGCATACCGCATGATCATCATCTCCCATTGCGGAGAGCAAAGCCGGAAGAACAGTTGAAAGATGGACATTCAAACTAGCACCCGTGACTTCTGCAACAGCTCCCAAAGCATGTGGATTGAATGCACTGGAAAATCATATTTTCAAAAACAATTAGCATCATAAACCAAAGTGTAAATAAAAAAATTCACGAATTCTTGATCACATACGAGAGAGGGAGATGAACAAGCTATGGCAATGAATGCGGCAACACGGTTGTGGTCCTGATACTGTCATAATAAGCAGATATCTTTTTAGTGATTCTATAAGAAAAGCTTCTAGAACTATCGAGAAACTACAAATAAAGTGTTCCTAAACACCTCAAAATTTGTTTTAGACCATCAAGGGCTGCATCCGCCATATCATCATCCTCCAAAGCATGGAGAAGTGTTGGAACAATCTCGTCAATTGCTTGCATGCCAGCACTCTAATATAACATAAATTACTGGTTAATATGCAGAATACAAGATCATGTAAGAAAAAAGTAGAGACAATATGTTGGGAATTACATATCAGATACCAAAACTGGACATATCTAAAACTGGCAAATATAATGGTGGCAAAGTTGACCCTCTCACTTACGAATGGGTAGATTCAGTTAATGGTTTTGTCTTTAGCGAGAACGTTTAAAAAAAAATCATAAAGCTAAAAAGAAAGAGATCAATGATACATCTTTGTCATCATAATTGACACAGATATTAGCTATAAGAGTTTAAACACTTTTAAAGAAAGTTTGAAGAGTCGACTCAACCCATCCAGTTTTAACTAGTTAACCAACTTGCTTGCCATGTAATTTTTCCACTTCAACAAATAAAATTAAAATCAACATACCTGGCGAACTGCGAGGCTGATATCAGTCCGGACCATGTAGAACGCGGCAAGCACTTCATTATGCTTATCCCTGCCAAGTACCTCAATGATTGCACGTCCTTGTGCTTCAGTACCAACAACTTCCTCGTTGCTGCCACCCTCAAGGAGTGCTTTTCCAGAAGTACCAGCAACCTGAATCAAACAAATTGTCACTAAAAATAAATGCTTCCAAAATTGGCACGTACTTGAGTTGGCAATTTGGACCCATTGAGATATGCTTTTATCTATACAGGTTAAAACTGAAAGAAAAGCTATAGAAAAATGGTCAAACGGGTCAAAAGTTGCCCAAAATAACGAAACTATTTTACTCCTTGAGATAAAACTTATAACGGTTCATTTATACAGTATAAATACTAATTTTTAACAAAAAGTGTTTTGGATCAACTCATCCCGTGTCTCCCAATACCAAAACACACCCGAACAGTCCATATTGCCACCTCTAATACACACGGAGATTGAGAGCATTACCTAAAACATCGACTTTGTAGCTTGACTCATAGCAACAAGCACTACAACATTCACTACTTTTCCCGGGGACATTTTGAATCTTTCAGCGGGGACTTCTCCCCGTCCAATACTTTTGGCGGGGACATGTCCCCGCCGAAACTTCGCCGGCAAAACCCCTTCGCTGTAACCTTTTGGCGGTGACGGACACCACTTTTGGCGGGGACACGTGGGACCCACACTGCCAGCGTGGACAATTTTGGTCAGGTCAAACATGCCAGCATGGCACTACTTTCGGCGGGGACATGTCCCCGCCAAAAGTGTTTTTCGTTGTTGTGATTAACCCCTTAATCCTTGATTTAAATAATAATTAACACACTTTCGGCGGGGACATGTCCCCGCCAAAAGCTGTATCCAAAGATATTGTAGCAAGCTTTTCGCGGGGACATGTCCCCGCCAAAAGTGACTGACCAATTTTCAGCAAATTGCTGCAAAATAGGTAATTTCCAGATTTTTTCCGGAAAAAATCTACAATAACCCAACCTGTGTTTCAACCACAAACATGCTACAACATCACAAAATATGCTACAACACCACAAAATGGTTCAAAATTCGCTAAACATAATATTATAAATTAGAAATTCGTCAAACGATTCAAAAACCGTGATCCCTAAAACATGATCTTCTACAAAACTATCCATAACCTACCCCCAAATGGTCCAAAACTATACGCATAATCCATTTAGCGGGGATCCTAACACATAATAATCTATCTAAATATCCGAAAATATGTCCATAACCCAAAAACACATATAAACCGACCAATAACCCAAAAAACCCATATCCTACTCCCCATTGCCCTCCCCGTTACATTCAGACTCATCCCCGTTACATTCAGACTCATCCTTTGTCTCGGCTGCAAATGTAGTTCTCGGTTATCTCGGCTTGTTCACGGCTGCAAAAAAAATTACAAAAAAATGAAAAAATTAATAAATATACAAAAAAACACATGTAATCAATTCTTATTAACAAAAAATCACAAAAACCATAAACTATTAGCAAACATTAAAAAAAATTAACAAAAATTAACAAATGTCAAAAAATTAACAAATATCAAAAAGTTAACAAAAATTTACCTGGGTTTGTAAATGAGAGGAAGAAATGAAGAAAGGAGATGACAAAAATTTACCTGGGGGTGCTGTGGTGGAGATGGTGGTGCTAGTGCAATGAAGTAGTGGTGGTGTAGTGGTGTAGTGGTGGCGCTGTGGTGTAGTGGTGTGGTGGTGTTGATGGTAGTGGTGGTGGTGCAGCAGATCGAGAGAAGCAGCAGAGAGCAAAGGTGTGTTTGTTTTTTTATTTTTTGTAAGTGTTGACTACTAGATCTGCATCTGTTAATAATTGAGGTCACACTTTTGGCGGGGACATGTCCCCGCCGAAAGTTTTTACCAATCGCCAAAAGGTTTGGCGGGATAAAGTAAATGCACCGAGCGAAAATCAAAAATTTTGGTGAAAACTTTTAGCGGGGACATGTCCCCGCCGAAAGTATTTACCAATCGCCAAAAGGTTTGGCGGGATAAAGTAAATGCACCGAGGAAAAATCAAAAATTTTGGTGAAAACCATGTCCCCGCCGAAAGTATTTTTGATAAAAAAAATTTATTTTATTCCATGTTAATTAACTTAAATCAATATTAATTAAATCATTTAAATTTAAATAATTTTTTTCTAAATCATCTTTAATTAATTTAAATCTTTTTAAAATTATTTACATCACTTTTTAAAATTATTTACATCACTTTTTAAAATAATTTATATCATTTAAAAATTTAAAATCATCTTTAATTAACTTAAGACTTTTTAAAATTATTTACATCACTTTTTAAATCATTTAAAATTATTTTTGATAGGTCCTTGGTTAGTGTGTAATGTTAAACGAACGAGCCGAGATGATATGGTTATACGTGAGATGTTAAACGAACGAGCCGAGATGATATGGTTATAGCCGAGATGATATGGTTATACGTGAGATGTTAAACGAATGAGCCGACATGATATGTTAAACGAACGAGACGAGATGATATGGTTATACATGAGATGTTAAACACTTGAACGAGCCGAGATGATATGGTTATACGTGAGATGTTAAACGAACGAGCCGACATGATATGTTAAACGAACGAGACGAGATGATATGGTTATACATGAGATGTTAAACACTTGAACGAGCCGAGATGATATGGTTATACGTGAGATGTTAAACGAACGAGCCGAGATTATATGGTTATGCAGGAGATGTTAAACACTTGAACGAGCCGAGATGATATGGTTATACGTGAGATGTTAAACGAACGAGCTGAGATGATATGGTTATGCAGGAGATGTTAAACGAACGAGCCGAGATGATATGGTTATACGTGAGATGTTAAACGAACGAGCCGAGATGATATGGTTGTACACGAGATGTTAAACACTTGAACGAGCCGAGATGATATGGTTATACGTGAGATGTTAAACTAACGAGCCAAGATGATATGGTTATACGTGAGATGTTAAACGAATGAGCCGAGATCATATGGTTATACATGGATATGCATAAAGTGTTAAACAGATGAGTCGAGTTATTATGGATAGGCGTAACACGTTAAACGGATGAGTCGAGTTATTATTGATATGCGTAACGTGTTAAACGGATGAGTCGAGTTGTTATGGATAGGCGTAACACGTTAAACGGATGAGTTGAGTTGTTATGGATATGCGTAACGTGTTAAACGGATGCGTCGAGTTGTTATGGATATGCGTAACGTGTTAAACGAACGAGCCGGGATGATATGGTTATACGTGAGATGTTAAACGAACGAGCCGAGATGATATGGTTATACACGAGTCGAGTTGTTATGGATACGCATAACATGTTAAACGGATGAGTCGAGTTGTTATGGATACGCATAACATGTTAAACAGACGAGTCGAGTTGTTATGGATACGTATAACATGTTAAACAGATGAGTTTGTTATGGATAAGCATAACAAGTTAAACGGACGAGTCGAGTTGTTATGGATACGCATAACATGTTAAACGGACGAGTCGAGTTGTTATGGATACGCATAACATGTTAAACGGACGAGTCGAGTTGTTATGGATACGTATAACATGTTAAACGGACGAGTCTAGTTGTTATGGATACGCATAACATGTTAAAAGAATGAGTAGAGTCGTTATGGATATGCATAACATGTTAAATGAAGGAGTCGAGTCGTTATGGATAAGCATAACATGTTAAACGGATGAGTCAAGTTGTTATGGATACACATAACATGTTAAACGGATGAGTCGAGTTGTTATGGATACGCATAACATGTTAAACGGATGAGTCGAGTTGTTATGGATACGCATAACATGTTAAACGGACGAGTCGAGTTGTTATGGATACGCACAACATGTTAAACGGACGAGTCGAGTTGTTATGGATACGCATAACATGTTAAACGGACGAGTCGAGTTGTTATGGATACGCATAACATGTTAAACGGACGAGTCGAGTTGTTATGGATACGCATAACATGTTAAACGGACGAGTCGAGTTGTTATCGATACGCATAACATGTTAAACGGACGAGTCGAGTTGTTATCGATACGCATAACATGTTAAACGGACGAGTCGAGTTGTTATGGATACGCATAACATGTTAAACGGACGAGTCGAGTTGTTATGGATACGCATAACATGTTAAATGGACGAGTCGAGTTGTTATGGATATGCATAACACGGACGAGTCGAGTTGTTATGGATACGCATAACATGTTAAACGGACGAGTCGAGTTGTTATGGATACGCATAACATGTTAAACGGATGAGTCGAGTTGTTATCGATACGCATAACATGTTAAACGGACGAGTCGAGTTGTTATGGATACGCATAACATGTTAAACGGACGAGTCGAGTTGTTATGGATACGCATAACATGTCGAGTTGTTATGGATACGCATAACATGTTAAACGGATGAGTCGAGTTGTTATGGATACGCAAAACATGTTAAACGGACGAGTCGAGTTGTTATGGATACGCATAACATGTTAAACGAACGAGCCGAGATGATATGGTTATGCAGGAGATGTTAAATGAACGAGCCGAGATGATATGGTTATACGTGAGATGTTAAATGAACGAGCCGAGAAGATATGGTTATACGTGAGATGTTAAACGGACGAGTCGAGTTGTTATGGATACGCACAACATGTTAAACGGACGAGTCGAGTTGTTATGGATACGCATAACATGTTAAACGGACGAGTCGAGTTGTTATGGATACGCATAACATGTTAAACGGACGAGTCGAGTTGTTATGTTATGGATACGCATAACATGTTAAACGGACGAGTCGAGTTGTTATGGATACGCATAACATGTTAAACGGACGAGTCGAGTTGTTATGGATACGCATAACATGTTAAACAGACGAGTCGAGTTGTTATACATGAGATGTTAAATGAATGTGTCGAGATAATATCGTTTATTTTTGAATCATTTATTTTTATTTGAAATCATTTTTAATTAGTTTAAATCATTTTTAATTTATTTAAATAAATTTTAATAATTTTAAATGATTTTTAACTTAATTAAATCATTTATAAATAAAATCAATTTTTTTTTTTAAATATCCCACTTTTGGCGGGGACATGGTCAGAATTTATTCAAAAAGTGTTGGAGGGAGAAAAACGCGGGAACAATTAGCCAGCGAGGGAGAATAAGAAAATTTGGTCAAACTTGGGGAAACTTTTGGCGGGGACATGTCCCCACTAAAAGTTTGCTTTGAATTTCTCCTACTCGGTCAGCCATTTGGTGTGCCAGGTCAGCATGGTTTTTGTCATTTAGCGACTTTCGGCGGGGACATGGGTGTCGCCACCGAAAGTCTCCTCGCCCGTCGTGTTGATTGTTGTAGTGAAGTGATCAGGCCATGCTTACTTTCTTCATGGTTAACGTATAGTATATAGTTAACAGTGGTGTTAATACGAAGTCTGATGTTCATTTATAAGAAAAGAAACTGATATTATCACAACTGTTTTGGAATGAATTTGTCAAACTCAATCTTCACATATTATGTCACTAGTAGTAATTGTTTTCAGCGAGTTTTCGATGGTGGTTAGTTTGTTAAAATACTTTAAATTTTATGAGAGACAATACAGATGGGACCAAACGGGGAAAAAAAATTGTAGTTACACTAACAGTAACTAAAATCAACTAGTCAGTTCATGCATTAATTTACACAATCAAAAGCCAAGTACAGACTAGGGGCACGGTTCTACCGAACACTAGCTCTTCTAAAAAAATCGGTCAGCTTTAGGAAGAATGAGCCTTTTGCCATCTCTCCAAACTCACCACTCGAACCAATTGTGTTTTTAAATATATTAAACATGAAAATAACTTAAAAAGGTAAAGGGACCACGGCACAAACTAAATTAGATCATATGTAAACCGTATTAAGTTGTTTACATGATCCGAGTGGTATCTTTGTTACATGTTTTGCTACCCTGACATTATTATAGATCACTACGTTATATAGACTTACATTTTACAAATTTTGGTAAGTTGCCTATGGACACATCACATTTCATATTCCATAAGAAAAACTTAGGGGTGCTTGGTTCACTTTAAGGAATGAGAAAACGAATCGCAAAAATAATGCAAAAGAAATACATATATTTTTAATATGTAATAAAAAATGAAAGAAGAAAATAAATTAGATAGTTTGTAAGAAGAACGTGAGGGAGAAAAATGTAAATAGGAAGTTAAGGGCCCGTTTCGTTTGTAGATGAGTTTAGATTAGGACCAGGATTTAAATTTGGATTTAATGTAAGAGAGAGAAAATACATTATAAAATAAATATGCTATTATTTTATTAAGATATTTAAAAATATAAAAAGAGAATGTGAAAGGAATAAAATAAAAAAAAACAAAAAACAATGGGACCCACACAAATAAAAAAAAGGGTAAATTGCAAAAATGTTCCTTCACGTTTCACAAAATTGCAAAAACGGGACCGAGACAAAAAGTAGCGCAAAAAAGCCACCCACGTACCACATTTTCGCAAAATCGCCACTGAGAGCCATTTTCCGTTAACTTTCCCGTTAAGTGCCACGTAGTTGAGGGTAGTATCGTCATTTCACGGTTCCCGCCTAAAATAATATTAGACCCACCGAACAAGCACATTAATACCCTGATCCAAACACTCCCTTGCCCAAAGTCAATCGCATTTTTTGCCCTAAAGTTTCCAATTACGATTTCCGTACCGGGAAAAATTGAAGAAGATGGTTAGTTTATTTGGGAAAAACCGCGAACGATCGTCCCCGATCCCTAATCTTCATCAACTTTACGGTATGTTTTGGGCATTGTTAATTGTATCGATTTTTTTATCTACAGTGGTATGTGATTGTAATGAACAGTACGAATAGGATGTGAATTATACATTAAGTTGATTTTTCATGCTGTTAGTGTGTGTGTGTTGATGTTTATTGTTTGCATACAGAATCAAAGCGGACCTACTTCACTCTGAAAGTAACCCACGGTGGAAAATTTACGCCACTACCAGGAAGGATGTATGTTGATCCAGTTATTTCGTGGTATGATTGTGTGGATTATGACTTGTTTAGCTTTTACGCCTTTCAAGAGTTGGTAGATGACATAGGTGTGAAAGGTGGGGTTGCAGGGTATTATTATAGGATACCAGGCGAGACGTTGGATGTTGGGTTGTACCCGTTGGAGTCTGATGAGGATGTGATGAAAATGTTGGATTTGATTCCAACGCATAGAGAGATTGAGGTGTATGTTGAGTTGAAACACAGAAGACCCAAAAGAGGCCAAAAATGTAAAATAACGGATGAAGTACTGGTGGAGCCTTCAAATGATCCTACCATCGATCCAGAACTAGCTGAGACTTCAATTGATGGTACCAATGGTCAATCACCTGTGCCTATGATTGCTGGTCAAGAACAACAAGCTGAAGATAATGTTGGTGTGGGAGACGATTTGATTACAGACACTCCTTCTGCGCAACCACATGTAAGCCGAGTTGTTGGTGACACAGACACTCATGCTGCGCAACAACCTGTAAGTGGCGTTGATGGCACAGAACAAGTTGATGGCCCAGAACAAGTTGAGCAACAATCTCAACATACAGATGAGGACTTGTACCAATTTGCCATTCCTGGAGATAATGTTGGTGTGGGAGACGACTTGATTACAGACATGGTTGCAGAACTTGACCAGAGTGAGGATGTGGTTTTAGAGCTCAACAAAAACTATGTTGATTTAGATGAAGTAGTGGAAAGGGATGATGTGGAAAGGGATGATGTTGAAATCGATGATGTTGAAAGGGATGATGTGGGCACCTCAAGACAGCAGGTAAACGAGGAAGAACATGCTGTACATGTGTCTGAGTTTGAAGATGAAAAGGATGATGTGACAGCCCCTATTGAGCCACAAGTGGAAATGACGGACTTTAAGTTTGATTTTGATCCCCACTTTGAGAATGTAGCAAAGTTAGCTGATGAGTGTATGGCGGATTATACGGATCATGATAGTGGCTATAACTTTGATGATGATTTTCATAGTGATGAAGAAGGCAATAATAACAAATTTGTCACCCTGCGCAAGATAAGGTTAAAAGAAATAAGGAAGGAGTATGAGGGTAGGGCGAATGTCAAGAAGGGAGAGTTTTTTGTAACAGAAACATTTAAACACCCCAAGGAAATCAAAGATAAGCTCAGAATGTATGCGTTGGAGTCCCGAAGAGATATTAGGATTGAAAAGTGTGACCAAGAAAGGATTCGAGCGATGTGTAGAGGGACTGTTGTGGGTTATGCCAAAAATGATACAGGAAGTTGTCAACCATCAGCTTCTTCTTCGCAGTCAAAGGGCAAATTTGCAAGTACCAAAACCTACAAAAAAAAGAGCAAGGCCATGTGCGAATGGTCCCTACATGTGTCAAAAGTGGGTGATGAAAGGAGTTGGAGTGTCAAAACATTAAATGATGAACATAAATGCCTACAAACAAGAAAAATTAAATTGTTGACTGCACGATTCCTTTCATCCGAGGTTGCTAAAATTCTTGTTAGGGACCGCACAGCGCCGACAGCTGCAATAGCAATGGAAATAAATGAAAAATTGCAGCTTGATGTCCCGACCACAAAGATATCAAGAGCAAGGGAATTTGCTCAGAAACAAATTGACGGCGATCATGAAGAACAATATGCCAGTCTTAGGGATTACGCTTTGGAATTGAAGAATAGAAACCCAGATACAACTGTGAAGATTCAAGTTGAAGCAAACCCTGATTCAAGTGTTTCTTCAAGGGTTTTCAGACGGATCTATGTTTGTATAGGTGCATTGAAAAAAGGTTACAAAGCAGGCAGAAGGGACATACTAGGGCTGGATGGGGCGTTTATCAAAGGACATCACACTGGTCAAGTCTTAACTGCTGTTGGTGTCGATAGCAATAATGGCCTCTATCCAGTTGCTTATGTAGTGGTTGAAACTGAGTCCAAGAGTTCATGGTTATGGTTCCTTAGCAATCTTGGAGATGACCTTGATTTGCAACCAAATTCAAACTTCACCTTTATATCCGACAGAAAAAAGGTATAAACATTGTGTAAATTCAGTTACTTGATTTTCAATCCAATTCAATCCTCATTACCATAGTAAGTTTTGTACCAATCTACAGGGAATATTACCAGCCATTGCAGAACTGTTTCCTGCTGCTGAACATCGCTTCTGTGTGCGACACATATATGACAACATGAAGCAGTTATTTAAGGGGGAGAGTATCAAGGAGCTTGTTTGGAGGTGTGCCAGAGCATCAACAATCCCTGAGTTTAATAGAGGAATGGAAGAGCTAAAATCAATCGACTCTAAAGCTTATGACTGGTTAAGGAAGATACCAGCATCATCATGGTCAAGGTCACATTTTTCAGGTACACTATACACATATTATGACTTTCATCTGTACTATTAATAATATTGAAAATGATTTTCATATTATGACTGTCATCTGTAATGTTAATAAGATTAAAAGTGATGTTGATATTATGACTGTCATCTGTAATATTAATAAGATTAAAAGTGATGTTGAAATTGATATATTGGTTACAGGGAGAGCTAAATGTGACATCCTTCTTAACAACTTATGTGAATCGTTCAATAGCAAGTTAGTGGGCGGCAGAGATCAACCAATCATTGGTTGTTTGGAGTACATCAGGCAGTATCTTGTGAAGAGAAGTGTTAGTGTGCAGCATGTAATAGACAGATGTGAAGGTCTCTTAACCCCAACAGCAACTAAAATTTTAGAAACCATCAAGGAGGAAGCAAATGAGTATAAGGTTTTATGGAGTGGGGGGGGGGATACATACCAGTGTGCGGGAGGTTGGGGTGACCAATGTGTTGTGAATATGCCGAAAATGGAATGCACATGTAGGAGATGGGAACTCACTGGTATTCCATGTAAGCATGCTGTTGCGGCTATCAACGACATGGCTAAACACAGCAAGGAATCAAGTGACAACATGGTTGTGATCCCAGAGGATTATGTGCACCAATGCTATTGGTTAACCACATGGAGGGCGATGTATCAACACAAGATTGAAGGAATTGCTGGTCGACACTTTTGGCCCAATTGCCCTATCCCTAGTGAACTAAAGCCACCTCACTACCATGTTCCAATTGGGAGACCACGGAAGAAGAGAAGAGTGTCAAGGGATGATATTGCTGAACAGGTTATGAAAAAATCAATGGTCAAGAATGGGAAGCTGTCAAAAAGGGGCAAGACTGTCAAATGTGGTGCATGTGGTGGGCAAGGTCATAATAAGAGAGCTTGTACGGGACGAAGAGGCAACCAAGGGACAAGAAGAAGGGAAGGAGTACCAGATGAGGTACAAGAAAGATCAAGTCAGCCAGTGGGATCTTCTGCAACAGAGGTGGGAGCAGGGCCAAGCCAGCCAGTTGGAACACAAGCAAGTGAGGTAGCAGGAGGGCCAAGTCATCATGTTGGAACACAAGCAAGTCATGTATCACAATCTACTGGGAATGGTGGAGGTCAAAGGAAGAGTAGGGTTAAGAGAAAAGCCAAAATCGCCAAGTGAGTCAACACAATTGTGATGGTGCAATAACCTTTGGTTGGTTATTTGTTTATGTGTTTTAACACAATGGGTGTATGGATTGTGTAACTGAGTTTCTGTCTTCTAGACAATAATTTGTACATGATTTGTTTTTTAGACTTGATTAATCAGGAATGGTATTTGTTTTCAAAATTGCATTTACCATCATTATTTGCTGCATATGCTGTGCACAATTTGTGGTTTGCCATCATCATATACTTATTTGTTGTATTATGTTGTGCACAATTTGTAGTTTGCCATCATCATATACTTACGTATATTGAATGACCCAACATGCCCACTACATAAGTATACCGAATGACCCAAAGTTGTTTTGACTTTTTGTAAGTCAAAGTTGATAAGGAACCAGAAACCAAGTTGACTGCATATAATAACAAGGACAACCAAAACAACGATGATCCCACTATACTGCTAAAATAAAACACTTTTTATTAACATGAAGGTCAATACACACCAGGGATGACCTTATACCCTGTGATGATACAACCCAGAAAGATGTCAACACACCTAAAGCAACTTAATGGCAATGAAAAAAAAGAGCCAACTAAAAATAAGAAACTTGTTGAGCTTCTTAATCCGCTGATCCTTCTCCCTCATCAACCTCACCTGCTCCTCCAACTCTTCTTCAAGCTCGTTCCTCGCCCTCAACAGGCCAGGAATCACAGCAACTGCTCGGCAACACATTGGAGGATCCGTCCATCCAATAAACCCACATGAAGGACAACAGTAGAATCGTCGTCCTGGGTTCCTGTTTGTCCAACTTGTTTTGATTATTGCTTGTTTCCCACAGTCACAGATCACGACCATATTTTTTGCCGGATTTCGGAAAGTGCGAAAGTTTGATGTGCTGCAACGTTCATATTTAACCGGGAGTGGATATTGTACCGTTTGTAAAAAAGGCAAACACTCGCTTGCAAATTTAGTCCCTCAAGCTACAGTGTCACTAGCTTAGTACCCGATGAACAGTGAAATGACGATACTACCCTCAACTACGTGGCACTTAACGGGAAAATTAACGGAAAAGGGCTCTCAGTGGCGATTTTGCGAAAATGTGGAACATGGGTGGCTTTTTTGCGCTACTTTTTGTCTCGGTCCCGTTTTTGCAATTTTGTGGAACGTTAGGGACCATTTTTGCAATTTACCCTAAAAAAAATCCAGCCTCCCCCATAGGGTTTCTCTCTCCTACACTATTTGGGCATCAAAGCTATTTTTAAATCTTTGGAGTTGAACCAAACAAATATTAAATATGATTGATGCCAAAGTTGGCCCCCAAAACAGTCAACCAAACGAACCCTAATAATTTCCGTTATCATTCCTTACCTTCTAAAACCCCGACCAAGCACACACTTATTAATTTTTATCTGTAAGAGGTGGTTAGAAAGTCTAAATCTGAACGAAATAATGTTGTTTGTTTTTGTGTAATTGTCCGAATGATTTTAAGTGTTCGTTTCTGCAATTTATTTAACTTATGTAAATATGAAACAAGACTTTTTTATCATAAATATAACATAGTTAATAAACCATCAAATATATTATATTAACACGAGTCTTCAATCTTTTATCGAGTAAAAGGCAGTAAGACAAATCTCCCACCTCTTACTGAATAAGATGTTATATGTCTAACTAGGTCTGATTCAAAAGAAAACGAACAAACAAGCAAAATGTATGTCCACCTTTTTCTAGTAAGAGTAAGAGGGCTAATAACATCGGTGACTTTCCAAAAATAATGCAAAAGAAATACATATATTTTTAATATGTAATAAAAAATGAAAGAAGAAAATAAATTAGATAGTTTGTAAGAAGAACGTGAGGGAGAAAAATGAAAATAGGAAGTTAACGTGCTATTTGCTTCATACCCAAAGCCAAGTAATCATTCACATTGTATTATAATTAACCAGCTCAACTCTAATAATTTCCGTTATCATTCCTTACCTTCTAAAACCCCGACCAAGCACACACTTATTAATTTTTTTTTAACTCTTTCTAGAAAAGAAAGATTTAAATTGTATAGTTACACTAACACTAAGGGTGTGTTTGTTTCATTAAGATGTTTTATGTCTTAATCTGAATGAAATAATGTTGTTTGTTTTTGTATAATTGTCCGAATGATTTTAAGTGTCCGTTTCTGCAATTTATTTAAGTAACTTATGTAAATATGAAACAAGATTTTTTTTTTTTTTTTTTTTTTTTTTTTTTTTTTTTTTTTTTAATAAACCATCAAATATATTATATTAACACGAGTCTTTAATCTCTTATCGACTAAAAGGCAGTAAGACAAGCCTCCCACCTCTTACCAAGTAAGATGTTATATGTTTAACTGAGTCTGATTAAAAAGAAAAAAACAAACAAGCAAAACATATGTCCACCTTTTCCTAGTAAGAGTAAGAGGGCTAATAAGATTTTTTTTTTTTTTTTTAAAAACAAACACACCCTAAGTAAAATCAACTTGTCAGTTCATACATTAATTTACGCAATCAAAAGTCAAGTATAGACTTGGGCTTGGTTTTTTATTCATCCTTAAACAGAATTTTACAATTCTTTACCACTAAAAAAAAAAAAAGGTGGCACTCAAGAGGGTAGCTTTAGAAGGAATCGAACTCAAGACGTAAAGGTTTAGAAAGAACGAGCCTTTGCCACCACTCTCCAATTACCACTCTTATCTATTGTGTTTTTAAATATACTATAAATATGAAATGGCTTATAAAAGTAAAGGACCGCGACACAACCAAATTAGGTCATATGTAAACCGTATAAGTTGTTCAAATAATTCTATGTAGTATATTTATTAAAAGTATGCTAACCTGACATAATTATGAATCACTACTTTATATAGACTTAGGTGTCATTTGTTTTTTCAGATCTTTTACCTCTTCATCTGCAAACCATGTCTGCAGAAGAAGAGGTACATATAAGCTCTTCATCTGCAAGAAGAAGACCATTTGTTTTTTGTGCTATTGAAGTACTTCTTCATTTTTTTTTCAACACTATTTTTTGTGCTATTGAAGTACTTTTTTTTCTTTTCCTTTTTCTTTTTCACAAGTTTTTTTTACGTTTTCGTCATCTTGTTACCGTTTTGGTACGTTTTCGAAAGTTTTTTTTACGTTTTGTCTGTTTTTTACGTTTTACATAAAAAAATAGACGAAAACATAAAAAAAACGGGTGAAAACGTAGAAAAAAACAAACGAAAAAGTAAAAAAAAAAAAAGACAAAAACAGATGAAAACGTAAAAAAACGGACGAAAACAAAAAAATATACGAAAACGTAAAAAATAGGCGAAAACGTAAAAAACAAAAGAAAACATAAAAAAACGGACGAAAACCTAAAAAAACGAGCGAAAACATAAAAAAAACAGGCAAAAATGTAAAAAACAAACGAAAACGTAAAAAAACAAAAAGATGACAACGTAAAAAAGGGCAAAAACGTAAAAAAAAAAAAAAAAAAAAAAAAAAAAAAAGGCGAAAACATTAAAAAAACGAACGGAAACGTAAAAATCGGACGAAAACGAAAAAAACAGACGAAAAGGTAAAAAAACAGACGAAAAAGTAAAAAAAAAGGCGAAAACGTAAAAAAATAAATGAAAACGTAAAAAACGGGCGAAAACGTAAAAAATGGATGAAAACGTAAAAAAAACAGACGAAAACGTAAAAAAAACAGAAGGGAACGTAAAAAAAGAAATGAAAACGTAAAAAATTGGATATTGAGAAAGAGATGTAGGGTTTGTGAATGAAGATGTAAGAAGTGAAAGAAAAGGTAATAAAAGAAAGGAGATGTCTGAATTTTGGAAGAGAAAAGAAGAGGAAAGAAGCTCTTTTATCTTAAAAAAAAAACAAACATGTTTCTCTGCGCCCGCAGAGGAAAGAAGTGAAAAGAGACAATAAGAGATTATTTTGAAAAAACAAACAAGTCCTTACATTTTAGTATTTTACAAATTTGGTAAGTTGCAATTCACATAAAACATGAGATTGAAATCCATGAGCTTGCCTATGGGCACATCACATTTCAAATTCGCACGAATTCAGCCTCACTTTGATTCATGGTTAACGGTATAGTTAACAGTGGCTTTTTATTCCAAGCCTGATGTTCATTTGAAAGAAATGAAAAACTGGTTTTTATTTCAATTACAATTATAGTCAAATTCAATCCTCGCAAACCTGAAGTATTGTACTTAACTTTATTTTTAGTGAGTTTTCGATGGTGATTAGTTTGTCAAAAATACCTTAAGTTACATATGAGAGACGATACATCACATCGGACCAATCTGAGAATGCAATCTTTGTAAATTTGTCACTAATGACTAGCAAATCGCGCAACTTCTAGAAAGCCTAATACTGACCCACCATAACTATTGTAACATGATACTTGTTAACAGCTCTGATCAATCTAACAAATTGCGAGGAAAAAGATGGGCCAAACGATCTACGAACCCTCCATGTTGGTCAATCATATTGTTTTGTGTGTGCGCAAACGAAGAAAGCTGGTAACAAGGATCAAGTTACAATGGTTGTGGCATTTACATTGATAAATGAATATATAAACTGTTTCCAGTAAAGAAAGATCAGCATTGTATACTTACTCTGACACAATTGTCTAATAATCTTTGAAAAGTTCATTAAGAGCTATACTAAGGAATAAGTGATAAAGTTTCAGACATATTTTTATACGACTCTTAGTGGTCAATGCTAACATGTCTAATGACGCTTTTTTGAAAAGTTCATTAAGAGCTATACTATTAACTTATTGTAATAAGATAATCAACTTCACAACACAAATAAACTCTATTTATGCACAAATATACCCCACATAAACATATTAAACAACTCATACCACACACGACTCCTCCACAACTCGGTCTTTGGGGACGACCGAGTCCTCCATTTTTTGCTCCAAGACGCATCCTCCATAGGTCATGTTAATAAGGAGCATGCATGCTCGATGCCTCCAAGACACGTCCAACGACGCTTATTACCACTAGTCTAAAGTGATGTTCGGGTATTTAAAAGAAACATATCTTTGATGAAATAAAAAAGAAGGCAATCACTAAAATAGTACGTAGTACTAACTAAAAAGTAGAAATCAAATAAAAAACAACACCAACTTAACATGTCTTTGATGTTTGTTTGCTAGTAAAATAAACATCATTCAAAAAAAGTAAAACAATATTAACTATAAAAGTATAAAAGTAGACAGTCAAACCCAACCATGGCTGGGTCTGCGAGACGATAAAAGTCCACTCCGAAACCTTAAATAAAGTGCTCAATTCATTCTATAGTTCGATGAGCTTTTATGATGATGGTAAAAGGGGTTTGGCTTGAGGAAGTTTCGAAAGCTCCAATATCTTGAATTACTAGCACAAATTATGATGAGTTAAGCAATTTCATATCAACTGATAGCTCAATATAGTTCAAATTTAGTTAAATTAAGTAAAATCCGATCTCGGACAAGCCTACATTAACTCTTACAACCTTCGAGTCTCAGTTAGGAGCTTTCTAAAACCAAACATCGCTTGTGTCTTCTTTAACCATTGACTAGATAATCAACATATTATCGTATCAATGTTAGGAAAGTTAATTAAAATCTTTAGAAAGTCAAAATGATCATGATGTATCTTACTTGTGTTGGTATTGAGAGTTGTTGGTTATGGCATTTACCTATAAGAAAAACTTGATAACTTTTTTTAACTAGTTCAGAACAGAAGGGAAAAAAAAAAAAAAAAAAAAAAGTCATGACAGAAAAAAGAAGATAGCTTTAGTAGGACTCGAACTCATTACCCAAGCTTTAGGAAGAATGAGCCTTTGCCATCTCCCCCACCCTACCACTCCGAACCAATTGTGTTTTTAATTATACTAAACATGAAAATGACTTAAAAAAGTAAAGGGACCACGACACAGCTAAATTAGATCATATGTAAACCGTATTAAGTTGTTCACATAATTCGAGTAGTAGTATCTTTATTCGAGTAGTAGTATACTTACATTTTACAAATTTTTGGTAAGTTGCAATGCACGTAAAACATGAGATTGAAATCCATGAGCTTGCCATGGACACACATCACATTTCAAATTCCCACGAATGCAGCCTCACTTTGATTCATGGTTAACGGAATAGTTAACAGTGGCTTTTATTCCAAGCCTGATGTTCATTTATAATAAATGAAAATCTGATTTTATCACAACGTTCAACATTACTACCATCAGACTTAAGCGCTACTGCAAAAGGCACATTAAGAAGCCCACACGCAACGAGAGGGATTAACCTCAGAAGAACACCAATTCCTACTACATATAATAGAACACGAATGGCTAGAAATAACTGAACAACCAAAGTCCATGAAATATGAACCTCTTTGCCCTTTCTTTACATTGAGATATCATCAGCTATGAATAAGGGCCGGGGTACACGTACACCTAGCCGATATTCATAGTGGAACCGTATGCTTACCAGCAATCTCTTGTGTAAAAGCTAATCTATAATCAGATGTGTCCGGGAAAGTGGGAATGGAATGAAAATGAAGTATGAAAGATGCAGCTCAAATGCAACAACATATTTACAATCAGAACATGATGTTCATTTTCTTCTTGCCAAATGCCCAGACGTGTTTAACTCAATGACAATCATATGTTCAACTAACCATGCAGCCCATGGTCACCAACCTTCGTTCTTTATTTAAGGCATATGTGGAACTTATATATAGCACACATGCTCTTTTACCAAATTGTTAACGATTGACATTTTTTCAAAAGAACTCCAAAAATGGATAAGCATAACCATACAGAGATGATTTTATAGCACATATAATGCTGAGATGCTACATTATACTCTATATGAATAGTAATTCATTTTCTCAAGAGAACAGAGGTGGGGCAGAGTAAGCCCTTTCAAGCTACTCGTAAGTCGTAACCACTTGAGAGATATAGATATTCATAGAAACCAAAAAGAACAGTATAAGTATTGATCAGAAAGCCTTCATGGGTACATAAAAGAAAAATCATCCCCAAAGAGTGACCAAATAACCAAAATATCAGTCTTGATGCAAAAGCTCCAAGATATTAACTTTTCATTTACAAACACAACTAAGCGAAAACAAATTATACAGTAAAACCAGAGTTCATAAAGTATTGCAACACTTTCTTATCCCTATATAAGAGATATGATCCACGAAGCAAGCATATTGATTATGCATTCAGTCATTCTATAAAGAATCAATCATAGCAATAGGGCAATATAATAAGGCACGCTTACATGATCTATTAACAATGTGTATAACTAGAAAACTAACAAAAACACAGGATGCAACAAAATCTTTCCACTTTCAAAATCAATTACTACATTTCTTTTTGTCATCGACTCAATTCACAAATTTCAAGATTAGCCAGTTAACAAAGGTTTGAAAAATACCAAATTCTACCATAGTTCTATTTCGGCTATTGGAGATGCTCGATGGAGTGTCAATAACTTCTTAGCAATCATCAACTATCCATGCTCATCACACCAAACGCTTCCGAGTTGGGACGAATAGTCATATTCTTTAACAAAAAGAACAACCAGTTTCTAACTATCAACTAACACTTAATCACTTTAAGCAAATTGTTCCTCTCAATCTTCACTTTCATATCGATCATCATCAGACGTATAACTAACAGCTTCCTCACGAGAGAGAAGATTCTGTTGAAAAGTGAAAAATATTAGAGCAGTGCAACGTGTATAATTTTACACTAAACAAAAAACCAGACTATATGAAAAAAAGACTTTCATAAGTAATATTACCAACAAACAGAAATCCCCATATGTAATATCTTCAACATGGCCAAGGCTTTCTAAAAGTTCATTAAATACTGCTTTGTCGAAATCTAAAAGTCCACCTAACAGTGGTTCCCAATTGACCAAATAATCTAAGTCGGCTTTGACTAAAGAAGACACATTAAGCAACGCAAGATCCCGCAAAACCAACTCATCTTCTATATTTAAACACGATATGTAAGGAGCATTGATTGCTACACAATCTATATAAGCCTCATCGTCTATATCAATTTCATGATGAGAGTTGTATCCAGAGAACACCAACTTCTTAACACTCTTTGAAGTAATATCAATCAGCCTATAACCATAGCAATTGTTCAGCTCCAAAGATTCCAAGCAAGGACTTCCGGATAATATCTTCTCAATCATATCTTCATCCAGTGTCACACAAGATAAACACAAACACTCAAGTCTTTTCCAACTAATCACGCCATTGGGAGGATTTAACAGACACCAGGACAGCTTCACACGATTAAAACACAAATTGTTGAAAAACAAATCATCATAGCTAAACGGCTCCCCTACTCCTACATCCCATAACTGTAAATCAACCTCTTCAACATTACGGCTAAGGCAAATGATATGTACACGGGATAATTTACTTGGCACACGTAGGCTTGAAGCGTAATTACTTTTTTACCCTTAAAAATCTATATTCTTCAAATAGTGACCTCGTTTATCTCTCTTCCATCCTTACGTAAGTTTCAATTGTGACATAGATTACTCCTTCATTAGGTATTTAGGTGCTATATAGTTAAACAACATAGATATAAAATTAGCGAAAATTCGATAAGTATATAATTAAATGAAAGCTCAATATAATTTAGTGTTGTAATAAAGTTTTTAACAACACCATGTTGAGGAGGATGAATGATGGAAAATTGAAAACTAAAGCTACACTTCTTTGCATTCTTCTTGACAAAATCTTCTCATATTAAATATTAATAAATTGGGATGTCATCACCTTTTTGTGTTTACAAATGGCTGCTCATGTTTTCCAGCAAAATATATCAAAACATCATACTTTACTATCTGGTAGCACAATCCATGAAATTACATGTGGCATTTATTCTAAACATCAGTTGAAATTTCGACTACTATTTAAGGTTTCTGTATAACAATTGTATGATCTCACAATTGTAATGATAATCATCAATATCGGACTTTGGGATAAACAGTCCCCGGCAACAAAATTTCAGTAATAAAGTGCCATAGGTGTATCGAAAATTGTGTCTCCTTCAGAGATATTGATGGTGGATTTAAGTGTTGGAAATAGAATGAGAAACAAAACATCAATCAGTACGAGAGGGTAAAACCTGGTTGTGGGCTTATGACATGTGAGGGTATTTAAGTCATAACACAATAGCATAGTGAATCCAACTATTTGCTCGCGATTTGAACTCATCATTCATGAGACTACTGTAATTGATATCAAGTTTGAATTTTTTAAGGTTGAGATTTGTAGGACACTGATTTAGGGTGTTGTCGATAAAAGATATGTAACCATGGAGATCAGTTTCTTCATCTACTAAATCTTTGACGTCATCCTGACTTGAGAAAATTAGATGAGGAAGTGAAGTCCAAAGGTTCTTCCATCGTGTAGAGATAGTGGTTGTTGTTTTGATCACCTCTTTTGTGGTACACTCCAAACGATAGATGATATTATTAACTAACATTTCGTCCTTTAACTCATTCAACCGATCTACTCCTTCCATATTTTGGTGACCACGTTCTGCTTATGATAACAGATTGCAGAGTAGATATACCAACTGCCATACAAAACGACAAATGAAATGTTAGAAACCGTGGATATATCAAGACGTGGCAAGATGGGTGGTCAAAACGGGAAAACTGAATTATATATTCTAATATAAGAAGAAGATAAAATTCGTTATGATTCTAGTCTCATGTTCTGTACAAAAACGAAAATAGAAATATGAAGAATAACCACTACAGACCACTAGCAATGCCATATGTCATAGCTAAATCAAATACACAGGCTCTAAGGTTTGGCCTAAATGTTAATATTAGTAGGGGTGTTTGTTAAACCTGTTTGCCCACGTATTCGATCTGTTTTAATACAAAAGAGAAGGAATTTTGATCTAAATATTTCATAAGTGAATAAGCTAATTTAACTTGTTATTTGAGAAATCCATAAGCATATAGTAGTAATCAGTTTTAAACAAGCAATCCCAAACACCGCCTAAATAGCACTAAATATTTGGGGGTGTTTGTTTAAGCTTATATGTGGGCTTATGAGCTTATATTTCATAAGCCTTAACTTTGTGGCTTATTTTGAGAGTTATTTGCATATATAAGCTTATTATTATATAACATGCTTATATAAGCCCATAAGCCGAAATCAAATAAGCTCATAAGCGCACATATGAACTTAAACAAACACCCCCAAATACCACCTTAAAACAAACGCATATGTAATGATAATATGAACTACTAGTATTTAGTGGCCTACAATATAAGAAACATTACGCCTTAGAATCATTTATATTACGGCCTCGGTCCCAAAATAAATGTTCACCGACAAAATGGTTTAAGAAAAACAAAGTCATTACCACTTTTTTACATTTTGAAAAATGACAGTTTTACCCTTAAGAACTTCACTACAAACGCGGGTAGATCAAACTTCCCTATCTATTTTTAGTAGAGTTATAACTAATTAGGAACAACGCGGAAAGTAAGTGCGGACAAATAATGTGGGACTGACAGGAATATAACAAACCAACAACCTATTGGACATTTCATCAAACACGTGGAAACAATATAAAGTATTAAATGAAAGGCTAGAATCATTTATATTAGTAAAATGTAACAATCTTATTATTGGGGGAATTTCATCGAACACATGGTGTGTGTACATCAAATAATAATAATAATAATCAAGGAAAAAAAAAAAAAGCAGATGATACGTACCAGCAGAAACTAACTAAAAGGTTGGTGTTTGGATGAAGAAATGCTTATTAGCTAGTACAGTAATAACTAGTGTAGCATGGGATGGGATGGGATGGGCTCTATTACCACAACTCATCTTCCATTGGGCCCGATTTTTAGCCCAGTCCAATGGTGTTGGATGATTTATGGACCGAAGGTTAGTTTGGCATAACTAATTTATTATGTGTGAATTAGGAATAGATTGACTAAGGTATGTGTTAAGGGAATTTAAGTGAGAGAAATATGAGGTCAATGTGTTAACGTTTATGTTATAGTATTGATAAGCCCATTCTCGGCTAATAGCAATGAGGTCAATGTGTTAACATTGATAGGGACATTAACGTTTCCATTAGATGAAAAGAATTCAACAATAGAGAAAGCATTAATACTTCCCACCTTCCACCAATTAAAGATCTTATCCCATACACTCATAGCTAAAATCACATGTGATCAAACTATGAGCACACGTCTTCACCATATTATTACAACTTGGGCATAAAACCGAGTCCAAGTCAATACCTCTTTTATCGAGCTCCAGTTGTTAACTATTAGAAGCGGAAGTCTTCCTCTTAGCGTCCTCCACACGAATATGTTTCGCTTCTTAGGCACCAACTTGTTCCAAAGCGTCTCTTGTCTTCCGTTGTCTGAATATAAAATCTTATCCTCAATCATACTTGATAGCTCTTTGACCGTGAATACACCGTCTTCACCAAGCGCCCATCACCATCAATCCCTAAAATTATTAGATACCACAACTTCCGGTTCTAATAGTTAACAAGTGATCAGGTCATGCATACTTTCTTCATGGTTAACGGATAGTAATAAATACTCCCTCCGTCCCATATTAAATGTCATGTTTGACTTTCAAAGTTTTTGTTTCTCAACTTTGACCTTAAATATTTGTGTTTGTGTAATATAATACTCGATACTAAATATATGAATGGATTAAGTTTTAAATGTATTTTCATTGCGTATAATTTTTATTAAATAATATATATCACAAGCAAAAATATCTAAAATCAAAGTTGATAAAGAAAGACTTAAAAAGTCAAACATGGACATTTAATATGGGACGGAGGGAGTAGTTAACAGTGGCTTTAATGCGAAGTCTGATGTTCATTTATAAGAAAAGAAAATGATATTATCGCAATTGTTTGGAATGAATTTGTCAAATGCAATCTTCACATATTATGTCACTAGTAATTGTTTTCTGCGAGTTTTCGATGGTGTTTATTTTGTTAAAATACATACTTTAAATTATATGAGACATGAGAGACGATACAAATGGGACCAAACGGAAATGTAATCGTTGTAAATTTGTCATTACTAACCTCGACATCTCGCAACTTCACGGATCCACCATGATCATTGTAACGCGATATATGCTAATGGTTCTATCAATCTAGCAGATTGTGAGACCTGAAAAAGAGATGAAATGATATATGAACGAACCCCTCCCCATGTTGATCACTCATATTATAAGACCATCACTTGGCTAGTGTTTAGAAGACCACTAATTTGCTTAAATCTTGAGAAAGTCAAAATGATCATGAGCAAACTTTCCTCAGATCATCATAGAGGGTTCGTATATGGCTAGATAAACAAAGCTGGCAGCAAGCATCAAGCCATTGAGTCACAATGGTGATGACTGATCAATTTCAGTACTTTTGGACTGATCAATTTCAGTACTTTCAGTTTGATCCCGCATGTATTATACCTTTTTAATTGAAGTTATTTGTTCTAAGTATCGTGATTTAATGGTAGTTGTGTCTATATTAGGGCATCTACTATGGTAAAACTTTTTCTAAATGTTTATAATTGTGTTATGCCATTAATTTATAAAACTTTTACGTTTTGCAATCCTCACGCCCACTATCTATAAACCTTTTCAAGTTTTATAAATATCTCACATAATTTAATTGCATTAAATTATGAAAAAGTTCAATATCATAGATCTCTTCATGCCACATGAACTTGAAGTCAATGTTTACTATTGTTTATAAGTTTTTAGACTTTTTCATAATTTTATAAACTTTTTCATAAATCATCATAGTGATTAGTGGATGCCTTTAGGTTTGTTTGTAAAAAATCACTTCATTTAATTAATGTATATAGGTATGATAATTTGTATGTGTACTTTTGTCTTGATATATACTCCTTTGTGTTCGATTTGAGACTTATCGGTTGTGGCACTTACCTATATGAAAAAGTTAATAAATTTTTTAGAATTGTATAGTTATACTAACATTAACTAAACTCAACTAGTCAGTTCATGCATTAACTTACACAATCAAAAGCCAAACAAAATCGTTTTACAAATTTTCTACCATTAAACACTTGCTCTTTTTATTAAAAATAAAAAATAAAAAATGTGGGTGTTAGCAGTGAAGGCATTTAGTAGGACTCGAACTCATGACTATGCTTTAGTAAGAATGAACCTTTGCCATCTCCCCAACACACCACTTCAATCAATTCTGTTTTTAAATATACTAAACCTGGAAATGACTTTAAAAAGGTAAAATGGACAACGACACAACTAAATTAGATCATATGTAAAACGTATAATTCGAGTAGTATCTTTACATTTTACAAATTTCATATTCCCACGAATTCAACCTCACTTTGATTCATGGTTCTATATATATGAGGTCATTTTTAATTTGTTATTTTATATTATTCAACTTTTGCTTCAAAGTTTAACAAGTCAGGTCATGCTTAATTTCTTCATGGTTAAAATATAGTTAAACAGTGGCTTTTTATTCCAAGCCTGATGTTCATTTCTAAGAATTGAAAAACTGATTTTATCACAATTACAATTATTGTCAAATGCAATCTTCGCATATTATCATCACTTGTACTTGACTTTTTATTGAGTGAGTGAACGCTTGAATTGACTCGCTAATTATAATTAGTGATAACATGTAACGTACTGTTTTCAATGAGTTTTCGATGGTGATTAGTTTGTTAAAAATACTTGGAAGTTACATATGAACCAATTTAAAAAGAAACTAGGAACATCTTTAACCTTTTTCTTTCTACGTTCCTTGTCTCTAGATGTGGAAACAGCATCACGAACTAACTTAATATGTGCTGGAAGAACTTCTTTTGGAACTGAACCGACATCTCTTTCAAGTGCTTCCTAGGCAGCCTGGTAAATACATGATAAGATACACGAAGAGATGATAGCAGCTAACAATAAGGTAACCAAAACATTACCAATACTGTAGCAGACTCAGTGTCACTTAGTAAAATGATCAGGGTGGATGTCATAGTTGGCGCTTCATCCACAAGATACAATTTACTGTTTTTGAATAAATATCCAATCAAATATGCAGAAGTACGTGCACCTAGTCGAAGCCTGCAAGTAATAACAGCATAGTTAAGATAGAAGAAAAAGAAGTTGATGGGTCAGGTCTTGATCGGATCCAAAGGTCATAAGATAAACTGATCGATCTAGGTCATGTTAAACTAGTTGGATCACAAGGTTGAATTAAGATATATTAGCTAATGAGTCAGATAAGGATTCAGTTTGTCCATCAGAGCCTAAATAGATAGAAAGGAAGTTCTGATATCATATACTCAGTCCCTTCACTTAAGAATGGGTCGATTCAGACATTCAGTTAATGGTTTTGTCTTTAGCGAGAAGATTTAAAAAAAAAATCATAAAGCTAAACAAAACGAGATCAATGATACATCATAATTGACACAGATATTGGCTATAAGAGTTTAAACACTTTGAAAGAAAGATTAAAGAGTCGACTCAACCCATCCAGTTATAAGTGCTCCCAAAATTGGCACATACTTGAGTTGGCAATTTGGACCCATTGAGATTTGCTTTTATCTATCTATACAGGTTAAAACTGAAAGAAAAGCAATAGAAAAATGGACAACGGGTTAAAAGTTGCCCAAAATAACAAAACTATTTTACTCCTTGTGATAAAACTTATAACGGTTCATTTATACAGTATAAATACTAATTTTGAAAAAAAAGGTGTTTTGGATCAACCCATCCCGTGTCTCCCAATACCAAAACATACCCGAACAGCCCATATTGCCACCTCTAGTACACACGGAGATTGAGAGCATTACCTAAAACATCGACTTTGTAGCTTGACTGACATAGCAACAAGTGATCAGGCCATGCTTACTTTCTTCATGGTTAACGTATAGTATATAGTTAACAGTGGCTTTAATACGAAGTCTGATGTTCATTTATAAGAAAAGAAACTTGTTAGTCGTATAATATATCTAGCCCAACATGTATTTGTACGGGCTACGGCCCATGTTCTAGAATATTCGTTGTAATGGTATTTATATACCACGACTCTTATGAATGAAGGATATACAATTCACGTTTAATATATTTACCTACATGGTATCAGGCTCTGTCACGGTCCTGTATATCAAACCCTAAAAATTTCCTCTTTGTCAGGTCGCTCGTTGGTCTCTCTTTCAAACCAGTCGACATACCAGTTTGTTGTCAGGTCGATCGTTGGTAATCTTAATACCAGTCGACATACCAGTTTGTTGTCAGGTCGATCGTTGGTTAGGTTAACAACCAGTCGACATAATTGTTTTCTTGTTCGAGACGTTTGGTGTTCGTTTATCAGACCAGTTGCAAGTTTCAAACCCTAATATACATATTGTTTGTTATCATCAGTTGACATCATGACTGGTTCTCCAGCTCCTCCTGCTATCTTATTGTCTGACAAACTCATGACAATCAACAACCTTACAACTCGTGTACCTGTTGTGCTAGACGTTGATGAGATGAACTATGCATCCTGGACTTACTTCTTCCAAAACCTGCTTCGTGGCTATCGATTATTGGATCACATTCTTGGTGATTCGACAGCTGGGGAATCCACGTCCAGCACCAAGCCTCCTCCCATAGCCGAATGGCTTGCTATTGACACCATCATCCTTTCGTGGATCTTCTCTACGTCCTCTAAAAATCTTCAACAAAGATTGGTGGTCGAAAACCCTAACACGGCGCAGGAAGCATGGGATATACTTTCGTCGATTTTCAATGATAACAAAAGGTCGCGTTCGATAGCCTTGAAGGCGGAGTTAAGAGCTATGAGGCTCGGTGACCTATCCATTGATGCATACTTCCGTAAGATTGAAAATATTGATGTTGTTCTTTCTGGTCTTGGATCTCCGATAAGTAACGATGATGTGGTTAATATTGCACTTGATGGGTTACCTGACAAATATCATCATGTATCCGACATTATTATTCATCGTGACCCTTTTCCCGATCTCAAAACTGTTCGCTCCATGCTCACGATGGCGGAGATGCGTTTGAAGTCCCGTACCACTACAACTTCTCTTGACTCTACTTCGTCCTCTCCTATGGTGTTATTGGCAAATCCTAGTGAGAATTCTCGGAGGTCCAATACTATGCCGGATAAGATTTACAAGCCTTGCAACAACTTTGCGAGCGGTTGGTGTCGGTTTGGGGTGAAGTGCAGGTTTCTTCATGATGGGGTCCATGGTAATCCTAATCCACGACCTTCTACTTCCTCTACTACTACTTGCACCACATTATCACCACCTGATCTCTTGACTCTACAAAATATCTTGGCCAAACTTGGGTGTAGTGGGAATACTAATGTTGTTAATCCTAAAGTTACATCAGAATCTGGTTCCCATTCACAACAGCAACCTGTTGCACATGTCATGTATACGGGCCACCCTCCACCAGGCTTTCCTACTTCATCAGCCCACTCTCAGCCCGTCCACTATCCTAGCTTGGTTTTGAATCCGGGTCAGTCCACTATTGCGACGGGTCAGTTTGGACAAGGGGGGTTCACAACCAGTTCAATGGCCGGTCCGTTTGGTCCAGGGGGTTTGACTGGTCAGCTTCCCAGTTCCTATGTACAACCAGTGGTTCAGTTTGGAGTCCCAGGTCAGCAGATAGGGTCTGGTGTTTTGCAAGGTTCACCGGCTAGATTGACAGGTTCGGTTTTGGGGTCTAATATTGCGGCTGGTCAACATCAAGGTCAACTGCAGTCACTTGGTAATGGTTCGGGACAACTCCCGGGCCAGGAAACTGTTTTGCCTCATTCCTTTGCTGCTGGTACACTTCAGGATCCTGCTCCGGGCAACTGGAATATGGATACAGGTGCGTCGTCTCATCTTAATGATTCTGTTGACTGTCTTAGTGATGTTTTTAATTCGTGCATTTACCCGTCTGTTTCAGTTGGTGACGGGCATTCAATTCCCGTTATCAACTCTGGACATAGTATTTTGCCTACTCCTAACCGACCACTTCATTTAAATAATGTCTTAATTACTCCAAATATTGTCAAAAATTTGATCTCTGTTCGTCAGTTTGTTCGGGATAATTATTGTACTGTTGAGTTTGACCCTTTTGGTTTTTCTGTTAAGGAGTTTCAAACGCGTCGGGTGCTGCTCCGCTGTGATAGCAATGGAGACCTCTACCCAGTCACTCAGCCTTCCACCATTCCACATGCTTTTCTCGCAAGTCAGTATACGTGGCATCAACGACTTGGACATCCAGGAAGTGAAGTGTTACGTCGTGTCCTTTCTAGTAATTCTATTTCATGTAATAAAGAGCAGTCTCCCATGCTTTGTCATGCTTGTCAGCTTGGCAAACATGTGAAACTTCCATTTGTTAGTTCTAGTAGTTTGGTTCAGTCTTCGTTTGATATTGTACACTCGGACTTGTGGACTTCCCCAATTCCGAGTCTTTCTGGTTTCAAATACTATGTCTGTCTAAATTTATGTTGTTTCGTACCTTTGTTCGTACTCAATTTAAATGTGAAATTAAGGCTTTTCAGTGTGATCATGGTGGAGAATTTGACAACCAAGTCTTTCATAAGCTCTTTTCAGATAATGGGATTCAATTTAGATTTTCTTGTCCTCGCACCTCTCAACAAAACGGGAAATCCGAAAGGATGATTCGCACTATCAATAACCTTATCCGTACCTTGTTGTTTCAAGCACATCTTCCTCCTAATTATTGGACTGAGGCTCTTAATATGGCTGTTTATCTTTTAAATATATTACCATCACGTGCCATTGACAATGAAGTTCCATTTACTAGGCTTTTTGGTTTAAAACCTGATTATAGTCTTTTGCGTACCTTTGGGTGTCTTTGTTATCCTCACATCGATACTAATAACAAACTTGGTGCACGGGCCACACCTTCCCTTTTCTTGGGTCATGCCACCAATCATCGTGGTTATCGTTGTTTAGATTTGAACACCAATAAAATTATTCTTTCCCGACATGTTACCTTTGATGAGACTGTTTTCCCGTTTGCTACAAAAACATCCAATATCCCCACTCCCACTACCGGTTCATCTTATGAATTTTTGGATGACTCATCTAATGTCATTTCTAATCTTCTACGATTATCTCCCACCACTACACCTGCTGTTCCTACACCTGATGCTCCTGTTGAGCCTCTTAGTCCATCTCCTACACCTACACCAACTACCCAAACGCCACAACAGTCACCAAGTCCATCTCCTGCCCCTACACCAACTCCACAAACGCCACACCTGCCACCAACACCACCAACGCCTGTTGTTTCTCATGAATCACCTCCTCCTATAATTACCCAGCCCACCGGTTCGATTCACCCCATGGTCACACGTGCTCGTGTCGGGATTTCTCGTCCCAATCCTCGTTATGCTGGTCATGTGTCTACGATCTCTCCATTACCTTGGTCTCCTAGTGATGCATTTCGTAATCCGAATTGGCAAAATGCTATGTGTGATGAGTATGGTGCACTTATTAAAAACAAAACTTGGATTCTTGTACCAAAACCCCCGGATGCAAATATTATTCGCAGTATGTGGTTGTTTCGTCATAAGTATTTAGCGGATGGGACTCTTAGTCGCTACAAGGCTCGTCTTGTTGCGAATGGTAGTAATCAGATAGAGGGTGTTGATGTTGATGAGACGTTTAGTCCGGTTGTCAAACCCGGTACTATTCGGACTGTTCTTAGTTTAGCTATTTCTCGACATTGGCCGGTTCATCAGTTGGATGTCAAGAATGCTTTTTTACATGGGGATTTGGCTGAAACAGTTTATATGTATCAGCCACCTGGGTTTCGTGATCCTGTTCATCCTGACTATGTATGTTTATTGCAGCGTTCGTTGTATGGTCTTAAGCAGGCTCCTCGGGCATGGTTTCAACGTTTTGCTAACTACATCACTACTGTTGGTTTTTCTTCTAGTCGTTGTGACTCCTCTTTATTTATTTATAAACAGGGCGATGATACTGCATTTTTGTTACTCTATGTGGATGATATTGTGCTCACTGCTTCGTCTGATGGTTTCTTACAGCAGATCATTGCTTCTTTACATAAGGAGTTTGCTATGACAGATTTGGGTGCTCTTAATTATTTTTTGGGTGTTTCAGTTACGCGTGACTCTTCTGGGATGTTTTTGTCACAACGTAAGTATGCTCTGGAAATATTGGAACGTGCACATATGGTTAATTGTAACTCTTCTCGGACTCCTGTTGACACAGAGTCTAAATTGGGTGATGATGGTGATCCAGTTTCTGATCCTAAGTTATATCGGAGTCTTGCTGGTTCTTTGCAGTATCTTACATTTACTAGACCTGATATTTCCTATGCTGTGCAGCAGGTTTGTTTATATATGCATGATCCTCGAGAGCCACATTTCAATGCTCTCAAATGGGTTTTGAGGTATGTTCGGGGCACATTAGACTATGGTTTGCAATTGTTTTCATCCTATACTTCCTCATTGGTTGCTTATTCGGATGCTGATTGGGCGGGTTGCCCTACTACAAGGCGATCTACTTCTGGCTATTGTGTTTTCCTTGGCAACAATCTCCTCTCCTGGTCCTCAAAGCGTCAGCCGACACTTTCTCGTTCTAGTGCAGAGGCAGAGTACCGTGGTGTTGCCAATGCTGTTGCTGAGACCTGTTGGTTGCGAAACCTGCTACGCGAGTTGTATACGCCTTTGTCTTCCGCTACGCTTGTCTACTGTGATAATGTTAGTGCTGTATACTTATCTTCTAATCCGGTTCAGCATCAACGTACAAAGCATATCGAGATTGATATTCATTTTGTAAGGGATTTGGTTGCTGCTGGTCAAGTCAGAGTGCTTCATGTACCGTCGCGTTATCAATATGCAGATATTTTTACCAAAGGCTTACCATCAGTTTTGTTTGACGAGTTTCGTTCCAGTTTGAGTGTTCGGTGCCCTCCCGCTCAAACTGCGGGGGAGTGTTAGTCGTATAATATATCTAGCCCAACATGTATTTGTACGGGCTACGGCCCATGTTCTAGAATATTCGTTGTAATGGTATTTATATACCACGACTCTTATGAATGAAGGATATACAATTCACGTTTAATATATTTACCTACAAAACTGATATTATCACAACTGTTTGGAATAAATTTGTCAAACGCAATCTTCACATATTATGTCACTAGTAGTAATTGTTTTCAGCGAGTTTTCGATGGAGGTTAGTTTGTTAAAATACTTTAAATTATATGAGAGACAATACAGATGGGACCAAAAGGGGGAAAAAATGTAGTTACACTAACAGTAACTAAAATCAACTAGTCAGTTCATGCATTAATTTACACAATCAAAACCCAAGTACAGACTAGGGGCACGGTTCTACCGAACACTAGCTCTTCTAAAAAAATCGGTCAGCTTTAGGAAGAATGAGCCTTTTGCCATCTCTCCAAACTCACCACTCGAACCAATTGTGTTTTTAAATATATTAAACATGAAAATAACTTAAAAAGGTAAAGGGACCACGGCACAAACTAAATTAGATCATATGTAAACCGTATTAAGTTGTTTACATGATCCGAGTGGTATCTTTGTTACATGTTTTGCTACCCTGACATTATTATAGATCACTACGTTATATAGACTTACATTTTACAAATTTTGGTAAGTTGCCTATGGACACATCACATTTCATATTCCATAAGAAAAACTTAGGGGTGCTTGGTTCACTTTAAGGAATGAGAAAACGAATCGCAAAAATAATGCAAAAGAAATACATATATTTTTAATATGTAATAAAAAATGAAAGAAGAAAATAAATTAGATAGTTTGTAAGAAGAACGTGAGGGAGAAAAATGAAAATGGGAAGTTAAGGGCCCGTTTCGTTTGTAGATGAGTTTAGATTAGGACCAGGATTTAAATTTGGATTTAATGTAAGAGAGAGAAAATACATTATAAAATAAATATGCTATTATTTTATTAAGATATTTAAAAATATAAAAAGAGAATGTGAAAGGAATAAAATAAAAAAAAGCAAAAAACAATGGGACCTACACAAATAAAAAAAAGGGTAAATTGCAAAAATGTTCCTTCACGTTTCACAAAATTGCAAAAACGGGACCGAGACAAAAAGTAGCGCAAAAAAGCCACCCACGTACCACATTTTCGCAAAATCGCCACTGAGAGCCATTTTCCGTTAATTTTCCCGTTAAGTGCCACGTAGTTGAGGGTAGTATCGTCATTTCACGGTTCCCGCCTAAAATAATATTAGACCCACCGAACAAGCACATTAATACCCTGATCCAAACACTCCCTTGCCCAAAGTCAATCGCATTTTTTGCCCTAAAGTTTCCAATTACGATTTCCGTACCGGGAAAAATTGAAGAAGATGGTTAGTTTATTTGGGAAAAACCGCGAACGATCGTCCCCGATCCCTAATCTTCATCAACTTTACGGTATGTTTTGGGCATTGTTAATTGTATCGATTTTTTAATCTACAGTGGTATGTGATTGTAATGAACAGTACGAATAGGATGTGGATTATACATTAAGTTGATTTTTCATGCTGTTAGTGTGTGTGTGTTGATGTTTATTGTTTGCATACAGAATCAAAGCGGACCTACTTCACTCTGAAAGTAACCCACGGTGGAAAATTTACGCCACTACCAGGAAGGATGTATGTTGATCCAGTTATTTCGTGGTATGATTGTGTGGATTATGACTTGTTTAGCTTTTACGCCTTTCAAGAGTTGGTAGATGACATAGGTGTGAAAGGTGGGGTTGCAGGCTATTATTATAGGATACCAGGCGAGACGTTGGATGTTGGGTTGTACCCGTTGGAGTCTGATGAGGATGTGATGAAAATGTTGGATTTGATTCCAACGCATAGAGAGATTGAGGTGTATGTTGAGTTGAAACGCAGAAGACCCAAAAGAGGCCAAAAATGTAAAATAACGGATGAAGTACTGGTGGAGCCTTCAAATGATCCTACCATCGATCCAGAACTAGCTGAGACTTCAATTGATGGTACCAATGGTCAATCACCTGTGCCTATGATTGCTGGTCAAGAACAACAAGCTGAAGATAATGTTGGTGTGGGAGACGATTTGATTACAGACACTCCTTCTGCGCAACCACATGTAAGCCGAGTTGTTGGTGACACAGACACTCATGCTGCGCAACAACCTATAAGTGGCGTTGATGGCCCAGAACAAGTTGATGGCCCAGAACAAGTTGAGCAACAATCTCAACATACAGATGAGGACTTGTACCAATTTGCCATTCCTGGAGATAATGTTGGTGTGGGAGACGACTTGATTACAGACATGGTTGCAGAACTTGACCAGAGTGAGGATGTGGTTTTAGAGCTCAACAAAAACTATGTTGATTTAGAAGAAGTAGTGGAAAGGGATGATGTGGAAAAGGATGATGTTGAAATCGATGATGTTGAAAGGGATGATGTGGGCACCTCAAGACAGCAGGTAAACGAGGAAGAACATGTTGTACATGTGTCTGAGTTTGAAGATGAAGAGGATGATGTGACAGCCCCTATTGAGCCACAAGTGGAAATGACGGACTTTAAGTTTGATTTTGATCCCCACTTTGAGAATGTAGCAAAGTTAGCTGATGAGTGTATGGCGGATTATACGGATCATGATAGTGGCTATAACTTTGATGATGATTTTCATAGTGATGAAGAAGGCAATAATAACAAATTTGTCACCCTGCGCAAGATAAGGTTAAAAGAAATAAGGAAGGAGTATGAGGGTAGGGCGAATGTCAAGAAGGGAGAGTTTTTTGTAACAGAAACATTTAAACACCCCAAGGAAATCAAAGATAAGCTCAGAATGTATGCGTTGGAGTCCCGAAGAGATATTAGGATTGAAAAGTGTGACCAAGAAAGGATTCGAGCGATGTGTAGAGGGACTGTTGTGGGTTATGCCAGAAATGATACAGGAAGTTGTCAACCATCAGCTTCTTCTTCGCAGTCAAAGGGCAAATTTGCAAGTACCAAAACCTACAAAAAAAGCAAGGCCATGTGCGAATGGTCCCTACATGTGTCAAAAGTGGGTGATGAAAGGAGTTGGAGTGTCAAAACATTAAATGATGAACATAAATGCCTACAAACAAGAAAAATTAAATTGTTGACTGCACGATTCCTTTCATCCGAGGTTGCTAAAATTCTTGTTAGGGACCGCACAGCACCGACAGCTGCAATAGCAATGGAAATAAATGAAAAATTGCAGCTTGATGTCCCGACCACAAAGATATCAAGAGCAAGGGAATTTGCTCAGAAACAAATTGACGGCGACCATGAAGAACAATATGCCAGTCTTAGGGATTACGCTTTGGAATTGAAGAATAGAAACCCAGATACAACTGTGAAGATTCAAGTTGAAGCAAACCCTGATTCAAGTGTTTCTTCAAGGGTTTTCAGACGGATCTATGTTTGTATTGGTGCATTGAAAAAAGGTTACAAAGCAGGCTGAAGGGACATACTAGGGCTGGATGGGGCGTTTATCAAAGGACATCACACTGGTCAAGTCTTAACTGCTGTTGGTGTCGATAGCAATAATGGCCTCTATCCAGTTGCTTATGTAGTGGTTGAAACTGAGTCCAAGAGTTCATGGTTATGGTTCCTTAGCAATCTTGGAGATGACCTTGATTTGCAACCAAATTCAAACTTCACCTTTATATCCGACAGACAAAAGGTATAAACATTGTGTAAATTCAGTTACTTGATTTTCAATCCAATTCAATCCTCATTACCATAGTAAGTTTTGTACCAATCTACAGGGAATATTACCAGCCATTGCAGAACTGTTTCCTGCTGCTGAACATCGCTTCTCTGTGCGACACATATATGACAACATGAAGCAGTTATTTAAGGGGGAGAGTATCAAGGAGCTTGTTTGGAGGTGTGCCAGAGCATCAACAATCCCTAAGTTTAATAGAAGAATGGAAGAGCTAAAATCAATCGACTCTAAAGCTTATGACTGGTTAAGGAAGATACCAGCATCATCATGGTCAAGGTCACATTTTTCAGGTACACTATACACATATTATGAATTTCATCTGTACTATTAATAATATTGAAAATGATTTTCATATTATGACTGTCATCTGTAATGTTAATAAGATTAAAAGTGATGTTGATATTATGACTGTCATCTGTAATATTAATAAGATTAAAAGTGATGTTGAAATTGATATATTGGTTACAGGGAGAGCTAAATGTGACATCCTTTTTAACAACTTATGTGAATCGTTCAATAGCAAGTTAGTGGGTGGCAGAGATCAACCAATCATTGGTTGTTTGGAGTACATCAGGCAGTATCTTGTGAAGAGAAGTGTTAGTGTGCAGCATGTAATAGACAGATGTGAAGGTCTCTTAACCCCAACAGCAACTAAAATTTTAGAAACCATCAAGGAGGAAGCAAATGAGTATAAGGTTTTATGGAGTGGGGGGGATACATACCAGTGTGCGGGAGGTTGGGGTGACCAATGTGTTGTGAATATGCCGAAAATGGAATGCACATGTAGGAGATGGGAACTCACTGGTATTCCATGTAAGCATGCTGTTGCGGCTATCAACGACATGGCTAAACACAACAAGGAATCAAGTGACAACATGGTTGTGATCCCATAGGATTATGTGCACCAATGCTATTGGTTAACCACATGGAGGGCGATGTATCAACACAAGATTGAAGGAATTGCTGGTCGACACTTTTGGCCCAATTGCCCTATCCCTAATGAACTAAAGCCACCTCACTACCATGTTCCAATTGGGAGACCACGGAAGAAGAGAAGAGTGTCAAGGGATGAGATTGCTGAACAGGTTATGAAAAAATCAATGGTCAAGAATGGGAAGCTGTCAAAAAGGGGCAAGACTGTCAAATGTGGTGGGCAGGGTCATAATAAGAGAGCTTGTACGGGACGAAGAGGCAACCAAAGGACAAGAAGAAGGGAAGGAGTACCAGATGAGGTACAAGAAAGATCAAGTCAGCCAGTGGGATCTTCTGCAACAGAGGTGGGAGCAGGGCCAAGCCAGCCAGTTGGAACACAAGCAAGTGAGGTAGCAGGAGGGCCAAGTCATCATGTTGGAACACAAGCAAGTCATGTATCACAATCTACTGGGAATGGTGGAGGTCAAAGGAAGAGTAGGATTAAGAGAAAAGCCAAAATCGCCAAGTGAGTCAACACAATTGTGATGGTGCAATAACCTTTGGTTGGTTATTTGTTTATGTGTTTTAACACAATGGGTGTATGGATTGTGTAACTGAGTTTCTGTCTTCTAGACAATAATTTGTACATGATTTGTTTTTTAGACTTGATTAATCAGGAATGGTATTTGTTTTCAAAATTGCGTTTACCATCATTATTTGCTGCATAATGCTGTGCACAATTTGTGGTTTGCCATCAGCATATACTTATTTGTCGTATTATGTTGTGCACAATTTGTGGTTTGCCATCATCATATACTTACGTATATTGAATGACCCAACATGCCCACTACATAAGTATACCGAATGACCCAAAGTTGTTTTGACTTTTTGTAAGTCAAAGTTGATAAGGAACCAGAAACCAAGTTGACTGCATATAATAACAAGGACAACCAAAACAACGATGATCCCACTATACTGCTAAAATAAAACACTTTTTATTAACATGAAGGTCAATACACACCAGGGATGACCTTATACCCTGTGATGATACAACCCAGAAAGATGTCAACACACCTAAAGCAACTTAATGGCAATGAAAAAAAAGAGCCAACTAAAAATAAGAAACTTGTTGAGCTTCTTAATCCGCTGATCCTTCTCCCTCATCAACCTCACCTGCTCCTCCAACTCTTCTTCAAGCTCGTTCCTCGCCCTCAACAGGCCAGGAATCACAGCAACTGCTCGACAACACATTGGAGGATCCGTCCATCCAATAAACCCACATGAAGGACAACAGTAGAATCGTCGTCCTGGGTTCCTGTTTGTCCAACTTGTTTTGATTGTTGCTTGTTTCCCACAGTCACAGATCACGACCATATTTTTTGCCAGATTTCGGAAAGTGTGAAAGTTTGATGTGCTGCAACGTTCATATTTAACTAGGAGTGGATATTGTACCGTTTGTAAAAAAGGCAAACAATCGTTTGCAAATTTAGTCCCTCAAGCTACAGTGTCACTAGCTTAGTACCCGATGAACAGTGAAATGACGATACTACCCTCAACTACGTGGCACTTAACGGGAAAATTAACGGAAAAGGGCTCTCAGTGGCGATTTTGCGAAAATGTGGAACGTGGGTGGCTTTTTTGCGCTACTTTTTGTCTCGGTCCCGTTTTTGCAATTTTGTGGAACGTTAGGGACCATTTTTGCAATTTACCCTAAAAAAAATCCAGCCTCCCCCATAGGGTTTCTCTCTCCTACACTATTTGGGCATCAAAGTTATTTTTAAATCTTTGGAGTTGAACCAAACAAATATTAAATATGATTGATCCCAAAGTTGGCCCTCAAAACAGTCAACCAAACGAACCCTAATAATTTCCGTTATCATTCCTTACCTTCTAAAACCCCGACCAAGCACACACTTATTAAATTTTACCTGTAAGAGGTGGTTAGAAAGTCTAAATCTAACGAAATAATGTTGTTTGTTTTTGTGTAATTGTCCGAATGATTTTAAGTGTTCGTTTCTGCAATTTATTTAACTTATGTAAATATGAAACAAGACTTTTTTATTATAAATATAACATAGTTAATAAACCATCAAATATATTATATTAACACGAGTCTTCAATCTTTTATCGAGTAAAAGGCAGTAAGACAAATCTCTCACCTCTTACTGAATAAGATGTTATATGTCTAACTAGGTCTGATTCAAAAGAAAAAGAACAAACAAGCAAAATGTATGTCCACCTTTTTCTAGTAAGAGTAAGAGGGCTAATAACATCGGTGACTTTCCAAAAATAATGCAAAAGAAATACATATATTTTTAATATGTAATAAAAAATGAAAGAAGAAAATAAATTAGATAGTTTGTAAGAAGAACGTGAGGGAGAAAAATGAAAATAGGAAGTTAACGTGCTATTTGCTTCATACCCAAAACCAAGTAATCATTCACATTGTATTATAATTAACCAGCTCAACTCTAATAATTTCCGTTATCATTCCTTACCTTCTAAAACCCCGACCAAGCACACGCTTATTAAATTTTTTTTAACTCTTTCTAGAAAAGAAAGATTTAAATTGTATAGTTACACTAACACTAAGGGTGTGTTTGTTTCATTAAGATGTTTTATGTCTTAATCTGAATGAAATAATGTTGTTTGTTTTTGTATAATTGTCCGAATGATTTTAAGTGTCCGTTTCTGCAATTTATTTAAGTAACTTATGTAAATATGAAACAAGATTTTTTTTTTTTTTTTTTTTTTTTTTTTTTTTTTTTTTTTTTAATAAACTATCAAATATATTATATTAACATGAGTCTTTAATCTCTTATCGACTAAAAGGCAGTAAGACAAGCCTCCCACCTCTTACCAAGTAAGATGTTATATGTTTAACTGAGTTTGATTAAAAAGAAAAAAACAAACAAGCAAAACATATGTCCACCTTTTACTAGTAAGAGTAAGAGGGCTAATAAGATTTTTTTTAAAAAAAAACAAACACACCCTAAGTAAAATCAACTTGTCAGTTCGTACATTAATTTACGCAATCAAATGTTATATGTTTAACTGAGTCTGATTAAAAAGAAAAAAACAAACAAGCAAAACATATGTCCACCTTTTCCTAGTAAGAGTAAGAGGGCTAATAAGATTTTTTTTAAAAAAAAAACAAACACACCCTAAGTAAAATCAACTTGTCAGTTCATACATTAATTTACGCAATCAAAAGTCAAGTATAGACTTAAGCTTGGTTTTTATTCATCCTTAAACAGAATCATTTTACAATTCTTTACCATTAAGAAAAAAAAAAAAAAAAAGGTGGCACTCAAGAGGGTAGCTTTAGAAGGAATCGAACTCAAGACGTAAAGGTTTAGAAAGAACGAGCCTTTGCCACCACTCTCCAATTACCACTCTTATCTATTGTGTTTTTAAATATACTATAAATATGAAATGGCTTATAAAAGTAAAGGACCGCGACACAACTAAATTAGGTCATATGTAAACCGTATAAGTTGTTCAAATAATTCTAGTAGTATATTTATTAAAAGTATGCTAACCTGACATAATTATGAATCACTACTTTATATAGACTTAGGTGTCATTTGTTTTTTCAGATCTTTTATCTTTTCATCTGCAAACCATGTCTGCAGAAGAAGAGGTACATATAAGCTCTTCATCTGCAAGAAGAAGACCATTTGTTTTTTGTGCTATTGAAATACTTCTTCATTTTTTTTTCAACACTATTTTTTGTGTTATTGAAGTACTTTTTTTTTTCTTTTCCTTTTTCTTTTTCACAAGTTTTTTTTACGTTTTCGTCATCTTGTTACCGTTTTGGTACGTTTTCGAAAGTTTTTTTTACGTTTTGTCTGTTTTTTACGTTTTACATAAAAAAATAGACGAAAACATAAAAAAAACGGGTGAAAACGTAGAAAAAAACAAACGAAAAAGTAAAAAAAAAAAGACAAAAACAGATGAAAACGTAAAAAAACGGACGAAAACAAAAAAATAGACGAAAACGTAAAAAACGGGCGAAAACGTAAAAAACAAAAGAAAACATAAAAAACGGATGAAAACCTAAAAAAACGAGCGAAAACGTAAAAAAAACAGGCAAAAATGTAAAAAACAAACGAAAACGTAAAAAACGGATAAAAACGTAAAAAAACAAAAAGATGAAAACATAAAAAAGGGCAAAAACGTAAAAAAAAAAAAAAAAAAAAAAAAAAGGCGAAAACATTAAAAAAACGAACGGAAACGTAAAAATCGGACGAAAACGAAAAAACAGACGAAAAGGTAAAAAAACAGACGAAAAAGTAAAAAAAAAGGCGAAAACGTAAAAAAATAAACGAAAACGTAAAAAATAGTCGAAAAAGTAAAAAACGGGCGAAAACATAAAAAAAATGGATGAAAACGTAAAAAAAACAGACGAAAACGTAAAAAAACAGAAGGGAACGTAAAAAAAGAAATGAAAACGTAAAAAATTGGATATTGAGAAAGAGATGTAGGGTTTGTGAATGAAGATGTAAGAAGTGAAAGAAGAGGTAATAAAAGGAAGGAGATGTCTGAATTTTGGAAGAGAAAAGAAGAGGAAAGAAGCTCTTTTATCTTAAAAAAAACAAACATGTTTCTCTGCACCCGCAGAGGAAAGAAGTGAAAAGAGACAATAAGAGCTTATTTTGAAAAAACAAACAAGTCCTTACATTTTAGTATTTTACAAATTTGGTAAGTTGCAATTCACATAAAACATGAGATTGAAATCCATGAGCTTGCCTATGGACACATCACATTTCAAATTCGCACGAATTCAGCCTCACTTTGATTCATGGTTAACGGTATAGTTAACAGTGGCTTTTTATTCCAAGCCTGATGTTCATTTGAAAGAAATGAAAAACTGGTTTTTATTTCAATTACAATTATAGTCAAATTCAATCCTCGCAAACCTGAAGTATTGTACTTAACTTTATTTTTAGTGAGTTTTCGATGGTGATTAGTTTGTCAAAAATACCTTAAGTTACATATGAGAGACGATACATCACATCGGACCAATCTGAGAATGCAATCTTTGTAAATTTGTCACTAATGACTAGCAAATCGCGCAACTTCTAGAAAGCCTAATACTGACCCACCATAACTATTGTAACATGATACTTGTTAACAGCTCTGATCAATCTAACAAATTGCGAGGAAAAAGATGGGCCAAACGATCTACGAACCCTCCATGTTGGTCAATCATATTGTTTTGTGTGTGCGCAAACGAAGAAAGCTGGTAACAAGGATCAAGTTACAATGGTTGTGGCATTTACATTGATAAATGAATATATAAACTGTTTCCAGTAAAGAAAGATCAGCATTGTATACTTACTTTGACACAATTGTCTAATAATCTTTGAAAAGTTCATTAAGAGCTATACTAAGGAATAAGTGATAAAGTTTCAGACATATTTTTATACGACTCTTAGTGGTCAATGCTAACATGTCTAATGACGCTTTTTTGAAAAGTTCATTAAGAGCTATACTATTAACTTATTGTAATAAGATAATCAACTTCACAACACAAATAAACTCTATTTATGCACAAATATACCCCACATAAACATATTAAACAACTCATACCACACACGACTCCTCCACAACTCGGTCTTTGGGGACGACCGAGTCCTCCATTTTTTGCTCCAAGACGCATCCTCCATAGGTCATGTTAATAAGGAGCATGCATGCTCGATGCCTCCAAGACGCGTCCAACGACGCTTATTACCACTAGTCTAAAGTGATGTTCGGGTATTTAAAAGAAACATATCTTTGATGAAATAAAAAAGAAGGCAATCACTAAAATAGTACGTAGTACTAACTAAAAAGTAGAAATCAAATAAAAAACAACACCAACTTAACATGTCTTTGATGTTTGTTTGCTAGTAAAATAAACATCATTCAAAAAAAGTAAAACAATATTAACTATAAAAGTATAAAAGTAGACAGTCAAACCCAACCATGGCTGGGTCTGCGAGACGATAAAAGTCCACTCCGAAACCTTAAATAAAGTGCTCAATTCATTCTATAGTTCGATGAGCTTTTATGATGATGGTAAAAGGGGTTTGGCTTGAGGAAGTTTCGAAAGCTCCAATATCTTGAATTACTAGCACAAATTATGATGAGTTAAGCAATTTCATATCAACTGATAGCTCAATATAGTTCAAATTTAGTTAAATTAAGTAAAATCCGATCTCGGACAAGCCTACATTAACTCTTACAACCTTCGAGTCTCAGTTAGGAGCTTTCTAAAACCAAACATCGCTTGTGTCTTCTTTAACCATTGACAAGATAATCAACATATTATCGTATCAATGTTAGGAAAGTTAATTAAAATCTTTAGAAAGTCAAAATGATCATGATGTATCTTACTTGTGTTGGTATTGAGAGTTGTTGGTTATGGCATTTACCTATAAGAAAAACTTGATAACTTTTTTTAACTAGTTCAGAACAGAAGGAAAAAAAAAAAAAAAAAAAAAAAAAAAAAGTCATGACAGAAAAAAGAAGATAGCTTTAGTAGGACTCGAACTCATTACCCAAGCTTTAGGAAGAATGAGCCTTTGCCATCTCCCCACCCTACCACTCCGAACCAATTGTGTTTTTAATTATACTAAACATGAAATTGACTTAAAAAAGTAAAGGAATTAGATCATATGTAAACCGTATAAGTTGTTCACATAATTCGAGTAGTAGTATCTTTATTCGAGTAGTAGTATACTTACATTTTACAAATTTTTGGTAAGTTGCAGTGCACGTAAAACATGAGATTGAAATCCATGAGCTTGCCTATGGACGCATCACATTTCAAATTCCCACGAATTCAGCCTCACTTTGATTCATCGTTAACGGAATAGTTAACAGTGGCTTTTATTCCAAGCCTGATGTTCATTTATAATACATGAAAATCTGATTTTATCACAACGTTCAACATTACTACCATCAGACTTAAGCGCTACTGCAAAAGGCACATTAAGAAGCCCACACGCAACGAGAGGGATTGACCTCAGAAGAACACCAATTCCTACTACATATAACAGAACAAGAATGGCTAGAAATAACTGAACGACCGAAGTCCATGAAATATGAACCTCTTTGCCCTTTCTTTACATTGAGATATCAGCTATGAATAAGGGGGTACACGTACACCTATCCGATATTCATAGTGGAACCGTATGTTTACCAGCAATCTCTTTGTAAAAGCTCATCTATAATCAGATGTGTCGGGTAAAGTTGGAATGGAATGAAAATGAAGTATGGAGTATGAAAGATGCAGCTCAAACGCAACGACATATTTACAATCAGAACATCATGTTTTCTTCTTGCAATTACAACAAATGCCCAGATGTGTTTAACTCAATGATAATCATATGTACAACTAACGATGCAATTAACAAACAAGTTTTAACTGTCTGTATAAAACTGATTGCAGTCCATGGTCACCAACCTTCGTTCATTATTTAAGGCATATGTGGAACTTAAATATAGCACACATGCTCGTTTACCAAATTGTCATAAAGGGATACAATGATGATTGACATTTTTTCAAAAGAACTCCAAAAATGGATAAGCATAATACAGAGATGATTTGTTACAGCACACATAATGCTGAGATGCTACATTATACACTATATGCATAGTAGTTCATTTTCTCAAGAGCAAAGAGGTGGGGCAGAGTAAGCCCTTTCAAGCTACTTGTAACCACTTGACAGATATAGACATTCATAGAAACCAAAAAGAACAGTACAAGTATGATCAGAAAGCCTTCATGGGTACATATAAGAAAAATCATCCCCAAAGAGTGACCAAATAACCACAGTTCATAAGGTATTGCAACACTTTCTTATCATCCCTATATAAGAGATATGATCCACGAAGCAAGCATATTGATTATGCATTCAGTCATTCTATAAAGAATCAGTCATAGCAATAGGACAATATAATAAGGCACGCCTACATGATCTATTACTGTTAACAATGTGTATAACTAGAAAACTAACAAAAACACAGGATGCAACAAAATCTTACCACTTTCAAAATCAATTACTACATTTCTTTTTGTCATCGACTCATTTCACAAATTTCAAGATTAGCCAGTTAATAAAAGTTTGAAAAATACCAAATTCTAGCATAGTTCTATTTCGGCTATTGGAGATGCTCGATGGAGTGTCAATAACTTCTTAGCAATCATCAACTATCCATGCTCATCACACCAAACGCTTCCGAGTTGGGACAAATAGTCATATTCTTTAACAAAAAGAACAACCAGTTTCTGACTATCAACTAACAATTAATCACTTTAAGCAAATTGTTCCTCTCAATCTTCACTTTCATATCGATCATCATCAGACGTATAACTAACAGCTTCCTCACGAGAGAGAAGATTCTGTTGAAAAGTGAAAAATATTAGAGCAGTGCAACGTGTATAATTTTACACGCAAACAAAAAACCAGACTATATGAAAAAAAGACTTTCATAAGTAATATTACCAACAAACAGAAATCCCCATATGTAATATCTTCAACATGGCCAAGGCTTTCTAAAAGTTCATTAAATACTGCTTTGTCGAAATCTAAAAGTCCACCTAAGAGTGGTTCCCAATTGACCAAATAATCTAAGTCGGCTTTGACTAAAGAAGACACATTAAGCAACGCAAGATCCCGCAAAACCAACTCATCTTCTATATTTAAACACGATATGTAAGGAGCATTGATTGCGACACAATCTATATAAGCCTGATCGTCTATATCAATTTCATGATGAGAGTTGTATCCAGAGAACACCAACTTCTTAACACTCTTTGAAGTAATATCAATCAGCCTATAACCATAGCAATTGTTCAGCTCCAAAGATTCCAAGCAAGGACTTCCGGATAATATCTTCTCAATCATATCTTCATCCAGTGTCACACAAGATAAACACAAACACTCAAGTCTTTTCCAACTAATCACGCCATTGGGAGGATTTAACAGACACCAGGACAGCTTCACACGATTAAAACACAAATTGTTGAAAAACAAATCATCATAGCTAAACGGCTCCCCTACTCCTACATCCCATAACTGTAAATCAACCTCTTCAACATTACGGCTAATAGCATAGTGAATCCAACTATTTGCTCGCGATTTGAACTCATCATTCATGAGACTACTGTAATTGATATCAAGTTTGAATTTTTTAAGGTTGAGATTTGTAGGACACTGATTTAGGGTGTTGTCGATAAAAGATATGTAACCATGGAGATCAGTTTCTTCATCTACTAAATCTTTGACGTCATCCTGACCTGAGAAAATGAGATGAGGAAGTGAAGTCCAAAGGTTCTTCCATCGTGTAGAGATAGTGGTTGTTGTTTTGATCACCTCTTTTGTGGTACACTCCAAACGATAGATGATATTATTAACTAACATTTCGTCCTTTAACTCATTCAACCGATCTACTCCTTCCATATTTTGGTGACCACGTTCTGCTTATGATAACAGATTGCAGAGTAGATATACCAACTGCCATACAAAACGACAAATGAAATGTTAGAAACTGTGGATATATCAAGACGTGGCAAGATGGGTGGTCAAAACGGGAAAACTGAATTATATATTCTAATATAAGAAGAAGATAAAAGTCGTTATGATTCTAGTCTCATGTTCTGTACAAAAACGAAAATAGAAATATGAAGAATAACCACTACAGACCACTAGCAATGCCATATGTCATAGCTAAATCAAATACACAGGCTCTAAGGTTGGGCCTAAATGTTAATATTGTATTCGATCTGTTTAAATACATTAGAGAGGGAATTTTGATCTAAATATTTCATAATTGAATAAGCTAATTTAACTTGTTATTTGAGAAATCCATAAGCATATAGTAGTAATCAGTTTTAAACAAGCAATCCCAAACACCGCCTAAATAGCACTAAATATTTTGGGGTGTTTGTTTACGCTTATATATGTGAGCTTATGAGCTTATATTTCATAAGCCTTAAATTTGTGGCTTATTTTGAGAGTTACTGGCATAGATAAGCTAATTATTATATAACATGCTTATATAAGCCCATAAGCCGAAATCAAATAGGCTCATAAGCGTACATATAAACTTAAACAAACACCCCCAAATACCACCTTAAAACAAAATGCATATGGAATGATAATATGAACTACTACTACAGTATTTAGTGGCCTACAATTTAAGAAAACTTACACCTTAGAATCATTTATATTACGGCCTCGGTCCCAAAATAACTGTTCACCGACAATTTGGACATAAGAAAAACAAAGTCATTACCACTTTTTTACATTTTGAAAAATGACAGTTTTACCCTTAAGAACTTCACTACAAACGCGGGTAGATCAAACTTCCCTATCTATTTTTAGTAGAGTTATAACTAATTAGGAACAACGCGGAAAGTAAGTGCGGACAAATAATGTGGGACTGAGTGGAATATAACAAACCAACAACCTATTGGGACATATCATCGAACACGTGGTGTTCATTAAATAGTACTCCTAAACAATATAAAGTATTAAATGAAAGGCTAGAATCATTTATATAGTAAAAAAGCAGATGATACGTACGTACCAGCAGAAACTAATTAAAAGGTTGGTGTTTGGACGAAGAAATGCTTATTAGCTAGTGTAGCACTTCTATATTATATGTCTCATTGGTTCTACTTTGTACATGGGATGGGATGGATGGGATGGGCTCTATTACCACAACTCATCTACCATTGGGCCAAATTTTTTAGCACACTTCAATGGCCCAATTTTTTGCGGAGTTATTTGATGCGGTTGTTTTACGTCAAAATATTTTTTGTATCCTGAACTTATGCGAAAAAAAAGTTTTTTTTTTTTTTTTTTTTTTTTTTTTTTTTTTTTTTCATCTTATAAGTTTCATAATACTAAAAAAAAAAAAGGAAAAAAAAGGCCAGCAGTTATTGAGTTGGGCCTAAAAGATATTTCGCATGATGCATTAATAGAATAAAGGTGACGGGCTGGGCCTTGGTTAGCAGGCCAAAAAAAAATTCGGGAACCCAAGTGACGTGACATGGCGTCATTTGAAGCTGAATTAGTATATATAGTAATTGTTTTGAATTGTGATACTTGTACCATTTTTTACTTGATGTATGCAAGGTTAGTGGTAATTAATTTAGCGTAAAAAGACAAAAACCTTCATTACCTAAATATATCTCATTTATACACAAATATACCCCACATAAACATATTAAACAACTCACATAACTCACCTTTAGCCCACACATGACTCCTCCACAATTTGGTCTTGGGGATGACCGAGTCCCTTTATTTTCTGCCCCAAGACGCGTCCTCCATCGGTCATGTTAACAAGGAGCAAGCATGCTTGATGCCTCCAAGACACGTCCAACGACACTTACTACCACTAGTCTAAAGTGAAGTTTGGATATTTAAAAGAAACATGTCTTTGATGAACTAAAAAAGAAGGCCATCAGTAAAACAATACTAACTAAAAAGTATACAATCAAATAAAAAACAATACCAACTAAACATGTCATTGATGTTTGTTTCATATAAATAAAGTAAAACAATATTAACCATAAAAGTAGACAATCAAACCCAACCATGGTTGGGTCTGCGAGACGATACAAGTCCACTCCATACCCTTAAATCAAGCGCCCAATTCATTCTGTAGTTCGATGAGCTTTTATGATGATGGTGAATGGGGTTTGGCTTGAGGAAGTTTCGAAAGCTCAAATATCTTGGATTACTAGTAGAAATTATGATGGGTTAAGAAGCTCGATTTCAGAGTCTCGGTTAGGAGCTTTCTAAAACTAAACATCGCTTGCGTCTTCTTTAACCATTGACTAGATAATCAACATATTATCTTATCAATGTTAGGAAAGTTAATTAGAAGTGATAAACTAAAGGAGTGATACATAGTTTTGATGCAAAAGAGATACCCACAATTTTTATTTAAGTTTTTTGTTTTAAAAAAACAAATATCATAAGTCACGTATTAAAAGCAACATCTTTTATATAATAAAACAAAACCCTTATTGGGAATTTTCTATTTCAAAAAAATGCATTCATACCTTAATTAGTAATAATGTTATTTAAAAAAAAATATTATTTTCTTATTAACTAACATTTTATATTTATCCATAATACAAGTAGAAGATAAATACAAAAAATATAGATAAGATGCAATTAATAATAGGATTAAAATTTTTAAATAATTATCTTTAATAATAAAAAACTATAATTAAAAATCATAAATCAAACAAAACAAAGATTAAATTATTTGTTTTTTAATAAATAAAAATATATGATTTAAAAAATTTTAAAAAACCCGCGCGTGCGCGGGAATTATAACTAGTATATGAGATAATAAAATAAATAAATTATTAAAAGAGAGTGGAAGATGTAGAAAGAGAGGCTTTGAGGGACTTGAACCCATGACCTATAAACATTAAATGATTTATGTGTTTTGCTATATATTAATTTGGTATTCTTAGAATTTTCCTATTGGATTGGTTTTTGAATTTCTGTATTTTGGTTATTTAGGATTAATTGCTTTCATGATTTTTGTTATTACCATATTTGCCAAAAATAAAAATAAAAAACCATTAAACCGTGAAAAAACAAAAATATTATATAAAATATTAAAAAAATTATTGAATTAAAAAAAAAAAAAATTGATTATGCTGGCATACGAAAATATCAGTGGGAAGATTGTCGGAAATATGTGGCAAAAAACCCACCGATATATATGAAAAATGGATGCAGAAACTGTGGAAAATCAGTGGGAAAATGTTTGTGAGAAAGTTGTGGGAAATTAAAACTGTGGATAATCCGTGGGATAAAAGTCAACGCTCGGTGGGAAAATCAGTGGCAAAATATTTACCCACAAGGGTTTTACACACGGAATGATTCCGTGTGAAATCCGTGGAAAAAGGCCCTTACCCACGGGGTTTCCCACGGATTCTACCGTGGGAAAAACCAATTTGTGTAGTAGTGCACCTAAGTTAAATACATTTCTAAACATTAGAATGGTACTCGCGCAATGTGGTGCCGGGTACCAGTGACTATATTGTGACTATATTTTGCGTTATTCGGTTACACATTTAGTTGTCTTTATGCTTTATAAATAGAGATGGTTAAGACAAATAATTTTAATTTAAACAATCTAACAAACTTTCTAACTAACTTGATTCCTAACCAACCTGCTTGCTAACCAATTAATTTTGAAATCTTTCTATAATAAGCAAGTAAAAGTATGAATTTTAAGTCTTTCTAATTATAGAATAGTCCTAAATGAATTATATAGTAGTATAGATATTATATATAGAAAAGTTAAAAGGACCTCATCACAATTAAATTAGATCCCTTCTATATATAATAAACTGTATAAGTTGTTCACATACTAGTAACTTTACTACAACTATGCTACTAGGCTTTACATTTTTTTACAAATTTGGTTGCAATGAGCATTAAGTATGTAACGAGATCAACCAGGCCTTGTTATAGCTTTACTTTTATCTCCATGGCAACACCTAGCAAATTTCTAGTATGAGAATGAAATCCATGAGCTTGCCTATTATATATGGTCTATGGACACATATCACATTTCCTATTCCCACGAATTCAGCCTCATTTTGATTCAAAGCTAACAAGTTATCATGCCATGCTACTTTCTTCATGGTTACGAAGTCTGATGTTCATTTATAGGAAAAGAAACTGATAAACTGTTTGGAATGAATTTGTCAAACGAAATATTCACATATTAGAGAGGAAGCTGTGGTCTCGCCACTTGTGCTCGTCGTCCGACGTGGAGCTTGTTGGAGCTCGCCACCACACCGGGTGGAGCTCGTTAAGCTCGCCGTTCTCCACCTCTTCATCCAGGTGACGAGGTAAGTTTCTGCAAGGTTTGCAGCTTTTTTCTTTTTTAATATTTTTGTTGTGAACGTTGCCAACGTTTAAATCTGTAACGTATACTTTTTTTTTCTCTCTTTTTTTAAAACTAACTTAAAACTCTGTAAATAACACACATTTTTTACATTTCAATCAAACTTACACCACATATATTTCATACACTTACACATACTAAAAGCAAAAAAAATGAGCGAGTCATCTTATTCAAGTGTTAGCGATTTTGAAGAGCTAATGGAGTTAGAGCTGATTATCCAAGAATTTGAGTACGAGCAGTTTGCAAAACCAAGAAGCCTGTCCTACAAAACGGCGTCGATACATCCCCGTAAACGTGATGTTACTGAAGCACGTCTACACGACGACTATTTTGGTAACCAGCCAAAATATACGAATGAAAATTTTCGACGTCGTTTTCGTATGAACCGAAAACTATTTTCAGAAATAGTCCAAGGTATTGAAACTCATGAAATGAGTAAGTTGAGGTTAGTTGTGAGTGAGGAGGGAGTTAGTTGTGAAGAGGTGTTGGGGTGATGTGGCACCCGAAGGCCCCAAATGAGTAAGTTTTGCTATGTCACCACAACTTCCACTCTTATTGTTTTCACATATTATTTGTCAAAAGAAACTAATACCATGGACACAACCAGGACTAATATGACGGGGTGCTCAAATTTTTTGAAACCGTAATATAGAAACACATTTCGTTGAACCAGTGCACTTAGAAAAAAATGATTAAAAAAAAAATTACACTACATCGAAAGAATCTATAAGGATCTCGGGCACCCGCTGGAACCCCTGGTTCGGTCCCTGGACTGATACACACCCACTTCACATATTATGTCACTAATAATTGTTTTCAGCGAGTTTTCGATGGTGTTTAGTTTGTTAAAATACTTTAAATTACATACTAGAGACAATACACATGGGACCAAACGGAAATGCAATCTTCGTAAATTTGTCACTAATGACTTGGACATCGCGCAACTTCACTGATCCACCATAATCATTGTAACACGATATCTGCTAAGGGTTCTGATCAATCTAGCAGATTGTGAGCTTTGAAAAAGAAGATGGGCCAAATGATATATGAAACCCTCCATGTTGATCACTCATATTATAAGACCATCACTTGGCTAGTGTTGGACCACTAATTGGCTTAAATCTGTAGAAAGTCAAAATGATCATAATCTATACTCCCTAGTTATTCAGCTCTCTTAAAAAAAAAAAAAAAAAAAAAAAAAAAGAGTACAGTTATTGGGGAAGATGACTTTAGTAGCACTCGAACTCTTGACCAAAGCTTTAGTAAGAATGAGCCTTTGCCATCTCCTCCAACACACCACCTCAATCAATTCTGTTTTTAAATATACTAAACATGGAAATGACTTTAAAAAAGTAAATGGACCACGACACAACTAAATTAGATCATATGTAAACCGTATAATTCGAGTAGTATCTTTACTAAAAGTATGCTACCCTAACATTATTATAAATCACTACTTTATATAGACTTACATTTTACAAATTTCATATTCCCACGTATTCAACCTCACTTTGATTCATGGTTCTATATATGATGTCATTTTTAATTTGTTAGTATTTTATATTTCATTCAACTTTTGCTTCAAAGTTTAACAAGTCAGGTCATGCTTAATTTCTTCATGGTTAACATATAGTTAAACAGTGGCTTTTTATTCCAAGCCTAATGTTCATTTATAAGACTTGAAAAACTGATTTGATCACAATTACAGTTATTGTCAAATGCAATCTTGGCATATTATATCATCACTTGTACTTAACTTTTTATTGTGTGAGTGAACGCTTGAATTGACTCGCTGATTATAATTAGTGATTACATGTAAGCTACTGTTTTCAGTGAGTTTTCGATGGTGATTAGTTTGTTAAAAATACTTGAAGTTACATATGAACCAACTTAAAAAGAAACTAGGAACATCTTTAACCTTTTTCTTTCTACGTTCCTGGTCTCTAGATGTGGAAACAGCATCCCGAACTAACTTAATATATGCTGGAAGAACTTCTTTTGGAACTGAACCGACATCTCTTTCAAGTGCTTCCTAGGCAGCCTGGTAAATACACGAAGAGATGATGACAGCTAAAAATAAGGTAACCGGCCAAAACATTACCAAATACTGTAGCAGACTCAGTGTCACTTAGTAAAACGATCAGGGTGGATGTCATAGTTGGCGCTTCATCCGCAAGATACAATTTACTGTTTTTGAAGAAATATCCAATCAAATATGCAGAAGTACGTGTGCCTAGTCGAAGCCTGCAAGTAATAACAGCATAGTTAAGATAGAAGAAAAAGAAGTTGATGGGTCAGGTCTTGATCAGATCCAAAGGTCATAAGATAAACTGATCGATCTAGGTCATGTTAAACTAGTTGGATCACAAGGTTGAATTAAGATCTATTAGCTAATGGTCAGATAAGGATTCAGTTTGTCGATCAGAGCCTAAATAGATAGAAAGGAAGTTCTGATATCATATACTCAATCCCTTCACTTAAGAAATGGGTCAATTCAGTTAATGGTTTTGTCTTTAGCGAGAAGGTTTAAAAAAAAAATCATAAAGCTAAACAGAACGAGATCAATGATACATCATAATTGACACAGATATTGGCTATAAGAGTTTAAACACATTGAAAGAAGGATTAAAGAGTTGACTCAACCCATCCAGTTATATAAGTGCTCCCAAAATTGGCACATACTTGAGTTGGCAATTTGGACCCATTGAGATCTATACAGGTTAAAACTGAAAGAAAAGCAATAGAAAAATGGTCAACGGGTAAAAAGTTGCCCAAAATAACGAAACTATTTTACTCCTTGTGATCAAACTTATAACGGTTCATTTATACAGTATAAATACTAATTTTAAACAAAAAGAGTTTTGGATCAACCCATCCCGTGTCTCCCAATACCAAAACACACCCGAACAGCCCATATTGCCACCTCTAGTACACGGAGATTTAGAGCATTACCTAAAACATCGACTTTGTAGCTTGACTGACATAGCAACAAGTGATCAGGCCATGCTTACTTTCTTCATGGTTAACATATAGTATATAGTTAACAGTGGCGTTAATACGAAGTCTGATGTTCATTTATAAGAAAAGAAACTGATATTATCACAATTGTTTTGGAATGAATTTGTCAAACGCAATCTTCACATATTATGTCACTAGTAGTAATTGTTTTCAGCGAGTTTTCGATGGAGGTTAGTTAAAAATACTTTAAATTATATGAGAGACAATACAGATGAGACCAAACGGGGAAAAAAAATAAAAAATAAAAAATAAAATTGTAGTTACACTAACAGTAACTAAAATCAACTAGTCAGTTCATGCATTAATTTACACAATCAAAAGCCAAGTACAGGGCCCGACTCAATTGGGATGGGTTCTACCATTAAACACTAGCTCTTTTAAAAAAATGGGAAGAAGGGGGGGAATAGCTTTAGTAGGACTCGAACTCATGACCCAAGCTTTAGGAAGAGTGAGCCTTTGCCATCTCCCCATACTCACCACTCTAACCAATTGTGTTTTTAAATATACCAAGCATGAAAATAACTTAAAAAGGTAAAGGGACAACCACACAACTAATATGATCACTAAATTAGATCATATGTAATTTGTAAACCGTATTAAGTTGTTCACATGATCCGAGTAGTATCTTTATTAAATATTTGCTACCTTGACATTATTATAAATCACTACTTCATGACGACTTACATTTTACAAAATGTAAGTTGCCTATGGACACATTACATTTCATATTCCCATAAGAAAAACTTAGGGGTGCTTGGTTCACTTTTAAAAATGAGAAAACGAATCGCAAAAATAATGCAAAAGAAATACTATGAATTATTATCAATATATATAAATTAGATAGTTTGTAAGAAGAACATGAGGGAAAAAAATGAAGACAGGAAGTTAACGTGCTATTTTTTTCATTCCCCTCGATTTGGTGAAGAATGCTTCATTACCCAAAACCAAGTAATCATTCATTGTATTATAGTTAACTAACCAACTCTAATAATTTCCCGTTATTATTCCTTACTTTCTAAAACCCCGACCAAGCACACTTATTAAATTTTTTAACCCTTTCTAGATAAGAAAGATTTAAATTGTATAGTTACACTAACACTAAGTAAAATCAACTTGTCAGTTCATACATTAATTTATGCAATCAAAAGTTAAGTGACTTGGACTCGGTTTTTATTCATCCTTAATCAAAATCATTTTACACTTCTTTACCATTAAATACTCTTTAAAAAAATTTAAAAAATAAATAATAATAATAATGGTACTGAGGATGGTAGCTTTAGAAGGAATCGAACTCAAGACCTAAAGGTTTAGAAAGAACGAGCCTTCGCCACCACTCTCCAATTACCACTCTTATCTATTGTGTTTTTAAATATACTAAATATGAAATGGCTTATAAAAGTAAAGGGACCACGACACAACTAAATTAGGTCATATGTAAACTGTATAAGTTGTTCAAATAATTCTGGTAGTATATTTATTAAAAGTATGCTACCCTGACATTATTATAAATCACTGCTTTATATAGACTCACATCTTAGTATTTTACAAATTTGGTAAGTTGCAATGCACGTAAAACATGAGAATGAAATCCATGAGCTTGCCTATGGACGCATCACATTTCATATTCCCACGATTCAACCTCACTTTGATTCATGGTTAATGTAATAGACGAGTACCCGTGCATAGCAATGAGATTTTATAGCGTTAGATAGTTTATTGATAAAAAATGTTTATAGGTTATAAACGAAAAATAATAAAAGTTTGAAGATTTGGGAATTAAACATAACGTTTTGAAACCCGGTTCGACCCGGGTGGTTCAACCGGTTGAACCATTCCGGGTGAAAAATTGGTTGATTTAAACCGGGTCAAATTGCTAGGTTGGATAAAAAACGGGTTAAATTAAACTGGGTCAACCCGCCGGGTTTGAAGCGTCCCGGGTCAACCCGGTTTGTGTTTTAATTGGTTGTATTTGATTTGATAGATTTGTTTTTAATTGGTTGTACAATGTAAATAAATCATTGTAATTTTAAGTAATGGATAATGTTTTGAAACCCGGTTCGACCCGGTTGAACCGTTCCGGTCGAAAAATATGTCGATTTAAACCGGGTCAACTTGCTAGGTTGGGTCGGAAATGGGTCGAATTAAACCGAGTCAACCCGCCGGGTTTGAAGCGTCCCAGGTCAACCCGGTTTGTGTTTTAATTGGTTGTATTTAATTTGGTACATATGTTTTTAATTGGTTGTACAATATGAATAAATCATTATACTTTTAAGTAATGGAGTGTTTTAGGGTGATGGCAATGGAAGCGGGGTGGCCAACGGTTTGCCCCAAACCGCCGAGGAACACCGCCGCCACCCCAGCGGTTTGGTTGGGAGGTTTGCTCTAGCGGGGAAGTTCATTTCCACGGTTTGAAAAATGTATACGTTGGGCATTCATGGTTTGTGACCGTTTGAGGTAAAAAATAAAACAAAAAGACGTTGGGAGTTAATGGTGGAAAAAAAAAAAAAAAAAAATCCTTATAACTACTAAACTTTACCCATTCAAAAAACAACTTCCAATTTAAATTATCTCTTCCTTCTCTATTTATAAATCAAGAGGTGTTTCAAGCTCAACAAGAGGTCATGGTCGGGGCTTTCGTGGACAACATTTTCTGCCTACTATCCCTCAATCGGCCTACTATCCCCAACCTCCACCACCGGTGAATCCACAACATTTTCAACAACAATATTATACACGACCTCCACCACAGATGGATCTAAGCCAATATAACATATTAATGACAAGTGAGTTCAACCCGTTTAGTGACTACCGTGAAGGTCCTTCATGTCGTGAGCCTAGTGTTGAGCACGAACTACCTCTATATGGTGACGATGATGATGATGATGTTGAGTTTGTTCCCGAAACGCAACCACAAACTCAAATCGGTATTGTTACAATTTTATACGTTATTTTTTTATATTGTCTAATTTTATACGTTATAATTTTATATTGTCTAATTTTATATGTTATTTTTTTATATTGTCTAATTTTATACGTCATAATTTTATACTGTCTAATTTTAACGATTTATTATTTGTTATACTAGATGAAGATGTTCAAGTCGTGAAAGTAAAAACTAAGGCGGGTAAAGTGGCTTGGACGACGGCCCAAGAGGTTGCTTTGGCAAAAGCGTGGGTTCATGTCTCGACATGTCAAAAAGTCGGGAATTCACAACGTAGAGAAAAGTTTTGGAAGAGAGTCAAATGTAATCTTCGGCATATTATCATCACTTGTACTTGACTTCTTATTGTCTGAGACTCGCTGATTATAATTAGTGATAACATGTAACCTACTGTACGTTTTCAGTGAGTTTTCGATGGTGATTAGTTTGTTAAAAATACTTGAAGTTACATATGAGAGACAATACATCAGATGTGACCAAACGGAAAATGCAATCTTTGTAAATTTGTCACTAACGACTAGCATATCGCGCAACTTCTAGAAAGCCTAATACTGACCCACCAAAACTATTGTAACATGATACTTGTTAACAGCTCTGATCAATCTAACAAATTGCGAGGAAAAAGATGGGCCAAACGATCTACCAACCCTCCATGTTGGTCATTGGTCAATCATAGTGTTTGTGTGTGCGCAAACGCAGAAAGCTGGTAACAAGGATCAAGTTACAAAGGTTGTGGCATTTGCATTGATAAATGAATATATAAACTGTTTCCAGTAAAGAAAGATCAGCATTGCATACTTACTCTGACACAATTGTCTAATAATCTTTCAAAAGTTCATTAAGAGCTATACTAAGGAATAAGTGATAAAGTTTCAGACATATTTTTATACGACTCTTAGTGGTCAATGCTAACATGTCTAATGAAGCTTTTTTGCCAGACTATTATTCAGATGATTGAGCAAACATATCGTATATCCTAGTCTAGAAGCCTGTCATACCAAATGAGGCATGACATGAGCATTTCAATATCATATCATAAGCCAATAAGAACACATAAATCATCATCTGAATTGGTCGCCCCAAAAGTACTTATAGAACCACCCCTTTCTAATCTCATGCTAACGTCTTTCAACAAAAATGTTCATTGAGAAGAAAACCAGAACACAAACCAAGTCGACTTAATCAAAGGCATGTATGAACAGAATTTTTTTTACCAGAGAGCTATATGAAGAAATAAGTGTTATAGTTTCAGTCGTATTTTTGAGTATTCGCAGTTACAAGATGCTATTCAAATGATCTGTTGCCAATGAGTTATAACCGGAACAATAATAGAACCACAGGATGCAACAAAATCATTCCATTTTCAAGATCTCTTACTAGTGCATTTCTTTTTCTCATTAACTCAGTCACAACCACAAGATTAATCAGTAAACAAACGTTTGAAATTTACCAAATTCTAGCAGAGTTCTATTTCGGCTATTGGAGATGCTCGATGGAGTGTCAATAACTTCTTAGCAAACATCAGCTGTCCATTGTCACCACACCAAACACTTCCGAGCTGGGACGAATAGTCATTTTCTTTAACAGCAGAGAACAACCAGTTTTAAACTATCAACAACTTAATCAATTTCAACAAAATGTTCCTCTGAATCTCCATTTTCAACTTGATCACCATCAAACGTATCACTACCACACGCATCTCAAACGAGAGTAAAGCTAACATTGCAAAGAGAACAGTATTAGAATATTGCAATGTCAATACACACAAGACAAACAAACCCGAATGGAAGAAAAAAAAAAGTAATATGTATTATTACCTCCCAACAGTAATCGTTCATGGTTACATCTTTGACATGGTCAAGGCTTTCCAAAAGTCCTCTTAAAATTTCTTGGTGAGATATCTCGGACTTCCTCCAACAGATAGAATAGTCCAAGTCAGCTTTGATCAAAAAAGACACATCTCGCAACACAAGCTCTTTCAAAATCAACTCATTTTTTATAGTCAACGACGATATGTAAGGAGCATTGATTTTGATACAATTTATATAAACCTCCTCATATGTATCAAACTCACGATGAGAGTTGTATCCAGAAAACACCAACTCCTTAACACTCTTTGAAGTAATATTAATCCGCCTATAACCATAGCAGTCATTCAACTCCAAAGATTCCAAGCAAGGACTTCCGGATAATATCTTCTCGATCATATCTTCATCCAGAGTCACAGAAGATAAACACAAACACTTGAGTCTTTCCCAACTAATCGCCCCATTAGGAGGATTGAACGGACACCATGACAGCTTCACACGATTAAAACACAAATTGTTGAAAAACAACTCATCGTCATAGCTAAACAGACCCCCTACTCCTACATCCCATAACCGTAAATCGACCTCTTCAACATTACGGCTAATAGCATAACGGATCCAACTATTTGCTCGCGATTTGAAATCAGCATTAACGAGACTACTGTAATTGATATCAAGTTTGAATTTTCTAAGACTAAGATTTGTAGGACACTGATTTATGGTGTTGTCGATAAAAGAAATGTAACCATGGAGATCAGTTTCTTCACCTACTAAACCTGTGACGTCATCCTCCTTTGAGAAAATGAGATGAGGAAGTGAAGTCCAGAGATTCTTCCATCGTGTAGAGATAGTAGTTGTTGTTTTGATCATCTCTTTGGTATTGCAGTCCAAACGAGACATGATATTATTGACTAACATTTCATCCTTTAACTCGTTTAATCTATCTACTCCTTCCATACTTACTCGACCAACTAGACTTTGTGCTTTTAAAATAACAGATTGTTACTGCCATACACAACGATAATTGAAATGTTAGAAACCGCGGATATATTAAACCGAGAAATGAATTATATCCTAATATAAGAAGACAAGCTCATGTTCTGTACAAAAACGAAGATAGAAATAGGAAGAATAACCACTACAGACCGCTAGCAATGCCATAGCCCATACGTCATAGTTAAATCAAATACATGGGCCTTAAGTTTGCGCCTAAATGTTCATATTTGTAAGGGGTGTTTGTTAAACGTGTTTGCCCGATTATTCTGTTTTAATACATAAGAGAAGGAGTTTTGATCTAAATATTTCAGAAGTGAATAAGCTAATTTAACTTGTTATTTGAGAAACCAATAAGCATATAGTAGGAATCAGTTTTAAACATGCAATCACAAACACGGCCTAAATAGCACTGACAATTTGGGGGTCTTTGTTTAAGCTTATAGCTGAAATAAGCAGTAAAAAGCTGAAAACAACACTCAAAAAGGTATAAACAGCCCTCAAATCAGCACAAACACACAAAAAAAGGTTTAAAAAACACATTAACTACACCTAAAATAAGTACTTCTAAATAAGCTGAAAACAAGACTCAAATAACTATAAACAATACTCTAATAACTTAAAAAGCACATAAAGCATCAACAAACAAAATCGGTTAGAGGTTTGAAAACAACCTTTGGAGTGACTTCTAGAGCGACGGAGATAGGACGTTTTGATGGTGTTAAAGGAAAACGTGTTGTAAAGGAAACGAGATGGGCGGGTGTTTTAAAAGGAAAAGATGAAAACAAAAGAATATATATTATTTTTAGGGCTAATTACTTAAAAGGTAATCTAACTTGTAACTTTTTGTTAATTATCATTGAACTTTTTTTTTTTTTTTTTTTTTTTTTTTTTTATGTAAACTGAACTTTCAAATTTTGATCATTGTATGTATTTTGTGACCAATTTACCCTAACCTTTTTCAAATTTCGAAGGGTGAAATGGTCATTTTACATGGTTGAATAGTCACAAAAAGCACACAATGATCGAAATTTGATAATTCAGTACACACAATGTCTAAATGTTAAGTATACACAAAGACAAAAAGTGTCAAGTTAGATGACTTTTTAAGTAATTAGCCATATTTTTTATTTTTCTTATAACTAATTTAACCATCAACTTAGTGTAATAAGAAAATAAACTTCACTATCAAAACATATATTTAGACACAAATATATCTCAAAAAAATTATCGGATAAAAATACACACAAAATAAAATCTTCCACGACTCGATATTCTGCACGACCGAGTCTTGCAATTTTTTTCCTTCCAAGACGCGTGTTGATGGAAAAAACTACGATATCTGTTTGCTTTGTTTTTCAAAAACATTTTTTGAAACTAAACTCACCCTAAATAAACATGAAACAGAAATATCTAAGTTATTTATGAAAAATTCTACCATTGGGGCATTGGTCCGGTGGGTGAGGCTTTCGTGTTTAGGTCAATAGACTCGGGTTCGAATCCTATCCCTGGCACTTTGCTCCTAGATAGGTACCCACCTCCGCAAAACCTATGGGCTCACTGGAGAGACTTTGTGGATAAGAGCTCAAGAGTCCGAGAGTCTCGACTCACAACAGTTGGTGCCCCACTAGGCCAGGAGAGTTGCCCAGAGCTATTTCTTGTGGTGTGGACAATGGCTGATGCCAAAAAGCACCCGGAGTCAAGGTGTTCCCGCCAATCTATACATTTTTTTGTGAATTTATGAAAAATTCTTGAAAATGGGATGATATTGGATCGTGAATTGGAAAAAAGGTTAGCTCGTGATTTGATGTAATTAATTACAAATTGAAGTAATTAAATCTTGAATTAGAAAAGTATATTATGATTAAAGAAATTAAAATGAAAAAACTTGTGCATGGTTGTTTAAAAAAAGGTAAATCACACAAAAATGTAGCACAATGGCGGCGATGAAGGTGTACAAGTGGTGCGGTCGCACAGGCCACCAATTTAAGAGCCCCCTTTCTTCTAGTCAAGTAACATTTGTAGCTACAGTTATGTACCTATGCTAGATATTTGAATGTCTCTTCTTTGTAAGTTCTAGGTCTCACGCACAACTTAATTAAGTCGTCTACCTTAGAAACTGTAAAATTACAATTATGGTCTCACGCGTTAAAAAAATTTTACCTTGTTATAGTAATTTAGCCTAGGTCTCACGTTTACTAAATTAAAATTCCAAGTGTTCCTTATAGATAGATGGCATGTAACTTAAATTATAAGGGTATTCAATTTTGATTTGTAAATCAAAATATGTATAAAGATGCATGCACTCATCTTTATAGCATAATTTTTCAAAACCTTTTTATTACCAATTCGTGAAATTAATACACAAAGTTTTACTTGAGGTTTAATAAACCCTAAGATGACTTTCTACAATTATGATTTTAAAAATAATTCGTTTAAGACATATTCAAGATTGTGATAACCAAGGCAGACTGTAAGGCTCTTTTCTAAGCCTTCAAATCACGGTTATGAATATCGTCTTAAAGGACTTAATTTTAAAAGCATATTCGTATAAAACATCAATCAAGCAAAAGTTTATTGATTCAATCTCAAAATCATGTAATAAAGATTTAATCTTTATCCCTTTAGGGTTTCACCATTATTAGTCTATATTATTTTCTTTTATAAAAATCACCCTTTTTATTGCTTACATCAAGTCAAACAATTAAGAAAACAATAAAAACAAGTAATTAAAAGAAAAATAAACAACTAATAATAATAATGTGAAACAATTAGCCACATGCAAACCTTGTTAAAAAGATCCTAATAAAATCAATTCTAGGTATAATAACGCATGTAATCAACTAAGGCCTTCTCCTCTTAATGGAGGAGAGTCACATACATTGACGAATCAATTGCGTAGGCCAAAATCAATATACACACCACATAGCATATAAATTGATTTTAATATATATGAATTGGAGTCTTCCCTAATTTTAGATCTATCTAAAACATGTGACAAATAAATAAAACAAACAAGATCCATGACTAACATGCATGTTTCGTCATGGATTAAACCTAACAATTAGCACATAGGTCACAAGTATGATCACATAACCGGTTAAAGACCTAGGGTTTCTATGTGATTATAATTTAATCAAGAAAACCACAAACCCTAATTAGGGTTTTAAGTGGAAATCGACCCCCTCCCCCCGAAATTAGGGTTAGGGTTTAAATTTTATGTAAAAAAAAATTTAAAGAAAAAAACCTAGAAAAAACATGTATCTAAAACAATTAAAGATCCGATTTTTATTACGTTTTAGTAATCAATTACATGTTATCCATGGCTCGTGATGCCAATGTTAGAGTTTGACAATCAATATAACACATTATGCGGAAGCAAGGATCAATTATAACACGTATAAAGATAACTAAAACATAAATAAGAACATACCCGATGCACTTGAATAAACCTTGAACTTGTGTAAATTAGATCAATGATAAACCCCTTACCGTTTTGTTTATCGATCTCTTGATAATTACTATAGTGAGTAATTACCTCGTTCTTGTACACACAAACTACCAACGAATAAAGGTTTATGCAAGTAAACGTAAAACACTTGTTTTGCTTTGGAAAAATTCGACCCAAACACCCTTAAGGGTTGAGAGCCGATCGGCCAAGAAAAAAAGAGAGAGGAGAAAAGGTTTAGGGTTTGTGTGTGTGCACAAAAGATGATTAGGTCTAACCCTTGGCCTTGTATATATACTAGTTGTAAATCTTGGAGAACAAGCTAAGCATGGGTCGACCCATATGGGCCTAGGTCGACCGGCCATGCATCCCACAAGGGGATTCCGGAACTTTCTTGTCTTCCAAATTACACTCTTGTCCTCGTTCTTTCGTTCCTAATAATAGTTAATACTTACGTTTAACAATTAACGATTATTTAGTCCCTCAAGTGTTTATAAATATATATATACGATACATATAACATATATATATTTATTTTACTTTATTCTCGTTTGTAATGTGTGCAATCCCGAGGTCTCGGGTTCGATACTAGTCATTTACTATTTAATATTTATATGTAACTTTTAACAAGGTCTTGATCAGATCCAAATTTCACAAGATAAATTGATCGATCTAGGTCATGTTAAACTAGTTGGATCACAAGGTTGAATTAAGATCTATTAGCTAATGAGTCAGATAAGGATTCAGTTTGTCCATCAGAGCCTAAATAGATAGAAAGGAAGTTCTGATATCATATACTCAGTCCCTTCACTTAAGAATGGGTTGATTCAGACATTCAATTAATGGTTTTGTCTTTAGCGAGAACGTTAAAAAAAATTCATAAAGCTAAACAGAACGAGATCAATGATACATCATAATTGACACAGATATTGGCTATAAGAGTTTAAACACTTTGAAAGAAGGATTAAAAAGTCGACTCAACCCATCCAGTTATAAGTGCTTCCAAAATTGGCACATACTTGAGTTGGCAATTTGGACCCATTGAGATATGCTTTTATGTGTATACAGGTTAAAACTGAAAGAAAAACTATAGAAAAATGGTCAACAGGTCAAAAGTTGCCCAAAATAACGAAACTATTTTACTACTCCTTGCGATTAAACTTATAACGGTTCATTTATACAGTATAAATACTAATTTTGAACAAAAAGTGTTTTGGATCAACTCATCCCGTGTCTCCCAATACCAAAACACACCCGAACAGCCCATATTGCCACCTCTAGTACACACGGAGATTGAGAGCATTACCTAAAACATCAACTTTTAGTTTGACAGACATAGCAACAACTGATGAGGCCATGCTTGTTTTCTTTATGGTTAACGGTTAGTATATAGTTAACAGTGGCTTTAATACGAAGTCTGATGTTCATTTATAAGAAAAGAAACTGATATTATCACAATTGTTTGGAATGAATTTGTCAAACGCAATCTTCACATATTATGTCACTAGTAGTAATTGTTTTCAGCGAGTTTTCGATGGTGTTTAGTTTGTTAAGATACTTTAAATTATATGAGAGACAATACAAATGGGACCGAACAGAAAATACAAACTTTGTAAATTTGTCACTGATGACTTGGACATCGAGCAAGTTCACTGATCCGCCATAATCACTGTAATACGATATCTGCTAATTGTTATGATCAGTTTAGCAAACTGTGAGTGCCAAAGAAAGAAGATGAAATGATATATGAAGTATGAACCTCTACATGTTGATCACTCATATTATAAGACCATCACTTGGCTAGTGTTTGGACCACTAATTGGCTTAAATCTTTAGAAAGTCAAAATGATTATGATATATCTCCTTTGTGTTGGCATTGAGACTTGTTGGTTATGGCATTTACCTATAAGAAAAACTTAATAAATTTTTAACATTTATTGGGGAAAAAAAATTAAAATCGTATATAGTTCCACTAACACTAACACTAACTAAAATCAACTAGTCATTTTATGCATAAATTTACACAATCAAAAGCCAAGTACAGACTAGGGCCCTACTCAATTGGGCTCGGTTCTTATTCATCCTTAAACACGAAAATCATTTTACAATTTCTCTACCATTAAAAACACTATCTTCTATTTTTCATCCTTAAACAAAATCGTTTTACAATTTCTTTACCATTAAACACTAGCTTTTTTTTTTTTTTTTTTTTTTTTAATTTTATTTTATTTTATTTTATTTTTTAAAAAGTGCGCGCGTGAGGAAATGACTTTGGTATGACTCGAACTCAAGACCTAAGCATTAGGAAGAATGAGCCTATGCCATTTCCCCCAACACACCACTCAAATCAATTGTGTTTTTAAATATACTAAACACGAAAATAAGTTAAAAAGTAAAGGGACCACGACACAACTAAATTAGATCATATGTAAACCGTATAATTCGAGTAGTATCTTTATTAAAACTTGAAAGTATGCCACCTTGACATTATTATAAATCGCTACTTTATATAGGCTATGTTTGGTTCAAAGTTTTTTGGAGTTTTTTTGGGCAATGAGCGGTGAACAATGAGTTTTTTGATTTTTAGTGTTCGTTTGGCATGAGAGCTGTGAGATTTGCTATTTTTTAGGAAAGCTCATTTTTCCAATGCTTGTTTATGAAGCTGTGAGTTTTTTTTTGCTATTGCTACTGCTCACAGCTATTTTTGCCAAACATAGCTATAGACTTACATTTTACAAATTTTGGTAAGTTGCCTATGGACGCATCACATTTCATATTCCCATAAGAAAAACTTAGGGTTGCTTGGTTCACTTTAGGGAATGAGAAAACGAATAGCAAAACTAATATGCAATACAATTACAAATATAAATATAAATAAAAATGAAAGAAGAAAATAAATTAGATAGTTTGTAAGAAGAACATGAGGGAGAAAAATGAAGATATGAACTTTTAACGTGCTATATTTTTCATTCCCCTCAATTTGGTGAAGAATACTTTCATTACCCAAACCAAGTAATATCATTCATTGCATTATAGTTAACAAGCTAACTCTAATAATTTTCATTATCATTCATTTCTTTCTAAAACCCCAACCAAGCTCTTTCTAAAAAAGAGAGATACATTAATTTACACAATCAAAAGTCAAGTATAGACTTGGGCTCGGTCTTTTTCATCCTTAAACAAAAACCATTTTACAAATTTTCTACCATTAAACACTAGTTCTATTTACAAAATCATTTTACAAATTTTTCTACCATTATGACACATAGATCCACGAATGTAGTTTTCAAAAGAGTTAGCTTTGCAATCCAAAAAGTGATAGCGGTGCAGCTTGTAACTCGTTTGCCTTCAACCACTATGTAAATTTTATTTTAATGAAGAAAAAAAAGAACAAATAAATCACTAGTTTTTTTTTAAAAAGGGTCCAGGACCTAAGCTTTAGTAAGAATGAGCCTTTTGCCATCTCCCCAACACACAACCCCAATGATTTTTGTTTTTAAATATACTAAACATGAAAATGACTTAAAAAAGTAAATGGACCACGACACAACTAAATTAGATCATATGTAAATCGTATAAGTTGTTCACATAATTCGAGTAGTATCTTTATTAAAAGTATGCTACCCTGACATTATAATAAATCACTGCTTTATATAGACTTTCATTTTACAAATTTTGGTAAGTTGCAATGCACATAAAACAAGAGAATGAAATCCATGAGCTTGCCTATGGACACATCACATTTCATATTCACACGAACTCAACCTCACTTTGATTTCATGGTTCCATATATATAAGGCCCATTTTTAATTTGTTAGTTTATTCATGCAACTTTTGCTTCACAGTTTAACAGGTCAGGTCATGCTTTAATTTCTTCATGGTTAACATATAGTTAAACAGTGGCTTTTTATTCCAAGCCTGATGTTCATTTATAAGAAATGAAAATCTGATTTTATTACAACGTTCAACATTACTACCGTCAGACTTAAGCGCTACTGCAAAAGGCACATTAAGAAGCCCACACGCAACGAGAGGGATTGACCTCAGAAGAACACCAATTCCTACTACATATAACAGAACACGAATGGCTAGAAATAACTGAACGACCGAAGTCCATGAAATATGAACCTCTTTGCCCTTTCTTTACATTGAGATATCAGCTAGGAATAAGGGGGTACACGTACACCTATCCGATATTCATAGTGGAACCGTATGCTTACCAGCAATCTCTTGTGTAAAAGCTCATCTATAATCAGATGTGTCGGGGAAAGTTGGAATGGAATGAAAATGAAGTATGGAGTATGAAAGATGCAGCTCAAACGCAACGACATATTTACAATCAGAACATGATGTTTGTTTTCTTCTTGCAATTATCAAATGTGTTTGATAATCATATGCAATTAACAAACAAGTTTTAACTATCTGTATAAAACTGATTGCAGCCCATGGTCACCAACCTTCGTTCTTTATTTAAGGCATATGTGGAACTTATATATAGCACACATGCTCATTTACCAAATGGTTATGAAGGGATACAATGACGATTGAATTTTTTTCAAAAGAACTCCAAAAATGGATAAGCATAACCATATAGAGATGATTTGTTATAGCACACATAATGCTGAGATGCTACATTATACATTTTCTCAAGAGCACAGAGGTGGGGGCAGAGTAAGCCCTTTCAAACTACTACTTGTAACCACTTGACAGATATAGACATTCATAGAAACCAAAAAGAACAATAAAAGTATGATCAGAAAGCCTTCATGGGTACATAAAAGAAAAATCATCCCCAAAGAGTGACCAAATAACCAAAATATCAGTCCTGATGCAAAAGCTCCAAGATATTATCTTTTTATTTACAAACACAACTAGGCGAAAACAAATTATAGCAACACTTTCTTATCCCTATATAGGAGATATGATCCACGAAGCAAGCATATTGATTATGCATTCAGTCATTCTATAAAGAATCAGTCATAGCAATAGGACAATATAATAAGGCATGCCTACATGATCTATTACTGTTAACAATGTGTATAACTAGAAAACTAACAAAAACACAGAATGCAACAAAATCTTTCCACTTTCAAAATCAATTACTACATTTCTTTTTGTCATCGACTCAATTCACAAATTTCAAGATTAGCCAGTTAACAAAGGTTTGAAAAATACCAAATTCTAGCATAGTTCTATTTTGGCTATTGGAGATGCTCGATGGAGTGTCAATAACTTCTTAGCAATCATCAACTGTCCATGGTCACCACAACAATTGCTTCCGAGTTGGGACGAATAGTCATATTCTTTAACACAAAGAACAACCAGTTTCAAACTATCAACTAACAATTAATCTCTTTAAGCAAATTGTTCCTCTCAATCTTCACTTTCATATCGATCATCATCAGACGTATAACTACCAGCTTCCTCACGATGAAGTCCGGGAGGCTGCAGGTACTATGGATCCTCTGACTCCCAATCGGGTTGCCTTGAGAGAAGATTCTGTTGAGAGTGAAAAATATTAGAGCAGTGCAACGTGTATAATTTTACACGCAAACAAAAAACCAGACTATATGAAAAAATGCCAAAGGTAATTAATGTGTCGTTTTAAGGAGCGCCGTCATTTTTACTGGGCCCTTAAGATTAGGACACGTATGCGCGTCTTTGTATCTTTTGGCTGGAACTGTGACACGTATGCCCTACGTGTGAAGTACCGTTTCGCGCCCATTCTTTTATCCTATAAATAGCTCACTTTTCTCATTTTTTACCACTGTAATTTCTCACACACTTCTCTGCCCTTCCGAGCGACTTTGTCCGAACGTTTTTGTCCGAACATCTTATCCCCTTGCGTATTTTTGCCGTTGCGTTTATAAGAGGTACGTGCTCACATCTATTATTTTTATTTGGCTATACCTTCCCTCCGTTCGTCTTTTATTATGTCAGAATCTTCTATGTCCACGGATCCGGAAGACGTGATTGGTATGGAGGGTATGTCCGTTAAGCAAGACATCCAACGGCGGTTTTCCAAGACACGTCCATGAGATGTAGTTTATCTAGCGGATGCTTTTGGAATACCGTCGGATCTTCATCCGAGGGTTCCTCCGGACGGCATCACAATGGATCGTCTTCCGGCAGATGCTATTGGTCTCTATGTTGAGTATTTCTTTGAGGGAGGTTTGAATATTCCTTTTTCTACTTTTCTTTTGGGGGTTATTCAATATTTCAAGGTACATATCTCCCAGTTGGTTCCCCTCGGCTTGCATCGTGTGACCCTCTTTGAGGTATATTGCCGAAGTATGCATATTCCTCCAACCACTCCTTTATTCCGGGTATTCTACAAGTTGAGTAAGCAAGGTTGTTGGTTCTCGTTTGAGAAACGGACGGGTAACAACAGGAAAGTTTGTTTTGGTGATTTTTCGTCCAGTTTGAAAGGTTGGAAGGAAGAGTTCTTTTTGATTGATAGACGTGCGATTCCGTTTGCCATGCCCTGGAGGCATCATGATTCGGATGTATTGGACCCGTTTCCGAAGGGCGAATTTAACCCGGTTCATACCAACAAGCTGGCTGAATGCATTATCGAGCCTTTCCAAGTTCCTCATGACTTTTTGTATATGTTGGGGATGTCTTCTTATTGGAAGCATCCTGGTTATCGTGCTGCTTTAAGAGATGAGGAGGGAAGGGGTATAGTTCTTCGTCTTGTTATGTTTACATTATTATCGTGTCTATGTATAACCTTTCGTTTACTTACCATTGGGTTTATTCGTACGCAGGTGTTACTATGGCGGAATACTTGAAGAAACCCTCCATCCGCAGAAACGTGAATGTTGTAAAGGGAGATAAACTTCGTGAAGGTCAGAATGTGGAGCTTCATTTGACTCAGCCTTTGGCTACTGATGTTCCAATTCCTGAGAAGACTGACGATCTCATGAGGGTTGAGGTCCCTAATGACAGGGTCCTTGCCGCCAAGGACAAGAAAAAGGAACAGATGGCCCGGATGGGGTCCAAGAAGCCACCAGCTGGAGGTGTCAGCAAGCCCTCCGGATCGTCGAAGAGATCCGGGGATGATGTTTCTTCTCGCCTTCTGAAGAGGGCTCGCACTTCTGATCATTCCCCCGTGATTGACCTAGATTCTTCTGAAGCTATTCCTAACCCTTCTCCTATTCGATCCATTCCGCCACTAAAACGTCCTTCTGTGGATGGAGAAGGAGGTAGTGGTCAGAGGACTGATGCTGGTGGTAAGTTTGAGGCCTTCTTTTATTATTGTTTCTTGTGTATATGTTCGTGGAAGACTGAGCATCTATGTTTTTTTTTTTATCAGGTAAGTCGAAGGGTGCTGCATCTGGGCAGGGTAAAGACACGGAGGGTGTTGAAGCCGATGTAGATATTAAGGGAGATTCTTCTGATGAGGCGTTCATTCCGGAGTGGTCGGTGAAAAGAGGGATCCGGATGAATACCTCTACTGTTTGTCGTGATATGATGATTCACTTGGCCACTCCCGGGGAGGAGAAGTATATAGATGCTCATGATGATGATGAAGCTGTTAACCGTGCTTGGCTGTTGTTGGCTAAAAGCGCGATTGCCCAAGCGGATCTCTTGTACCGTTTTGAGAATGCTGCGGAGGAACGTGGAAAAGCCGATGCGGCACATAAAGATTGTGACCGTAAGGCTAAAGATGGTCTCAAAAAATTTCAATCGGTCAAGGGTGAGTTGGAGAAGCTGAAGGCTGAACATGCTAGGTGCGCTTCGGGTGAGACGGAGGAGCTGCAGAGATTAAGGTCTGAACATTCTGGCTGTTTATCCAAGGAGCAGGGTTTGTCTGGGAGGATTGTGGACTTGGAGAAAGAGAAAGAGGAATGGAGGCAGGTTTCCGGCAGCCAGGCCGAACAGATCAAAACCTTGGAAGGTGAGTTGGCTAAGACTAGGCTGTTATTGAGTGATGAGGAAATGACAACTCAGGAGCTTCGGAAAGATCTTGAAGGATTAGCAGTTTCCTCCGGCAATGTAGAAATTGACCGCAACAAGGTGGTGAACGAGTTTCTTCCCGAATTTGTTTGTCGGTTCTTGGGCAGTCATGAATTCAAGGAAGCGTTGGCCGGGCCTTTTAATCTGTTCTATCAGGCAGGTCTTATAGACGGAGCTAATATGTGCTTGAAGCCGGAGGAAGCTGCTAAGGTGCTGGAGGAGGTAGAAGACCTGGATATGGAGGCTGAAGGGAAGTATCGGGCTTTGTATGATCAGGCCCTTACTCAAGAGTATCCTTATGTGCAAAAGATCCGGAAGACCATTTATAGGTCCTTCAATGAGCTCATTACTATGTTTCCGGATCCTGTTCCTTCTTCTTCCGATGCGTTGGATGAAAATGCTTCAGGTTCTGCTGCAAATGCTGGAGAGAAACCTTCTCCTGAGAATCTGGAGCATCAAGAAGATGATACCTCTGCTCTCCTTTGAAGATGTTGTTTGTCTTAAAGTTTGGGTGTCTCCATTTTGACCATGGACTAAGGCACTTTGAACTTTATGTGAAGCTTTTAATTAACCTTCTTTATTCATTCGGTGTACGTTGGGGCCTGAATACCTCCATTTTGACTATGGATTCCGGTATTGCGGGTTCCCTGTGAAGCTTACTTAATCACTGTTCCATGCTGATGCTCTTTCGGGCGGCGATGCGTCACATCCGGAGGCTAGCAAATGTCCGGATATTGTAGATGTGTGTTTTATATATATATATATATATATATATATATATATATATATATATATATATATATATATATTTGGCAAGATGGTCCAGATTTTTGCTTTGTAAGACCGTAGAGGTCCTTTCTGGAACGTTTATTATGTAATGGCCTTCGTGCCTCTTTCGGATTATATGAATATATTTTATTTCTCTTTTAATCGTGTTTATTTATCTCTTGTTATATCTTGACATCATTATTAGCTTCTTTCGGCTGTATCATGTTGTGACGTTGTGACTTAGCTGTTTGAGTTTGCTAAATCGATAGGTATTTATCTTTATAAATTTTATGGCTTTCGACCGTTAGGGGCGATTTGTGCCGATGGGTGTCAGACCTTGTCAGTCTTTCGACTTTTGACTACAAAGGACCTTTTACTCCGGAAGATATTTGATCTTAGAAGTTTTTGTTCTTAGTTGCTAGGGGTAACTTTATGCCGAAAGGCATTTGGCCTTAAAAATTTTTGGCTCTTGGCCGATAGGAGCACTATTTGTCGAAAGGCACTTGGCCTTGAAAAACTTTGGCTCTTGGCCGTTAGGGGCGATTTATGCCGGAAGGCACTTGGCCTTAAGAAACTTTGGCTCTTGGCCGTTAGGGGCAACTTGTGTCGGGAGGCACTTAGCCTTCAAAAACTTTGGCTCTTGGCCGTTAGGGGCAATTTGTGCCGGGAGACACTTGGCCTTAAAAAGCTTTGGCTCTCAGCCGTTAGGGGCCATTTATGCCGGAAGGCACTTGGCCTTAAGAAACTTTGGCTCTTGGCCGTTAGGGGCAACTTGTGCCGGGAGGCACTTAGCCTTAAAAACATTGGCTCTTGGCCGTTAGGGGCAATTTATGCCGGGAGGCACTTGGCCTTAAAAAGCTTTGGCTCTCAGCCGTTAGGGGCAACTTGTGCTGGAAGGCACTTAGCCTTAATAAATTTTGGCTTTTTAGCCGTTAGGGGCAACTTGTGCCGGAAGGCATTTAGCCTTAATGAGACATTTTGATGTATTTGAACAATAATATCACTTGAACGATCGCTAGTGCATTTTATTAGAAGAAAGGAAGTGGCTTGTGAGCCTTACAATGGGTTTTTCGGATACTTCCGATTACATAAAACATTTCTTTAAGTTCACGGCGTGCCATGTCCTAGGTACTTCTATGTCTTCCATGGTTTGAAGTTTGTAGGTGCCGTGTTGATAAGCTTCTATTATCCGATATGGGCCTTCCCAATTTGGTCCTAATTTCCCTTGATCCTCTATTCTGCTAGCTTCGTTTCTCCGGTACACAAATTCTTCGACTTTGAACGTTTCGGGTCGCACCCTTCGGTTGTAATACTGTTCTACCTTCTTCTTGTACTTTGCTTCCCTTATTGTTGTTATTTCTCTCCGTTCTTCCAATAAATTTAAGTTGAGGTTGATTTCATCGTCATTGTTTTCCGTATTAGTCATCATTGTTCAGAAGGTGGGCATGCCGATCTCAGCTGGGATAACGGCCTCGCTTCCGTAGGTTAGGCTGAAAGCGTTTCTCCGTTGCTGGTTTTCAGAGTGGTGCGGAAGGCCCAAAGTATGTTAGGTAGTTCATCGACCCATCCGGCTCTTTCTCGTCCTAGCCGTGACATGAATCCCTTCATCAAACTTCTGTTGGCTCTTTCAACCAACCCGTTGGCTTGAGGATGTGCAACGGCCGTGTTAATCTGAGTGATGTTTAGTCTTTCACACCAGCTCTTGAAGGGGTCTCCTATGAAGTTGCTTCTGTTATCCGTAACAATTATCTTGGGTAATCCGAATCGACACACAATGTTATCCCATACAAATTTTTTGAATTCCTTTCCGGTGGTTTTGGCCAACGGCTTTGCCTCCATCCACTTGGTGAAGTAGTCTATTGCAACAATTACATACTTGACCTTTCCTGGAGCTTCGGGCAGAGGTCCTAAGATGTCCATTGCCCATTGATAGAAAGGCCAAGGTGCCATGACGGAGGTCAGTGTTGTTTTTGGCAACTTGGGAACCGGAGCGTGTATTTGGCATGAATCACACTTCTGAATTAATTCCCTAGTGTCACGATGCATGGTTGGCCAATAATAACCTTGCCGCATGAGCATGGCCACTATGGATCGTGGTCCGGAGTGCATTCCGCATGCCCCTTCGTGTAACTCTCTGATGATATAATTGGCTTGGAGAGGTCACACGCATCGTAACATTGGGCCTAAGTATGATTTTCGGAATAGTACATCGTCCAGTAGGGTGTAATGGCTTATTTTCATTCGGAGGGCTCTTGCCTCGTTCTGATCTTCCGGCCAGATCCCTTCTTTTAAGCATCGGAGGATTGGTGACATCCAGTTCTCTTCCTCCTCTTCTACTATCGCATTGATTAATTCTTCCTCAGTAGATGGCTTTACCAATACTTCGACCAGGATTTCTTTCGTTAGATGATCGAATGCTACGGACGCAAGTTTACTTAGTATGTCAGCCTTTTGGTTCTGGGTTCTTGGGATGTTTTTTATTTTGAAACGTTCGAAACAAGCGATGTGCTCTTTGGCTTTGGAAAGGTATTTCGTCATACTCTCCGTGTACGCCGTAAAATCTCCATTAATCTGGCTTGCCACTAAATTTGAGTCCACCCGTATGTCCAATGCTTTTATGCGCATACTTCTTGCAATTCTCAATCCAGCTAATAATGCTTCGTACTCTGCACCATTATTAGTAGCATCGAAATTTAGTCGGAGGGCATAGGTATACTCTTCTTTGTCCGGACTAATCAAGACTAATCCTGCTCCGGAACCTTTTTTGTTGGATGCCCCGTCAGTGTACAGTATCCATTCTTCAATTTGGGAGATATCATATATCTCCTTGCCCCTTCTTTTTGGACCTTCTTTTGAAACTCCGATAGGGATTTCGTTGATGAAATCCGCTAAGACCTGCCCTTTGATTGTGTTCCTTGGTACGTAGGTGATGTTGTACGCTCCGAACTCTACGGTGTATTTGGCGAGACGTCCGGATGCTTCTGCTTTGCTTAATACTTGTTTGATAGGTTGGTCTGTTATGACCTTGACGGGGTGAGCTTCGAAGTATTGTCTCAATCTTCTGGACAAATGTAGTAGGGCTAGGGCCAATTTTTCCACCGGAGCGTATCTCTTTTCGGCTTCATGCAACGTCCTGCTCACATAATGCACCGGAATTTTTCGTCCTTCTCTTTCTACTAGCATGACCCCACTGATGGCCTCTTCGGCTGCCGACAGGTATAAATACATATCTTCTTTCGGTTTTGGTGCGGTGAGACAAGGAAGTTCTAAAATTATTTTCTTCATTTTCTGAAAAGCTTCTTCAGCAGCCTCTGTCCATTGATACTGGTCTTTGTTGTCTTTGGTGATGTTTTTATGAGTTTCAAAGAAAGGTAATGACCTTTCGGCTGACTTGGACAAGAAGCGATTTAGCGCTGCGAGCTTACCGCTCAGGCTCTGCATTTCTTTGAGAGATTTGGGTGACTGCATATCAGCAATTGCTCTTGTCTTTTTAGGGTTTGCTCTGATTCCTTCCGAGGATATTAGGTATCCGAGGAACTTTCCTTCCTCGACTCCGAAAGAGCATTTTTTGGGGTTTAGTTTCATATTTATCTTACGGAGATTGTCAAACGTTTCGGCAATGTCAGCCAGTAACTCCTTTTCGGCTTGGCTTTTAATCACCATATCATCCACATATGCTTCCAAATTTCGTCCGATTTGTGATCGGAAGACCGTATCTACCAGCTTCTGGTAAGTTGCTCCGGCGTTCTTTAATCTGAACGGCATCTTAGTATAGCAATACGTTCCATGGTCGGTGTAGAAGGCGGTTTTCTCTTCGTCTTCTTTTGCCATTTGAACTTGATGATATCCCTTATAAGCGTCAAGGAAGCACTTGTAACGGAATCCTGTTACCGATTCAATCTTCCAATCTATCTCTGGCAATGGGTAATAGTCCTTTCGACAAGAGGAATTGAGGTTCTTGAAATCGATGCACATTCTCCAACTACCGTCCGGCTTTTTTACCAATACTGGATTTGATATCCATGTTGGATATCGGACGGGTCTGATGATTCCGGCTTTCAACCATTCTTCCACATCTTTGTTTATGGCCTGGTTCTTTTCTTCTGAGAAGAACCTTTTCTTTTGCGCTACGGGTTTGTCCTGAACGTTTGCGTTGAGCTTGTGTTCTGCGATCCATCGGGGAATACCCTTCATGTCAGATGGTTCCCATGCAAAAACGTCCCGACTGCTTTTGAGTAAAGTGATCAGATTTCTTCGTCCTTCACTTGAGAAATTCTTTCCAATTGTTACTAGCTGTTCCGGATATGCCGGATGGACGAAGACCTCTTCAGTTCCGTTGTCTTCATTAATGACTGTCATTTCTGATGGGGGCTTTGCATCGGCTTCCTTTTCTAACAAAAACTTCTCCTCTAACCTTCTACATTCAGAAATGATGACGGAACGGGTGACTAGGGTAGCAATTCCCCTTGGGGTTGGGAATTTCATCATGGAATGTATCGTCGAAGGGATGGCTCTTAATTGCTTGATTCCGGTGCATCCTAACATTATGTTGTAAGGGGAAGGAGATCTTACTACTGCAAATTTCATAATTGTTCGCCGATACAATCCTTCACTTCCGAAGCATACTTCCAGCTCGATTTTTCCTAACGGGCTAATCGATTCCCCGACAAAACCTACCAGGGGTGTGTTTGTCTTAGTGAGCCTTGATCGGATGGCAAAGTCTAAGTGTAGGATTCTCATAATTGTAACATGTATGATACTTGTAATTATGGTTCAAATAATAGAAGAAAAACTAGAGAGATGATAAAGAGAGAAAGAGTAGAGAGTTGGGAACTTAGAGAGAGAAAGAAAAATGTGGAATATTAGATTGCTTGAAGTTCCAACCCTCTCCCTTGTGTGGGAGAGGGTATTTATACAAACTACTTGGTGCCTCATGAAACAGGCTGTAGAGCGAGCACAGTGGGTGAAGACCCGACTCACTCCACGGATACTATTTACATATTAACTAACTAGTAATCTACTAACTAATACATAAACTAACTACGAGCTAACTTAATGCTATTACAATAATTAGGTGACCGAGACTTTTATAGGAATATTTGTATTCCTAACAATCTCCCCCTAAGCGAGGTCACCTTGGAGATTAAGCTCTTTGATCTTTAAGCATTCTTCAGTCTTTGTAGCTCGTAGGTTCTGATTCTTCACTTTTCAGCACACTTTGTACTTCATGCAATGATATTGTGATTTGAGTTCCTTTGAGGTGAGTGATCTTTGAGCTTTCTTTGAGATCATCAGCCACAGTAAATCTCCAAGCTCATCCTTAGTCGTATTGCCTTCATGTGATGTTGTGACTTTGGGACCATCATGCTCACACCCTTCTGTATTAGGAGACTTTTCATCAGAGTTGCGGAAACGTTGTTGGTAGTCTCTCAACTTTCATTGTAGTGAGTCTCTCATCATTCATGATCATCATTGAAGTGCGTAGGATGTGTGAGCATGAGATATGGATTGACCCGATTCAGCCGGAATTAGGAACCACCAACACCATCTTTATATGTGCCCCTGAAATAAAACAGTTAGCAATAAAGTTGGAGAGCAAGTATGGCTTTGTCACTCGCTCTAGGTGGTTGGATTTAACCTTCGAATCCGTGAGGATCGACCTGTGATCAGGTAGAGTCTTCTTTAAAGAGGACTCTCCTTGACAGGAATTTCCAGCTTGTAGTAATAAATCAACCAAAGAATCCACTTTGGAATCATCATACTAAGCATGTTCTCATACCGGAACGTCTCAAAAGCAGACAGCAAGATTGAGTGAATCGGTGAATTGATATTCACTGATTGATGAGAAATTGATTTATAGAAATCACTCGCGTGTCATATAATAAACATTTTTGAGACACGACGAGTGTTTTATGCTCAGAATCACATTTCCATCAAAAATACTTTCGTTTGAAAGATTATACACAATCAATGTGCTCGAAAATTATTTTGAGAGCACATTGAAAGGTTTTTGCAAAAGTATCCGTCAATCCATATCCTGGAACAAGGTTGATTCAATGTTGAATCGCCCCATCGTTGCTTTCCAGTTGTCACAAGCATCCTTGCAGGATCTCACATGTTACCTACCTAGAGCTTGAGTGATGTTCGCTCTAAAAGGATTTCCATCTTCATCGTGAATATTTTCATATCACTCGGATGTTCTGGCAATACCACAAGGATAATGCGTAGGACTCTAAATATTTTAACTTCATTTCCACAATGTGTGAATCAATAAGCATATTAGCAATGTGTCCTAGTGAGATTTATGGATGATCTCGTGGCTCTAGACTCGATAGTGCGTTTTGATCTGCTCCTGGAGACTGGGGAGGCCGCACCTAAACATATTAAACAACTCATACAACTCACCTTTGGCCCACACACGACTACTCCACAACTTGGTCTTTGGGACGACTGAGTCCTTCATTTCTGCTCCAAGACGCGTCCTCCATCAGTCATGTTAATAAGGAGCACGCGTGCTCGATGCCTCCAAGACACGTCCAACGACGCTTATTACCACTAGTCTAAAGTGAAGTTTGGGTATTTAAAAGAAACATGTCTTTGATGAACTAAAAAAGAAGGCAATCAGTAAAATAGTACTAATTAAAAAGTAGACAATCAAATGAAAAACAACACCAACTAAACATGTCATTGATGTTTGTTTGCCGGTAAAACAAACATCATTTAAATAAAGTAAAACAATATTAACCATAAAAGTAGACAATCAAACCCAACCATGGTTGGGTCTCTGAGACGATACAAGTCCAATGCATACCCTTAAATCAAGCGCCCAATTCATTTTGTAGTTCGATGAGTTTTTATGATGATGGTGAATGGGGTTTGGCTTGAGGAAGTTTCGAAAGCTCAAATATCTTGGATTACTAGTAGAAATTATGATGAGTTAAGAAGCTCGATTTTGAGAGTCTCAGTTAGGAGCTTTCTAAAGCTAAACATCGCTTGCGTCTTCTTTAACCATTGACTAGATAATCAACATATTATCTTATCAATGTTAGGAAAGTTAATTATAAGTGATAAACTAAAGGTGTGATACATAGTTTTGATGCAAAGGAGATACGGGACTTGAACCCCTCCTTCCAACACAGCCATCTAAGTTAATTACATTTCTAAACATATCATATATCGAAAAGTTAAAAGGACCTCATCACAATTAAATTAGATCCCTTCTCTATATAATAAACTGTAAAAGTTGTTCACATACTAGTAACTTTACTACAACCATGCTACTAGGCTTTACATTTTTTTTACAAATTTGGTTGCAATGAGCATTAAGTATGTAACGAGATCAACCAGGCCTTGTTATAGTTTTACTTTTATCTCCATCGCAACACCGAGCAAATTTCTAGTATGAGAATGAAATCCATGAGCTTGCCTATTATATATGGTCTATGGACACATATCGCATTTCCTATTCCCACGAATTCAGCCTCATTTTGATTCAAAGCTAACAAGTTATCATGCCATGCTACTTTCTTCATGGTTACGAAGTCTGATGTTCATTTATAGGAAAAGAAACTGATAAATGATAATCTGTTTGGAATGAATTTGTCAAACGCAATCTTCACATATTATTGTTTTCACATATTATTTGTCAAAAGAAACTTATACCATGGATGGAACCAGGATCAAATATGACCGAGTGTATAAATTTTTTGAAACCGTAATAGAAACACGTTTCGTTCAATTGAGTGCATTTAAGATGCATTTAGAAAAAATGATGTTTTTTTTTTTAAAAAAAATTAACACTACATCGAAAGAATCCATAGGGATCGTGGGCACCCGCTAGAACCCATGGTTCCGTCCCTGACTGATAACCCGTTTCACATATTATGTCACTAATAATTGTTTTCAGCGAGTTTTCGATGGTGTTTAGTTTCTTAAAATGCTTTAAATTACATACTAGAGACAATACACATGGGACCAAATGGAAACGCAATCTTTGTAAATTTGTCACTAATGACCTCGACATCACGCAACTTCACTGATCCACCATAACCATTGTAACGCGATATCTGCTAATGGTTCTGATCAATCTAGCAGATTTTGAGCACGGGAAAGGAAGATGGGCCAAATGATATATGAACCCCTCCATGATCACTCATATTATAAGAGTATAAGACCATCACTTGGCTAGTGTTGGACCACTAATTGGCTTAAATCTGTAGAAAGTCAAAATGATGATGGGGAAGATGACTTTAGTAGGACTCGAACTCATGACCTAAGCTTTAATAAGAATGAGCCTTTGCCATCTCCTCCAACACACCACCTCAATCAATTCTGTTTTTGAATATACTAAACATGAAAATGACCTTAAAAAAGTAAATGGACCACGACACAACTAAATTAGATCATATGTAAAGCGTATAATTCGAGTAGTATATTTACTAAAAGTTTGCTACCCTGACATTATTATAAATCACTACTTTATATAGACTTACATTTTACAAATTTCATATTCCCACGTATTCAACCTCACTTTGATTCATGGTTCTATATATGATGTCATTTTTAATTTGTTAGTATTTTATATTTCATTCAACTTTTGCTTCAAAGTTTAACAAGTCAGGTCATGCTTAATTTCTTCATGGTTAACGTATAGTTAAATAGTGGCTTTTTATTCCAAGCCTGATGTTCATTTATAAGTAATGAAAAAACTGATTTTATAACAATTACAGTTATTGTCAAATGCAATCTTCGCATAATATATTAATATATCATCACTTGTACTTGACTTTTTATTGTGTGAGTGAACACTTGAATTCACTTGCTAATTATAATTAGTGATAACCTGTAACGTACTGTTTTCAGTGAGTTTTCGATAGTGATTAGTTTGTTAAAAATACTTGAAGATACATATGAGAGACAATAATACATCACATGGGACCAAACGGAAAATGCAATCTTTGTAAAATTGTCAAGTACCTCAATAACTGCTAGTCCTTATGCTTAAGTACTAGCACCTTCTTCGTCACTGCCACCCTCAAGGAGTGCTTTTCCACACGTACCAGCAACCTGAATCAAACAAATTGTCACTAAAAATAAGTGCTTCCAAAATTGGCACATACTTGAGTTGGCAATTTGGACCCATTCAGATATGCTTGCTTCTATAAAGGTTAAAACTGAAAGAAAAGCTATAGAAAAATGGTTCATTTATACAGTATAAATACTAATTTTGAACAAAAAGTGTTTTGGATCAACCCATCCCGTGTCTCCCAATACCAAAACACACCCGAACAGCCCATATTGCCACCTCTAGTACACACGGAGATTGAGCGCATTACCTAAAACATCAACTTTTAGTTTGACAGACATAGCATCAAGTGATCAGGCCATGCTTTACTTTCTTCATGGTTAATGTATAGTATATAGTTAACAGTGGCTTTAATACGAAGTCTGATGTTCATTTATAAGAAAAGAAACTAATGTTATCAAAATAGTTTGGAATGAATTTGTCAAACGCAATCTTCACATATTATGTCACTAGTAATTGTTTTCAGCGAGTTTTCGATGGTGTTTATTTTGTTAAAATACTTTAAATTATATGAGAGACAATACAAATGGGACAAAACAGAAAATGCAATCTTTGTAGATTTGTCACTGATGCCATGGACATTGCGCAAGTTCACTGATCCACCATGAGTCCATAATCATTGTAACGCAATATCTGCTAATGGTTCTGATTAATCTAGCAGACTGTGAGTGCCGAAGAAAGAAGATGAAATGATATATGAACTTCTCCATGTTGATCACTCATATTATAAGACCATCACTTGGCTAGTGTTTGGACCACTAATTGGCTTAAATATTGAGAAAATCAAAATGATCATGATATATACTCCCTTGTGTTAACCAAGTGACTTAGCGTAGTTGGCTACCTGAGTTCCTTCTGGAGCTTGGGGAGGGGTTTTACCCGGATTCGAGCCTCGCAAGTGACAAAGAAAATCTTGATTTTCCTCTTAGTGCGAAGCCGTTAGTTCTAGGGGTTTCCTTTCGCAGGTCTCTCCTAGTGGTTCGGGTCTCAGGGCCTGCCCGTTTGGATGGTTTAACTCAGGGGGTTGGATTTGAAGGTGCCGTTCTAAAATATACATATGTACTCCCTTGTTTTGGTATTGCTACTTGTTGGTTATGGCATTTACCTATAAGAAAAACTTAATACTGTAAATTTTTTAACTGTTTAATTAAAAAAAAAAAAAAATTGTATAGTGAAACTAACACTAACTAAAATCAACTAGTGAGTTCATGAACTAATTTACACAATCAAAAGACTAGGGCCCGACTCAATTGGGCTCGGTTCTTATTCATCATTAAAAAAAAAAGGCAAAGAGAGGAAATGGCATTAGTAGGACTCGAACTCACGATCCACTCCTTTGGTAGAATGAGCCTTTGCCATCTCCCCCAACTCACCACTCGAATAAATTGTGTTTTTAAATATACTAAACATGAAAATGACTTAAAAAAGTAAATGGTTAAAAAAGTAAATGGACCAGATCATATGTAGACCGTATAATTTGAGTAGTATCTTTACTAAAAGTATGTTACCCTGACATTATTATAAATCTCTACTTTATATAGACTTACATTTTGCAAATTTTGGTAAGTAAAACATGAGATTGAAATCCATGAGCTTGCCTATGGACACATCACATTTCAAATTCCCACGAATTCAACCTCACTTTGATTCATGGTTAACGTATAGTTAACAGTGGCTTTTTATTCCAAGCCTGATGTTCATTCGAAAGAAATGAAAAACTGGTTTTATCACAATTACAATTATAGTCAAATGCAATCTTCGCATATTATCATCACTTGTACTTAACTTTATTGTGTGAGTGAACGCTTGATTGACTCGCTGATTATAATTAGTGATATCCTGTAACGTACTATTTTTAGTGAGTTTTCGATGGTGATTAGTTTGTTAAAAATACTTGAAGTTACATATGAGACACAATACATCACATTGGACCAATCTGAGAATGCAATCTTTGTAAATTTGTCACTAATGACTAGCATATCGCGCAACTTCTAGAAAGCCTAATACTGACCCACCATAACTATTGTAACGTGATACTTGCTAACGGCTCTGATCAATCTAACAAATTGCGAGTCCTGGGAAAAAGATGGGCCAAACGATATATGAACCCTCCATGTTGGTCAATCATGTTAGAAGAATCATCACTTGGCAACTCAATTATTGTTTGTGTGTGCGCAAATGCAGAAAGCTGGTAACAAGCATCGAGTTACAATGGTTGTGGTCAATGTTAACATGTCTAATGACGCTTTTTTGCCAGACTATTATTCAGATGATTGAGCAAACATATCGTATATCTGAGTCTAGAAGCCTGTAATACCAAATGAGGCATGACATGAGCATTTCAATATCATATCATAAGCCAATAAGAACACATAAATCAGCATCAGAATTGGTCGCCCCAAAAATACTTATAGAACCACCCCTTTCTAATCTCCGGCTAACGTCTTTCAACAAAAAAGTTCATTGACAAGAGAACCAGAACACAAACCAAGTTGACTTAATCAAAGGCATGTATGAACATAATTTTTTTTTTACAATTGAGAGCTATACGAAGAAATAAGTGTTATAGTTTCAGTCGTATTTTTGAGTATTGGCAGTTACACGATGCTATTTTGGCAATGAGTTATAACTGGAACAATAATAGAACCACAGGATGCAACAAAATCATTCCATTTTCAAGATCTGTTATTAGTACATTTCTTTTTCCCATTAACTCGGTCACAAATCACAAGATTAATTAATCAGTAAACAAAAGTTTGAAATTTACCAAATTCTAGCAGGGTTCTATTAATCTATTTTGGCTATTGGAGATGCTTGATGGAGTGTCGATAATTTTTTAGCAAGCATCAGCTATTCAGCTGCCCATTGTCACCACGCAAAAGGCTTCTGAGTTGGGACGAATAGTCATCATCTTTAACAGCAGAGAACAACCAGTTTTAAACTATCAACAACTTAATCAATTTCAACAAAATGTTCCTCTGAATCTCCATTTTCAACTCGATCACCATCAAACGTATCACTACCAGACGCATCTCAAACGAGAGTAAAGCTAACATTGCAAAGAGAACAGTATTAGAATAGTGCGATGTCAATACACACAGAGACAAACAAACCCGAATGGAAGAAAAAAAAAGTAATATGTATTATTACCTCCCAACAGTAATCGTTCATGGTTACATCTTTGACATGGTCAAGGCTTTCCAAAAGCCCTCTTAAAATTTCTTGGTGAGATATCTCGGACTTCCTCCAACAGATAGAATAGTCTAAGTCAGCTTTGATCAAAGAAGACACATCTCGCAACACAAGCTCTTTCAAAATTAATTCATTTTTTATAGTCAACGACGATATGTAAGGAGCATTGATTTTGATACAATTTATATAAACCTCCTCGTATGTATCAAACTCACGATGAGAGTTGTATCCAGAAAACACCAACTCCTTAACACTATTTGAAGTAATATTAATCTTCCTATAACCATAGCAATCATTCAACTCCAAAGATTCCAAGCAATGACTTCCGGATAATATCTTCTCGATCATATCTTCATCCAGAGTCACAGATGATAAACACAAACACTCGAGTCTTCCCCAACTAATCACACCATTAGGAGGATTAAATGGACACCACGACAGCTTCACACGATTAAAACACAAATTGTTAAAAAATAACTCATCATCATAGCTAAATGGACTGCCTACTCCTACATCCCATAACCGCAAATCAACCTCTTCAACATTACGGCTAATAGCATAACGGATCCAACTATTTGCTCGCGATTTGAACTCAGCATTAACGAGACTACTGTAATTGATATCAAGTTTGAATTTTTTAAGACTAAGATTTGTAGGACACTGATTTATGGTGTTGTCGATAAAAGAAATGTAACCATGGAGATCAGTTTCTTCACCTACTAAACCTGTGACGTCATCCTCCTTTGAGAAAATGAGATGAGGAAGAGAAGTCCAGAGGTTCTTCCATCGTGTAGAGATAGTAGTTGTTGTTTTGATCATCTCTTTGGTATTGCAGTCCAAACGAGACATGATATTATTGACTAACATTTCATCCTTTAACTCGTTTAATCTATCTACTCCTTCCATACTTACTCGACCAACTAGACTTTGTGCTTTTAAAATAACAGATTGTTACTGCCATACACAACGAGAAATGAAATGTTAGAAACCGCGGATATATTAAACCGAGAAACGAATTATATCATAATATAAGAAGACAAGCTCATGTTCTGTACAAAAACAAAGATAGAAATATGAAGAATAACCACTACAGACCACCAGCAATGCCATAGCCCATACGTCATAGCTAAATCAAATACATGGGCCTTAAGTTTGCGCCTAAATGTTCATATTTGTAAGGGGTGTTTGTTAAACGTGTTTGCCCGATTATTCTGTTTTAATACATAAGAGAAGGAGTTTTGATCTAAATATTTCAGAAGTGAATAAGCTAATTTAACTTGTTATTTGAGAAACCAATAAGCATATAGTAGCAATCAGTTTTAAACATGCAATCACAAACACGGCCTAAATAGCACTAAATATTTGGGGGTCTTTGTTTAAGCTTATAGCTGAAATAAGCAGTAAAAAGCCGAAAACAACACTCAAAAAGGTATAAACAGCCCTCAAATCAGCACAAACACAAAAAAAAGGTTTAAAAAACACATTAACTACACCTAAAATAAGTACTTCTAAATAAGCTGAAAACAAGACTCAGATAACTATAAACAATACTCTAATAACTTAAAAAGCACATAAAGCATCAACAATCAAAATCGGTTAGAGGTTTGAAAACAACCTTTGGAGTGACTTCTGGAGCGACGGATATAGGACGTTTTGATGGTGTTAAAGGAAAACGTGTTGTAAAGGAAACGAGATGGGCGGGTGTTTTAAAAGGAAAAGATGAAAACAAAAGAAAATATATTGTTTATTAGACCAAGCTTAATAAGGAAGCTAACGAACCGCATTTATTAGCGTCGCTTTTATTTTTTAGGGCTAAGTAGTAATCTAACTTGTAACTTTTTGTTAATTATCATTGCAATTTTTTTTTTTTTTTTTTTTTTTTTTTTTTTTTTTTTAACTGAACTTTCAAATTTTAATCATCGTATATATTTTGTGACCACTTTACCCTAACATTTTTCAAATTTCGAATAGTGAAATTGTCATTTTACATGATTGAATAGTTACAAAATTAACACAATGATCGAAATTTGATAATTCAATATACACAATAAGTAAATGTTAAGTACAGACAAAGACAAAAAGTGTCAAGTTAAATGACTTTTTAAGTAATTAGCCATACTTTTTATATTTCTTATAACCAATTTAACCATCAACTTAGGGTGCGTTTGGTTCACAGTATGTTTTGAAAGGAATTGTAATCTGTCAAATGAATTGTAATTTGAATAAATTATAATTCAAAGAGTTAGAATGTGTTGTAATTATAATGTGTTGAAATTGTAATTAATGTATTCTGTCACTGTGTTTAGTTGGATCTAAACGTAATGTAATTCAAAAAAGATTAAAAAAAAAAACCTTTTATAATAATAATAATAATAATAATAGTTATTATTATTTAAATTTTTATGTTTCAATAAAAACTAATAAAATAATAATAATAATAATAATAATAATAATAATAATAATAATAATAATAATAATAATTATATGAATATTTAAATAATAATAATAATAATAATAATAATAATAATAATAATAATAAATAAATAATAAATAATAATTAATATTATTATTATTATATAAATATTAAAATTATTATTCTTATATAAATATTAAAATTATAATAATAATAATAATAAATATTATTATTATTATATAAATATTAAAATTATTATTATTATTATTATTATTATTATTATATGGTTATTTTATTAATTATATTAAATATTTAATATTATTATTTTATTATTTAATTATTATTAGTATATAAATATTATAAAATAAATATTTATTATTAATATAATAATAATAATAATAATAATTATTATTATATAAATATCATTATTTTAATTTTTTTATTAAATATTTATTATTATTATATTATTATTTTTATTTATTTATGTTATTATATAAATATTATTATAATAAAAATTTATTATTATTATAACAATAAATATTAATATATTATTATTATATTATTTTGTTATTATTATTATTATTATAGAAATATTATTATTTTAATATTTATATTAAATTAATATTATTATATTATTATTATATTATTATTATTATTATTTTATTATTTATTTATTATAATATATAAATATTATTATAATAAATATTTGTTATTATTATTATTATTATTATTATTATTATTATTATTATTATTATTTTTCTGAATTACAAAGTAATTCAAAACTTTCCATCAAACATCCTATGTAATCTGAATTCCTTTATTTGATGTAATTGTAATGACTGAATTACAATTACAATGCAAACCAAACAACACACATAATGTAATCTGAATTACAATCTCTTCATTCTGCGAACCAAACAGCCTACGTAATGTAATCTGAATTACAATTACAACCAATTACGACAGATTAAGGCGAACCAAATGCCTTAGTGTAATAAGAGCACTTACAACAATCACCTAGGTTAAACTTTAAGTCAGTGTCACGTCAACGCTACATCAGCTTTAACATTTTCACCTTAAGTCACAAAAAAACACTCTCATTTATAACTCAGCTTTAACTCAAATATTTTCAAATTCAACCCCTAAACTAAAACTAACAATTCATTTAATAAACCACATAACATTAAAACTTAAATATTACAATACGAGATATAAAAAAAATGAAATAACGATAACAATGAAATATAAAAAAACGAAACATATGAAATTAAACCAAACGAATTACAAATAATTATTCATCGTCTTCGTCTTCGGAATATTCTTCTTCATGTTGTTGTTGGTGTTGAAGACGTTTATGCCAAACATGCTCCATAAGGTCGCGTTGGAGCTGAAAATGCAATTTTTAGTCCCGCAATTCCCTTATCTTGAGTTGCTGGGTATCAAATCTGTCGACCCATGTTTGTTGCCCCAAATTAGATACCGGATCCACAAACAATCTGTTATAGTCACGGAGCACAAACTTTTGATCTTTCAATATCATGTTATGCAAAATAATGCATGTATACATGATTCGTTGTATCTTGACAATTTCATAAGCACGTGTCAAAATAATGCATGTATACATGATTCGTTGTATCTTGACAATTTCATAAGCACGTGCCAGTTGTTGTTGTATACCCCACCATCCTTGGAGCAAACCAAAAGCACGTTTGATATCCTTCCGTGCACTTTCTTCCTTCCTTTTGAAATAACTATGTTTCTCGTCAATCGTTGCCGAGAAAGATTTGACGAAACTTGCCCACTGCGGGTAAATTCTGTCAGCCAAGTAATACCCCTGTTCATATCTTCTTCCGTTTACAATATATGGTGCCCTTGGGGATTCGTCTTTTAGCAAGTCATCGAACAAATTAGAGTTATCCAAAACATTAATATCATTATTTGCCCCTGCCATACCAAAAAATGCATTCCAAATCCACAAATCTTGTGAAGCAACAGCTTCAAGCACTAACGTTGGGTATCTTTTATCACCCCTACCAAATTGCCCCTGCCAAGCAACCGGACAATTTTTCCACGCCCAATGCATACAATCAATGCTACCAAGCATTCCCGGAAACCCATGTTCCCGTTCATGCTTTAGGTAAATACTTTGAATGTCCACCCATGTTGGTTTTCTTAAAAACTTAGGCATAAACAAATCTGTGGAAAACTAGAAGGGGGTTGAATAGTTTACCATTTAAAAACTTTAAACTTGTTTAATTATCTTTTGAAACTTTCCGTTTAATCAAAGATATGAACACAAACACAATATATAACATGCAAGTATAAAGAAAGAAACGATTAAACCACAACACGAGTATTTATCGTGGTTTGGCTACAAGGACTCTTTTTCCTTGCCCTACGTCCACGCCCCGAGTATCCAACTCGAGAGTTTCTTTCACTAGTCAACAAGCTCCTTTCACCGGCGGAGAAAACCTTACAAGGTTACAACCACTCCCGTTAGTTCTTTTACAAGGGTACAACAACTCCCGTCACACTTTGTATTTTGAGGACTAAAATACTAACCGATCACTACTGAAAACACACAATCAAATGAAGTGTAAACTACACGATGTCTACACAATGCTAAGCTAACAAGTCTTGCAACGTTGTGTTGAATACTTGTAACTTTATATGAACTTGTAAACTTCTTTGCTGCAAAAGAAACTTCACATCAAAATGAAATGTTAAAGGGTTAGATGAATGATATGAATGTATGTGTGTGAAAATGTAATGTAGAGTGATAAAGCCAAAATTCAAATATATGGCTTGGTATTTATAGCAAGACCTTCTGCAGGTCTGGCGGATATGGCGGAACCCTCAGATGGGTTCCGCCCGTGTACCCCCAGGGTTCCGCCAGGTTTGCAGTTGGTTTTGCAATAAATCATTCAAACCAACCAAAGTCACATCAACTAAATCCTAGTCAAACACATTAAAGCAAAAGAAGAAATCTTCCAAAAATGTGTAAGAGGTTATGGTAAGTCAAACACACAAGCTTACCATAAATGTATGATGTGATGTTAACATTTTTCTATTTTAAGAAATATAAAAAGTGTTGTGTTTTATGTGAAATGTAAAATATAGCAAATGTCTAATTATGCAAGTCTTTAAAATAAAATTAAGTTTTACTTAGAAACTAAAGTTTACATTTTGTCGTTAACAAAACTTAGCAAAGATCGTAAAATATAAATAACGTTTTTAGGCGATATTTGTATTAACAATCTCCCCCTTTTTGTTGATGACAAAACATAAACTTTGTTTATAAGTAACTCACAAAATTTTAGTGTTTAAGACTTAAAAAAATGTTATATTAAACTTGTTTTACTTAAGTGATGAAAATCATTTTAAGTTTAAAGGTTAATATATGTTTCTCCCCCTTTTTGTCGAAACAAAAAGTAAAATCCTACTTTCCTAAATGGGGAAAAAGGCCTCCAAATGTGGTCTAGGATTTGTTTGGGTGGGAAAGAGCATCCAAACGTTCTATGACGTGTTGGATTGTAAAGCGGGTTTCATCTTGAAATTGGTGAAGAAACAACTTGATGCTTTCACCCATTTTCAACAGTTGCTCACAATGTGAGCAAACATGATGATGAGTGGGTGGAAATGGGTCGTTTGATGATGTTGGTGGTGGTGGGTTGGTGTTGGTTTCTTGGTTGGAGGATGGGTTTGGTATGGAGTCAAGTAAGGTGGTTTGAAATTCCATTGCTTGATGGAGGTGATTTTCAACCATGCTTAGAATTTCCTCATCACGAAGGAAAGAAAGACTCAAAGGTTTGGGATTAGGAATGTGGTGGAGTTGGGTGATCATGATTTTCAAAGTTTGGTTCTCCATATAGAGGACCATGGATGTCATTGTAGAGAGGGTGAAAAACAATGGTTTGGGGTGGTGGTACTCTTATTGTGGTGGTTGGTTGTGGACAAAAGGCTCATTTTGGTTAAACAATGGCCTTGGGTTTTGATTTGTCAAAGGTGGTGGATTTGTTGATCTTGGTGGAAGATCATTGAGGTCTTTAACAAAAGGATGTGGTGATGTTGGAGGAGACCTAAATAACTCCATTGGTTCAAGTTTAGGTAATGGTGATGGTGATGGAGTTTTGGATGGTTGGGTTGGAGCACTTGGTGGAGTTGGGTCAATGGGTGATTTTGTTGGTGGTGGAGTTGTGAGCTCATTAGGTTCATTGGGTGATGGAGATGGAGATGCAAGGTTTAGAAAATGTTCATTTTTGATTGGTGAGGAGAACTCATCCGAGGATGAAGAGGTTAAGTTGATTGTGTGGTTGGACCAAATTGGTTTGACACTTATGCGTGCGGTTCTCCGAACGGGTCGTGATGGTTGAGAGGTTATTGTTGACTTTGTCATTGTGAAAATAGTTTATTAGAGGTTTAGAATCAGAGATTGTGATGGTGATGGTGTGATTTGAGGGTGTTCTAAGATGGTTTAATTTATAGAGGTGAAGAATTATGGAAAGGAGTGTTTGGATTTGATGTTTAGCCATACAAAAATGGAGGTTGCTAATGATTTTGAAGATTAATTGAGGGTTCTCAAATCATTGGAAGTCAATCAAATGAAAATGGTGAAGGAAGGAGACAAAGATTTACACTAAATGCTTAGTGGTTTTGGCAAACTTGTTGAAGGTATATGTTTCACGGATTGCAAGGAACCTTTGGAAGGGTTCCGTCCTTTATAGGTGAAGGTTCCTTGAGGTTGTTATGGCTAAGTTTGAGATTTGGGGAAAATAGGTTTCTATGAGTTCTAGAGGATGAGAAAAACCCTAATGTGCTTAGCAAATAGTAGGGAATGGGTTTCTATCTAAAAAGGATGGTTTGTTGTTGAGTGGAAGTTGAAATGTCGGAAAATAAAAAAAAAAATTGCAGGTACACTGGCGGAACCCTCAGACTACACAGGCGGAACCCATCAGAGGGTTCCGTCTGATCCGTTGGGCCAATTCTGGAATTCCAGAAAAATGCACTGGTGGAACCCATTCTAGGGTGCTGCCAGATCCGCCAGGCCTGAAAAAGTTGACAGTCCGCGTTTTTGACCCGCGAGACGATTTTCAAATTTTTCAAAAACTCCTAAAAGCAAAAATATAATTCATATCTGGTTAGGAAATGCAAAAATTGGACATGTAAACGCGCATACCATTGGACTTTGACCGGGGGCTAGCGAATTTCACTATACATAGTAAAATTTTCATAAACTTGAAAATTTGACAACATGCCAAATGTTGTCGTCCTGCATCATAGTTAGTAAATACACGTACCAAATTGTACCAAATATCCTACCAACACACAAATTCAAGACAAACATTGTTTAAACGACCAAATTATTTCAAATAGCACCTTGTGCCAAACACTCCTACACACCCGCTCTCATTGACGGTCAATCTTCTTCTTGAGCTTTCCAAGGAATCTCCCAAGATTCTTGAACATCCCCTTTGTTTGCTTGAACTCCGCCGACTCATTCGGAATATCCAGAAGTTGGGAAAGGTATTCTAGAGGTGGGAGCCTAGAGTTGGGCAAAGTCTCATCTTCACTCATTGAGGATGATGATGAGAAGGTAGGAGGATAAGGACATTTTCCTTGGGCTTTGTAAACTCTCTTATCACTTAGTAGGACAAAGGTGTGTGGAATGAGAGAGTAGTCAAGGCGAAGACCGTTAGGAGTTGGTGGAATGGGAGAGATGAACCTAAAGAGACGGGTCAAGAGCATTCCATACGGCATAGCCGTTGTGCCATGCACGGGAATGTCGGCCATTCTCTTGGCCATGTAGCAGGCAAGGTTGAAGGGTTGCCTAACGGACAAGGAGTAGAGCATGTAGCAAAGGCAAAGATTGATATGATCCCGGTTTCCTATGGTGCTAATGACATTGGCTCTAAGGAGTTCCTCCCATTTCTTGAATTGGGGATTGAGTTCATTTAGTTCCATTCCATATGGGTCCTTATCGACCTCATTTCCCGAATGGGTTCTCCTAGTGTTGGTTGTCCTAATGAAGATGTGGTCACGAAGTTCATCTTTGGACACAAGAGGGGTATCATAGGGATGGATGCGGTCAAAGAGTGTGTCAAGAGTTGAGAGGGAGTGCAAGTCGGAGTAGATGGAAGTACCACGGTTTGGGACACCTAGGATTTGAGCAAATTCCTCGAGAGTGAAGGAGTATTGATGACTACTAGCCCTAAAGTTAATAGACATGCGACCATACTCATCCATGGAGAGGGTGACGGATGCATAGAATTCTAAAATAAACCTAGGACAAATAGGCTCGTCGATTCTAGGAGACAAGCAAAGTTGATGGTTGCTAGTTCATTAGGTAGGTTTGTACCTTCTATGAAAGATGGGTCAATGGTTCTACCCTCATGGACATATTGTTTTTCTAAGGCTTTGAAAACGTCGATTTGAGTTTGAGTAAGACCTTTGGTTTTATGGTGTTTGGGTAGGTACTTAATGGTGTTCTTGTGGTCGTAGTGGGTTAGAGGAGGCATGATGATTCCTAGAAAAACAAAATTTCACATTTTAGTCTAAGTAAACGACTATTGTAATCTGGATGTTCTAGTGTGTGCCTATATGAAAACAATGTGGAGGTGCGGTTATCCTGACTCATTTTGATGCTCAAAAACGTTTTATAATGCAAGTTTTGTTATAAAACAAAAGATAACCCAAGTGCTCCTAGTTCAACGTAGCTTCGTTTGAATGTACCCGAAAATACATATTGGTTATGTATTCCCTTTAGCATTCAAGAGACATTATGCAAATGATGTTTTTGAACATAACGTTTTGATTTTGTAGTCACAATTTGAGACGAAAAAATATTTGTCCTATTTGTGAGAAATTTTTGCAAGAATTTGACATGGGGTGTTTTAGTAAACATGTTAATAACTAATAATAATGCAATTCCTAACTATGGGAAATATGATTAGTTTTGTTAAACACCTAATTTCATGCATGAATTTAACAAGTTAATGCATAACCCCAAGTTTTTGTTTTAGTGCAAAAATAGAATTCCTAGACTCAGATCAGGAGTGTAATCATCTTTAGAATACTTACAATGATGATTGATGAGCAATGTGAATGAAGGGAGGACCAAAAATTCGTAGGTGTGGATGAATGGTAAAGTGAATAGTAGTAGCTTGGAAGTGGTGGTATGAGATAATGGGTGTTTGGTTTAATATATACTAAGAAAAAGGTTCTGCAGGTCGGCGGATACGACGGAACCAAAGAGAGGGTTCCGCCCGTTATGGCAAAGAGTTCCGCCGACTCTGCAAAGAAAAAGGCTTATTAATTTGTTTTGATTTTTGTGATTTTCGTCAAATGTCTAGAACTACAATGTAGGTTCCATGAGTCCTAAGCCTAGCCTAAGGAGGTTAAAAGGTTCTCGTTTAAGAGGTTTTGTGAGAATGTCGGCTATGTTGTCTTCGGAAGAAACTTTCTCAATTGAGATGTTTCCTTTTTGAACGTTATGACGAAGGAAATGATGACGGATTTCAATATGTTTGGTACGAGCATGTTGAACTGAATTTTTGCTAAGATCAATAGCTCCTTTGTTGTCACAAAGAATGGTGATGTCGTTAAGTTGAATTCTGTAGTCGACAAGAGCTTGTTTCATCCAAAGAGCTTGTTGACATGCCTTTCCGGCCGAAACGTATTCGGCTTCCGTTGTTGAGATAGCGAGAGCCATTTGCTTCTTAGAGAACCATGAGGTGAGACAATGTCCAACAAAAGTACAAATACCACTTGTGCTTTTTCTATCAACATAGTCACCGGCATGATCCGAGTCGGCATACACTATGGTGTCTATTCCCGTTCCTTTGGGATACCATAAACCTAAATGTGTAGTGCCCTTAATGTATCTAAAAATCCTTTTAATGGCTTCAAGATGAGTTGTCTTAGGATCTTCTTGAAAACGAGCACATAGACAAATACCAAACATAATGTTGGGTCTACTAGCCGTTAGGTAAAGTAGACTTCCAATCATACCTCTATATTTAGTGTTATCTACGGATTCACTTTCCTCATCCTTGGTGAGTTTAGTTTCCGTGGACATGGGAGTTTTGATTGGTTTCAAATCTTCTAATCCAAATTTCTTAAGCATATCCTTAATATATTTAGATTAGTTAAAGAAGATACCATCTTCTAGTCGTTTAATTTGGAGTCCTAGGAAAAAGTTGAGTTCTCCCATCATACTCATTTCAAACTCGTCATGCATGATTTTTGAGAAATCAATGCATAACTCTTGACAAGTTGATCCGAATATAATGTCATCAACGTAGATTTGGACTATGATAATATGTGAATCTTTCTTCTTAGTGAAGAGAGTATTATCAACTAAGCCTATGGTATCCTTATGGTCAACTAGGAAGGTTTTAAGTCGATCATACCATGCTTTTGGAGCTTGATTAAGTCCGTAAAGAGCCTTTTTAAGTTTTTAAACATGATTAGGTTTTTCAAAATCGATGAAGCCCGGTGGTTGAGCAACATACACTTCTTCATTTAAGACCTCGTTTAAGAATGCACTTTTGACGTCCATTTGAAAGAGTTTAAAGTTGTGTGCACATGCATATGCAAGTAAGATTTTAATTGACTCGAGCCTAGAAACCGGAGCAAAAGTTTCATCGTAGTCAATGCCTTCTTGTTGATTATATCCTTGTGCTACAAGCCTAGCTTTGTTTCTAGACACAATTCCATTTTCATCCATTTTATTGCGAAAGACCCATTTTGTTCCAATTATTGTTTGACTCTTTGGTTGAGGAACTAATGTCCACACATCATTCCTAACAAATTGGTTTAACTCTTCTTGCATGGCTATTACCCAAGACTCATCATTTATGGCTTCGTTAATGTTTTTCGGTTCAATGATTGACACGAAATAAAAGTCGTTACTTTCATTTTGGGCTTTAGATCTTAGTGTTCTCTCATTTATTTTTTCTATGAAATTATCTAATGGATGACTTTTGGATTGTTTGACATTAACAATTTCTTTGCTTAATGGTTCATCTTCCTTGTCGTTTTCTAAGATTACATGGTTTTCAATAGCTTGGCTTTCAACTAGGTCATCATCTACCAAAGGTGATGTCTTAGAGGGAGGTGGACTCTCGTCGAATGTTACGTTCAACAATTCCTCGACTCTTAAGGTTTCTTTGTTTAAAACAATGTAAGCTTTACTATTTTGTGAATATCCAAAAAATACACCTTCATAAGACTTCGGGTCAAATTTGGTGAGATAGTCCTTGGTGTTAAGAATAAAGCATTTACTCCCAAACACTCTAAAGTATCCTAATGTAGGTTTTTTTTACCTTTATATAGTTCATAAGGAGTTTTATTAAAAAATGGTCTAATTAGGACTCGATTTAAAATGTACGTTGATGTGTCAACGGCGTTACACCAAAACTTTTGTGGAATATTTTGTTCATTAAGCATTGTTCTACTCATCTCTTGCAAAGTCCGGTTTTTACGTTCTACTACACCATTAGATTTAGGAGTACGTGGAGCCGAAAAGTTATGAGTAATACCATTTTTATCACAAAAGTTTCCAAATTGAAATTCATTATCAAATTCACGACCGTGATCCGTTCTAATAGACACAATACTAGACCCTACTTGATTTTGAATTTTCTTACTTAGAATCTCAAATTTATCAAAAGCTTCATTTTTACTTTTCAAAAATTTTGTCCAAGTATATTGATGAGTGTGTAAATACTCATCATTTTTATCGTATCTGAACTGCCAAAACATCCAAAAACACTCAAATACGCATCAAAATACAGAAATTATTCCAAGAAATGTGTTTTATATGTTTTAGATGCAAAACGTTTAAAAACAAATGAAAAACGAACAAAGTTTGCATAATTGGCAGTTTCAGTCCCTCAAGTTTCAAAAATTGACAAAACTAGTCCCTGGAAGTTTAAAACGAAAGAAAAGTCATCCCAAGGCATTTAAAAGTCAAATATTGTCAAAAACGATCCTTGGGTAAAAATTTTGAGAAATTACATGTTTGGTCTTTGTACTTTGCAAATTGGCAAAATCAACCCCTGGAATTTTCAAAATTAGAAAATTATTCAAATAAGGACTGATGGAATTGAAATGTGGCTTGAATGGTCCTTGTAATATCTTTTGGAAATTTACATTTCCAGCCCTTCAAGAATATGGAAACTACAAAATTGGTCCTTGTGATTAAACTTTTACAAACCAAACGGATCCAACTTTCATTACCCCCTTTAATCCAAATAATAAAAACACCAGCCCCCCCATTTCATCCCCTTAGCCCAAAACCAAACCCTGGCCCAAGCCTAAAAAATAAACCCACCCCCATTTTTTATTATACCCAGTCAACTCCCCACCATTGACCCTCCTTCCCACTTGAACCCTGCAAAACCTGCCAAGCTTCCCCCCCCCCCTCATCATCACCCTAGCCTACCTTCACCTCTGATTACACTCAACCCCTCACCTTATCCCTCCAAATACTAAACTCCAAAACACCCCTCTGGCATCAAAAATCGAGGGAAACAGACAAAGATAGTTTTTGGCGCCAAATTGCTCAATGGCCAAGATCAAATTGCAGTAATCCAATGGTTCTAGTTTTTGATGGGAAATACTCCAGTGGGTCCCACAAGCTCAAAAGGTCTATAAAAGAAGAGAAGAAAGAGCAGGGAAGGGTTAGCTAGCTAATTAATAGATGTTAGAGTAGTTTTAGTAGAAAATCAGTATGTAGTTGAATTAATGTGATGTTGTTATAAAAAGTTAGTTAGTTTCCTGCTCCTAGTCATTTTTAAAAGTTTAGTTGTATTAGTACTCACTTTGTATCAGTTTTTACAAGTTTAATGAAAGTTTGTTGGGAGTAATTTCAAATTCTAATTTCTTTTAAAGTTCCAAGTTCACTTGTTGTTAAGTTTAAATACCTTTTCAATTTGTCTCAGAAACATTGTTTAAGTAGTTAGAAATCATGGCAAAGTGAAAATCAGAAAAAGAAAAAAAAAGAAAAGAAATACAAGAAAAATCAAGATTAAATGAAAATTGTGGATTATGAAGCTATGGCAGAGTGTGGATTGGGGCAATGTGGTTTAGAGTTCCATGGGGAACATTAGGTGTTCCTTCTGGTTCTTAGATATCAGATTCACCTTTGCTTGGAAGCCAAGTATGTTTTACCAATTATTTTTATAATCTTCATTGGTTGTTATTTGCCTTCACCACTTGCTGATTTCTGTTTATTTAAGTTTAAATTAGCTTAATATAAATTTATTAACTTAGTTTGTGTAGTATAATAGTGATTTAGTTTGAAATGGCTTGAAATCTGATTTGATAAGGAGTGTTTGGCTCATGGTTGTCTACTGAGTTTCAGCTTGTTGTGTGCATTAGATTTAGTTGTAATAGCTCATATTTGGTTAATGTAGGACTAAGGAATCATAAAACCTTCACCTCATTCATTAAAAAGTCAAAATCATCTTTTATAGCTCATTCTTGTTTACTGTTGGATTCATAGGATCCACAATCACCCATATCAGCTTAATAGTAGTTAAAATAGCTTAAGATAATCTTAAAATAGCTTAATATAACTCAAGCAATCAGTAGATTAGGATAAAATCTCAATAAAGTCAATTTTGCAAGTTCATAGGAAAAGTCAAAAGTTTCTTATTACTCAGTTTGTCCAAAAGTTAGGTGAATTTTCATGACCTCATCTTTTAATTTTAGCTTTTGAGCTTTTGAACCCTTAAAGATTGGAAGCTAATCTTCACTGTCATATTTTTCTCCCATTTTTATGATTTTTCCTAAGTGCTTAATTCACTGCTTATTATAGTCTGTTTGCTTGTGATGTGCCCTGCACCACAGCTTTTGCCCGTTTTCATAAGCTCCTACTGAGCTTGTTAGTGAGCTTCCCTCTGAGCTTTTGGTATCTTTGAGAAGCCCTTATGGCTGGCTTATTGCTCATGTGCTTAGTTGCTCATTCTCAGCTTATTAGATAAGCTAGCCATGAGCTTGAAGCATGTCCTATTCCACTGCATACACTGACCAAATCAGTGTAAGTTAGCTAATTCACAAGCTCATCAAAAGCTCATAACTGAACTAAAGCTTGAGTAATTTAGCTTTTTAGGAAGTTTATGTGTCCATCTCTAAGTTTCAAAGCTCATATCTCATTTTCCAGCTTATTAGATAGGCCTGCTTATAGCTTTAAGCTTGTCCATCTTGTTGAGTACACTGATCACTCAGTGTATTCAAGCTTTTGCATAGCTTCTCACAAGCTATCCAGTGGACCCCATAAGCCAAGCTTGGACTTTTTGAAAAGCCCAATTGCTCAGCTTATTGGAACAGGTTTCAAATCAGACCTTAGTTCATTCCTGTGGGCCCCACAAGGTCTTCAAGTGTGCCCTTTGGGCCTGTTTGGTTGTAGCAGGATTCAGATTTGCTTATTTGGCTTTTTAGCTTATTCTAGTGTGCTAGTTTACTTGTTACTGCTTATTTTATAGTCAATAAACTTAGTTTAATCTTATTTCATAATTAGTTTTCAAAGTATAGTTTGATTGTAGCTTTTTCAACTTCTAAATTCCATCTTAGCCTTCAAAAAGCCAACTGATAAGCTTTTTAGCTTATCCATAGCTTATTTGTAAGTTTCAAAAAAGTTTCCTTTTCAAAAGATGCTTATATTTAGTTATTTTTTGGTTATGTAAAAAGAAAATTGAAAAAAAAAATATTTTGCAAAAAGTGGGGTGTGGGATTCGAGCCTTGGACCTCTCGCTAGTATAACATGCACAATATCCCCACACCCCCTTCCAACTGCTCTGGGGCACCAGTTCCGTTGGAAAGGGTAGTCCATGTATATTTATAGTAGTTATAATATAGTTAGCTTATTTAGACCTTCTAGCTTATTTAACTGCTTATTTTCAAACCTTTTTAGCTTTTTATATTTTTTACACATTTATGTCAACATTTAATACTTATATAAAAATTCTCAGATTTTTAGAAACTAGTTTAGTATTTATTAAAATTAAAAAATAGTTAAAATTGGTATTAAATAATAATTAGTATTAAATTATAAAATTAGCTTATTAATTAGTTTTTAGGAAATTCTATATTTTTATAAAGTTTCTAATACTTTAATATAGTTATATAAAAAGTTTTATAATTTTAACTTTTTATTTAGTATTTATTATAATTAATTTAGTTTAAGTAGTTTAATTAAGTTTAAATAGTTTTTAATTAATAAATAAATAATTAAAAAGTCAAAAAAATAATTTTCTTTTTTCTAAAATTTTCTTTGATTGTTAGGATCGTAAAAATATAATTTTCATGTCCATAGGGTTAGCGTAGCTCAAATTTCACTTTTTATTTCGCGCACTCGTGTTTGTTTTAACTTTAACTCGCGTTTTATTTAAATAACTTTTACGTTTTTACATTTAGGTTACGTTATTAAAAGTAGTTTGTAAAATAAGAAAAACCAAAAATATAAATAAAGTGATAGCTTCTATTTAAGCCGTTTGACTTATTTTTCTGCTTACGTATAAGCAAATTCTGATTTTAAATTCTTAGATTACGTTTTAGGTTAATTTGGTTTCGCGTTATTGTTAATATAGTTTTCTTACATCGTTCTTATTCGTATTTCCTTAGTGTAATCATTCACAACCCATTTCTGTCCAAATTCACCCGATCACAAACTCGTTTTAAATACAATCCACACCTCGTCGGGACATAATGACCCGGGGAAACCCTATACTATCACCGGAGTATTGGTTCTAAGCTGTTTTTGACTTATTGACCTTGGTCAATAATAATCTGACGGTTTAGACCCAATCATATATCTTGAGTAATCATCTACTATGACTAAAGTATAGAAGTTACCTCCATAACTTTGTATAGCGGATGGACCAAACAAATCCATATGCAAAAGTTCTAGACACCTAGATGTAGAAACCAAGTTTTTAGCCTTATGGCTACTATGGACTTGTTTACCGACTTTACAAGCGTCACAAAAGTGTTGGTCATATTTCAACTTAGGTAGGTTTCGAACTAGGTCTTTGGAGGAGAGGTTTTGTATAAGTCTCATGTTAGCGTGTCCTAAACGTCTATGCCATAAAGTTGAAGATTCATCTAATGAGGTAAGACAAAGTTTGTCTCTAGATGTTTGATCCATCTTCATGACATACACGTTGTTCTTAAGAACACTGATGCATGGGAATCGCAACAGGCTTTACCTCTCGAGGGATCTCGAGAAGCTTACAACCCCCACCAGGCAGTGTACCTGATCGTTGTAGTATAGTATAGTGACAAGTACCAGGGGATTGATCGTTCAGCTTAGGAATAGTGTCGCTAGGATTAGAAAGCCTAAATACTAGTTCTAAAGGTGAGGGATGATTATTTTTGTGTTTTTATATTTTTTAGAAAGCAAGTAAAAATCTCGGGTTTTGGAAGAGTGGGCGGAATTAGTTGCTATTCAACTAACCCAATACTAAGATGCAATCAAAATAAAATACTTGAAAATGAAAGTAAACTAATTTATACTAAAGTTGTGAGCAGTAATTGGAGAAAATGTGTTTACTTAGATTTCACTACTCCCTAGATATCTTTTACACGTTAATTACTTGTTATAATTGCATGGATGACGGATCGTATTCCTTAATACCATTCATGGGGTGGCACACATAACTCCCCAATTCTATGAGCTCTTATCTCCTCCTACACCATGCCCAGCACAACTATAGGGATTGTAAACAGTGGCTCATGCATTAAATACAACCAATAAAGACCTAGTGCGCATTGGTTCATGTTTCTTAAGACGTTCAAGCATGTTACCAATTGGAGATCTGCCAGTTTTCTTAAGCCTAACATATAAATCATTCATCCAAGACAAGAATAAACAAGTAATCAACACATAATCAATATCTAGGTTTCATTAGATCTAAGCAAACACAAAAGAGATCTAGCCTAGCATGATAGAATTAAGACAAGAACATGATATAGACAACCAACACATAGACATATTGATTGAATTAGAAGAACACTTATCTTGATTAATCATGCAAGGTATCAAGGGGTTGGAACCCTTGAAAAACCTGTAAGGTTACACCAAAATCGTACTTAGGGTTTCTCCCAAAACTTCTCTCCCTAAATGTGAAAAATTAGAAAACTATATATAGAAAAATAGGTTTGACGGCGTCAAGAGTAAACTTGTGACGCCGTCACCTCGCTACCAAAACAATCCTCGGACTGCCTAGATCTACTTCTGACGCCGTCAAGACTTATACACTTCCAGGCCGTCATGACTCTTTTACTCTTGACACCCTTCCTACGTGACGCCGTCAAATCTGTTCTGGGTAGTCATGGAAATTCATGAAATTTTCTCTTGACGCCGTCAAGGTGTTGCTCTTGACGCCGTCACCTACTGTTCCCAGCATGGAAAATTAAGACTTTGGCGTTTTCTTCACTTTTATGCTCCAAAAACGTCCGAATTGCTTCCTTTTCCAGATTTCTCTCCCAAAGTACCTAAAATCACAAAAGGAACGATTTAGGGCAATATTTGATCAAATAAATTCGGATTCGGGCTTAAATGACCCCCTAAAAACGGATCATTTTTCGCCTCATCAAACACCTTTGGCTATGGTTATACCATCTTTAAGTATTTTACTTCCATTTTCACTAAAAAGAACGTTATACTTATTACGGCAAAGTTGACTAATGCTAAGGAGATTAAAACCTAGGTTATCAACATGAGCTACATCATCAATAAAAAGGGAGTCATTAGAGATTGTACCTTTTCCGATGATTTTGCTCTTAGCTTTACTACCAAACGTAACGTTACCTCCATCACATTTGTGATAAGTTGAGAAGAGGCTTTTGTTACCCGTCATGTGCCTTGAACAACCGCTATCTTTAATCCATTCATCCTGCTCCAAACATACTTTGAGGTACACCTATTTTATGAAAAACACTCAAACATTTGGTCCCCAATTTCTCATGGGTCCATTTTGGTTAAACATACCACTGACTTGATCCAAGTACAAAAGTAGAACATAAGGGATCCATGACATGTAATTTGGAGTTTGGTAATGTCCAGGAGTGTTTTGATTCCAAACATGTTGGTAGTTTGGTCGTGTGTTGTAGTTACTCTTTGGAAAGGGGCGTTTGGGAATAGGAGTCTTAGGTCTTGGTTGAGTAGTTCTAGTTCTAAATTCGTTTTTACTAAGTCCTACTCCAGCTTTAAAAGCAGGCTTTGTTTCATTTTTATATGTGACTTTAACAAATTTTGAATGATCCGACGTGGAAGTTGTTACTGCTGCTGCAGACCCGGCGGAACCTTTGGGTTCAACGGGCGGAACCCTATTTTGTGTTCCGTCCGTTTCGCGGGCTGCTGTAGCAGTTTTGCTAGTTTCTTGTGCTTTCTTTTCTTGTTTCATTTGACTCTTCAAAGTTTCTAATTTCATGAAACCTAGTCCTGTTTTATCAAATGGTGACTTTTGAAGTTTTATAATTTCATCCGCACAAGAAATGCTTTTATCGAACTTCTTAAACTTTGTGGTTTGTTTTATTAGATCATCTTGAGTAATTTTAAGTTTCTCAACTTCGAGTTTAAGCTCTTCACATGATTTGCACAATGTGTCAATACCTTTACTCTTTTCTAATTTTAACTCATAAACCTCATTTTCTAAAAACTCCTTTTTAGTTTTCAAAAACTTATTTTTGTTTATGATTTTAAGCTTAATTCACAAAGTTTGTTATATTCTTTTTGTAAGGTGTCATCATCAATGGAAGAATAAGATGAGTCGGAGAGTACCTCATTTGAATCGTGAGCCATGAGAGCAATATCATCATTATTTGGCTCATCGCCATCTCCTTCATAGTCACTCCAAGCACCACCCACAAAAGCTTGTTGAGACTTTTTCGGGGTGGTTTTGGACATTCTCCTACGAGATGACTTGTGTCTCCACACCTATAGCATTTCCTTTCAACCTTTCCTTTCCTATCATCACGATCTTTATGGAAGGTTTTCTTGTCATCTTTAGGTTGCCTTACAAACTTCCCTCGTCTACGAAAGAACTTCTTGAAGTCTCTAACGGCCATGGCATATTCTTCATCATCACTATCCGAAGTAGATTCTTCATCATCACTTGATTGGACTCTAGCTTTCAAGGCAATGGACTTAACCTTTTCTTTCTTGCCTTTAACTATTTTCGAATCTTTTTCCATTACCATTTCATGAACTTTGAGGTTTCCAATTAGCTCGTCAAGTGACATGCTTGAAAGATCCTTGGATTCTTCAATTGCCGTCACTTTTGCTCTCCACTTCGGATGGAGTGCTCTAAGGAATTTCCTGACAAAATTCTTGCTACAAAAGGATTCATCAAGTGCTTTAAGTGAAGTAATAATAGTGTTAAACCTAGCAAATGCACTATCAATAATCTCATCTTCGGGAATAACAAATTATTCATATTGTTGAACAAGAAGATCAATTTTGTTATCCTTAACTTGTGAGTTTCCTTGATGAGTGACTATTAACGATTGCCAAATATCTTTGGCGGTTTTACACATAAAGACTCTTTCATATTTTTTTTAGGCAAAGCATTGTAAAGCATCATTTAGCTTCATTATTTTTAGCAATCAATTTCTTTTGATCATCATCTTTACTATTTGTAGCTATATTATCACCATCAATGATTATATACCATAAATCTATATCTTTAGATTTCACGTAAGTTTCAAAATGGTTTTTCCAATATATAAAACCATTTGCTTCAAAAAGTGGTGGTCTTTGCATAGATTGCCCTTCTTTGTAATTTTCAGAATCCATGGATCGTTTCAAGTTTTAAAACAAAATATATTTTAAAATCTTGAGTAACATAGTTCTTGTTGCTAATTGTGGAAAACTAGAAGGGGGGTTGAATAGTTTACTGTTTAAAAACTTTAAACTTGTTTAATTATCTTTTGAAACTTTCCGTTTAATCAAAGATATGAACACAAACACAATATATAACATGCAAGTATAAAGAAAGAAACGATCAAACCACAACACGAGTATTTATTGTGGTTCGGCTACAAGGACTCTTTTTCCTTGCCCTACGTCCACGCCCCGAGTATTCAACTCGAGAGTTTCTTTCACTAGCCAACAAGCTCCTTTCACCGGCGGAGAAAACCTTACACGTCGCTTATACACGTTTACCGACAATAAGCTAGATGTCGAGTTCTTTTACAAGGGTACAACCACTCCCGTTAGTTCTTATACAAGGGTACAACAACTCCCGTCACTTTTTGTATTTTGAGGACTAAAATACTAACCGATCACTACTGAAAACACACAATCAAATGAAGTGTAAACTACACGATGTCTACACAATGCTAAGCTAACAAGTCTTGCAACGTTGTATTGAATACTTGTAACTTTATATGAACTTGTGAACTTCTTTGCTACAAAAGAAACTTCACATCAAAATGAAATGTTAAAGGGTTAGATGAATGATATGAATGTATGTGTGTGAAAATGTAATGTAGAGTGATAAAGCCAAAATTCAAACATATGGCTCGGTATTTATAGCAAGACCTTCTGAAGGTTTGGCGGATACGGCAGAACCCTCAGATGGGTTCCGCCCGTGTATCCCCAGGGTTCCGCCAGGCTTGCAGTTGGTTTTGAAATAAATCATTCAAACCAACCAAAGTTACATCAACTAAATCCTAGTCAAACACATTAAAGCAAAAGAAGAAAGCTTCCAAAAATATGTAAGAGGTCATGGTAAGTCAAACACACAAGCTTACCATAAATGTATGATGTGATGTTAACATTTTTCTACTTTAAGAAATATAAAAAGTGTTGTGTTTTATGTGAAATGTAAAATGTAGCAAATGTCTAATTATGCAAGTCTTTAAACTAAAATTAAGTTTTACTTAGAAACTAAAGTTTACATTTTGCCGTTAACAAAACTTAGCAAAGATCGTAAAATATAAATATCGTTTTTAGGCGATATTTGTATTAACAAAATCTATAACACACATGTTAAAATTATCAAGACATAAACGCATAATACTCGAACCCATTTGCAAATACTCGTCAAATGCATCGGGTGCGTTGCCGTATGCCAATTGGCGTATGACAGCTGTACACTTCAAAATAGCACTAATACTCCCTCGACCAGTACAATCAAGCCTTGACTTAAAGTATTGAAAGTGATCTGGAATAAAATCGGATTCATAAGATTTAATACCTTTGACTATTTTTACAAATAATTTTTGGCGAATGCGAAACATTCTACGAAAATTACGTGGCGTATACTTACAACCCTTAACAAAATAGTCGTTTAGCAAACGTTCTTCAGCAAGCTCGCGTTCACGATATATGTGGGTACGAGGCACCTGAGTCTGAGGATGAGCTTCTTTTTGTTATAAGCATTGCTGATACTCGTACGCAGCAATCATAAACTCTATATCTTCTTCGTCATCTAGGTCTGACCAAGTCCGAGATGATTCGGCATTTTCATTTGGGTCCATTGTGAATGAAGAAGGTTTTTTTTTTTCCTTTCTTATATAGTAAGTATAAAGAGTTGAGAATTAGTAGTGGATGTATGGAAAAAAAATATATGTGTTTAGTGGGTATTTATAGCGGTGGGTATGTGATTTTTTTCTTTCTTTTTCTTTTTTTTTTTTTTTTTTTTTTTTTTTTTTTTTAATTTGAAAAATAGCCGTTTGGTATTAAAGTGGAGGGGGTGGAACTGATTTTTTTATTTATTTATTTATTTATTTTTTTAACCAACGGTACCAAAAATAGTCGTTGAGGGGCTAAACTGATTTTTTTTACTTGATCTTGCCTTAATGCCGGGTTAAGTCGTTCACTCAAGGCGTTAACGCCTGTTTAACGTACCCCCATCCATCGGTTAACTCGACATTCATGCACGTTAAATGTATTTTAACGCCATTGTGGTGTTACCAATGTAAGTGCTCTAAGAAAATAAACTTCACTATCAAAACATATAGTATTATTTAGACACAAATATATCTCAAAAAAATCATCGGATAAAAATACACACACAAAATAAAATCTTCCACGACTCGATAGTTTGCACGACCGAGTCTTGCACTTTTTTTCCTTCCAAGATGCGTGTTGATGGAAAACACTACGATATATGTTTGCTTTGTTTTTCAAAAACATTTTTTGAAACTAAACTCACCCTAAATAATCATGAAACAGAAATATCTAAGTTATTTATGAAAAATTCTTGAAAAAGCGATGATATTGGATCGTGAATTGGAAAAAAGGTTAGCTCATGATTTCGTGTAAGAGAAAAGTTTAATACGAAACAACATTTATCTAAAAAACAAATAACAAGATCTCAACCATCCATCTATTTTAAATCTAAAAGTCTAGATTAATCATCTTTTTAATATAATGAACTAGCTTCCAGGCCCGCCCGATGGGCGGGTAGTTTTAAGAAATTGTTTGTAATAAAAGAGATAGTACATATGGTTTTATAAGATAAAATTTGTGATTCTAATTCATTTATTACGTTATTAATTGCATATAAGATAAAATTTTGGCGTCATATTGCATACCGAAAATTAAACAAAATGCATACTTGGATAGTATAGTGTATGAAAAGTAAATTGACAAAATTCTATATGAATGACTTATGTTCGTAGTGAAGTTTTACTTGTTTCATCCAAACAGATCCGAGGTATTTCATGTTTACTTATTATGTCTTGTATTGTAATGATAAACATGATATTAAAAGAAAAACTTTTTCAAAAACAAATAGATGTCGACAACATGAAACTGTAAATTGTAGAAACTTTTATTTAGCAACAAACCATCACAACATACAACAACAGTAACAATAAAATTTCATAATCTTAATATTTGAAAAAACTTGCATTAAAAAAATAATGATTCCTTTAGCAGCACTTACATGAAAGCCTACATTGCTTAGTTTAGCTCCACTTTGCTCTTCGTCTTTGCTGGTGTCAGTTTTGCTATCGCGTACGGTACTTGCTTTAAGACCTTGCATATTAAAGTAAACTAATATCATTTTGCTACAATCTCACACATTGCCCAAAATAATTGTTAGTATAATGTGTAGTGACTTATTATGCACAAACACCTTCACACATTACCTGATCATGTTCAATCTGGACCACACCACTACTATGCCTAGTTAACACACGCTAACTGCAAATGAAACATGATAAAAGTTTTTGGTGAACACCTGTCCTAAGATAAGTAAACCCATGTGAAAAACACTAAAATAAAACTTGCATTTCTTTATAATATTCATACAAGTCATGCATTATAGATACTTTGTATCGTGTACATATGAAGCAAATAAACAACATTGGAAAAGAAAGTTGATCATACTGTAATAGTACTTGGACTTGCATCTTTAAAATTCAGGAATTCATAGTACGACACTCCAATGCATCTTTTGAATAAAAAAAAATCAATCAGTCGATTCATTCACACCTACACGACCTCGAATGTCAAAGGTTTATTTGAGAAGAAAGCATCCAAATTCCTTACCAAGGCTTCACAAAGATCTCTCATAGATTCTTTAGTAACCACTGCTTGACTTGGTTCATAACGACATTATCTAAGTGAAAAAGCTGTTCAGGGACATCATGCTCATTTTCATGTTATGGGTTTGGTCTAAGCAGTTAAGGCACAACTAATAATAAGGATCTCATAATTTGCAGCGAGCTCTTGTATATCAGGACAGAAAGGGTATGTTACATTTGGTTTTTTTGTTTCTGGATGTGTATGATATGGTACAGCCGAAGGTGCTAAACCTCTTTGCAACCACAAGGCCAATGCTTCCCATTCCAATAACCCCGACTCGTATGTGACCCAACTGAATTCATAAATACCAACAGACCACAATTATTATCCATACATGAATTTTTGAAACACAAAATCACATACAGAGAATCTTGTGACCGAGAGGATAATATCCATTCTGATGCCACAGACCAGCCTTGACATACCGATTAGCAGCACCAACTCGTCTTAGGACATTAATCAACAAACCTAATCCATTCGAAAGGAAGAAATAAGTATCTTAAATGTAACAATTCGCATTTTCAGGTTAACTTTTATTCCCGAAAATTTTACTATTCACTTTTACTATTCACATCAAAAATTTTTATTTCATATTCTCGTAAGTTAAACTATTTTAATGATAATCCGAGAATTTCACACTCGTCGGATCATTTATGCAAAAATCACGAAGCCGTGTCCGAGATTTACTTTTAGGTTTAAACGTCATTCCAGCATCCCGATATGTCCATAAAACATTATAAACAATAGAAATATGATTTTCTCTCATTTTAGGACAATTCCAAAAGTTTCGGAATTTTACGTTTTCCAGTTCAGCGTTTTACGCGAATTACGCGTTTTAGACCCGTGTTTCCAGTTTTAGCAGCGTTTAAGCAACCCGATAGAACTTGTCACTCATTAAATATGCTAAGATAGGTTATATTGATAAGTTCTAACATATTTATAAGTTTCATATTTTTAGGATACCCGATTTTAAGTTTCATGACTTAATGACTTACCGTTAGTGATTACCGGGACCAAAACTCACTCCGTAAGCTAGATAATACCAAGTTTAAGTACCTAGTCACTCCTCCCATCATATGAACGTGTATATGATGATTCACCAAGCCTTGGTGGCTTGGTGATAAGCCTTGGACTTTAGGATACTTGTATATTAAGCAAACTTGGTCACCAAGGGTTCATTAGATCATTACAAGTGTACATCTTGGCCTCCAAGTTTAGGCAACTTCCTAACACCTTCCTAACCTCCTCAAACTCACTATAAAAACCCTCTCATCCCCTCCTTTAAACGCCACACCCTTTAATCCTAGCACCATGATCCTTTGATCTTCAATATACAAGTTACACTACAAAGTTCAATGTCTTAGTATTCTCTACCTAGTTCTTAAGTTTGTTTGGTGATTCCATGGTTGAATTAGGAGCTACACAAGGTTACTAGGGCTGAATTTAAATAGTTTTCACAAGGGTTATATCAAGGCTAGCAAGGGTTACAAGAGTTATGGTGAAGGGTTTACAAGCTTAGGTTTAGTGTCCTAGTTCTATACTTGACTTCCTTTCTTTAGAAAGCCAAAAGTTGTAAGCAAACCCTATTACACTTTCTTGCTCAATATCATTTTCATGCTTATTATGTTTCTTTCATGCTATATATGGTCTTTGTATTGTGTTCATGATGTATAAAAACTAGTAAAACAAGTTATGTATATATATGTTAACTTATGACAAGTAAACAAGCAAACTAGTGATTTTTATGGAGAACCACGACCAAAATAGTATAACTATGATATTTGACACTTACTTACTGTTATAAAGGACTTCAAAAGGAAAACATAGCAATTTGAATCACCCAAAACGAGTACACGAGTCAAAAGATACGGCCATAAGAAGTTAGCGACACCAAAACGCCGAAACTGCCTATACCCTACTGTTTTGCATTCTGCCAATTTGAAAGTCACTCTTCTGGTCCGATTCATCAAAAAGTTAAAACACGAATGTTGTCCGGAACGACGTTTTCGTTCAGGGACAAAGAAGCTCGAGCCCTGAAAACGCTTTCTGAGTGATAATTTTCTTCAAATTCTTAACAGCCCATTTTTTAGACCAAAGTAACTATATAATGGTTATAATTAGATGAGACCAAGAGGTCTAATGACCTAAAGCCAAGACCACAACCATGGCTAAAGCCAAGGTTGAGTCTCAAGACCATGGTAACAATGACCAAGGTCACGGCAAAGCCACGGCTAAAGACCATGTAACTTTTAGAATCAAAAACTTATATATATATATGTTATCAAATACTACAATAGTAGGGAGCCTCATGTGAGGAGTTCATTAAGTAAGCCGTCGAGATGAGTTGTGGATTTACGAATTAAAGTGTCCTGGCTCCTCGAACGTTTACTCCATGACTTCTGAATTATGTCGGCCCGAACGGTAGTAAGAGATATACAACCTATACATGTTTCATAGACCACTTATATTCAACGACTTACACTATATACTAAGTACTACATCATGAACATTATGCAAGACATATATTGGCAATTCTTCGTATTCTTAGACGTTACTCCAAACCTAAGTCGCAACGTTCTATTATAGGCTGCTCTTAGAGACTTTCGCGATTCGACTACCACTTTCATTTCTCATTACATTAGCTTAAGGTGAGTCATAGCCCCTACTCTTTTCATACTTGTTTTAACTCTTTGGGGGGGATACATGCTCAACTACTTGCTTACTTGTACAAATATTCAAAACATTTATACTTGATTGTCTTATACTTGATTGCATTATACTTGATTTCATACATACATGACTGTCTTTTATCTTTGGGAAGTGGCTCCCAGTAATCTTTTATCTTTGGGAAGTGGCTCCCAGTTTTCTTTGGGAATTGGCTCCCAAGTGAGGTCTTCGGAGATGAAGTAGAGACTCACTACTAATTGCTTAACTGTTTTGATGAACTTATACATGTCTTACTATATGTTAGCAGTGGGTTGTGAACACACAGGTTACAAGTCTCTTATGGCGGGACTTGTAACTGAGTGGATTCACGATGCCTTTGCTGTGTGAACATTCTTTTAAGGCTTTTCAACTATTTTAAGACAAACTCTATGAACTCACCAACCATTGTGTTGACACTTTAGCATGTTTATCTCAGGTTAGTAAGGCGATAGCTAGTGCGTGGAACTTAGAGTCAAGCTGCATATTCTGAAGACTTACGCTTTTATCATTTACCATTCAAAACACTTTGTATACATTTATGTATCATACTTTGGAATCTCATGTTTGTAACTTTGAATTCATTAATCGAATGGTAACTTTTCAAAACGTCTCATTTAGAGTTCGTTTTCTATAACTTGTACTTTGTATTATGAAGTAGCACCCCTATGACACAGTCTTCCGCTGCGGTATTTTGGGGGTGTTACATTAAATTCCAAACGTCGACCTACAAAGAAAGATCTATCGATCAGTTTAAGGAATACTATACAGAAAAGAAAGGAGTCTTGCAATATTAATGACTCATTTGATACTTAAATTCAAGGAAATACTATATTACCATAATGTAGCAGACTAAGAAGACCAACGCAAGGTGAGATTTGAATATCGTGGAGGACTGGAGGTGGAGCACACATCATGTTTCTTAGACATTTCAATGTACCAAAACTCTAAGCACTTTTTAAGCGAACACGACTTACTTAAGTTCTACCAAACTTGTACATTTCATATCATCTCCTAATATTTCTAGTATAGATTCAATCTACAACAAATGGAATAACAGAGCATACTTGTAGATCCTATATATAAAGTAAGCAATACCTTTTTCATTATTGAGATTTAGAACTTTGAAGTGTTCTTCTCAAAGTTGTCAATCCACATTTTCCTTGTCAAGACCAAGTTTCATCAATTCTTTGTCACCTGCAAGCAGTATTCCACACATTCAAGAATTAAACCAGATTAAGAAAAATTGTCAACCGTATTTGACTATTGGTTATCTTCAACTGATAGTCCCATGCTAATATGGTGAGGCTTACATTGTAGACGATTCTTTTAGAGAACTCTATATCATTAGGAGATCATTATATCAAATTTTTCATAGAAAAAAAAAAAGAAATAGCAACATCCATACCTTTAATTACTTTCTTGTATGCGCTCAAATCCTATCGCAAGCTCATATTTCAGTAGCCCATGGTAGACCTGTAGCAACAAACACCAACAAAATCACTATAAATACAAACCCCCAAACTCACCATATATCCTATCAAACTCCTATCTAAATTAAAACTTCCCCTGTCAAACGATTTAGAACTCAACATACATATGATCATCCAAAAGATAGATGGAAGTAATACACTACCTTGAGTTTACCGTCCAAGGTCGTATACCGTAACCTAAAATAATACAATGCCAAAGATCAATGGGATGTATGCGATTGCTTATTAGGCGATTATCAATGGGATGTATGCGATTACTTAACATTTACCAACTGGAATCCTATAAGCAAACAATGAAGGTTACCACGGATGAAGTAATTGAATCCATGTGACTTGTTGGTTCTCCAACTTATTTGACCACTTTTTTGGAGTAAATATCCTGGTTAAAACCATTTCTTCCTGCAAATGATATCCAAATAAAGAGAGGAACACAATAGAGAATCCATACAATTGCATAAGGATCATGATAATATATTTTCACTTGTTCAACCTATAATCAACATCAAAAAATTTAGAATAAAATTTAAAAAAACTACAGACACCGATCTTTACAACAATGATTTGTATACAAACTACCTCCAGCAAACAACTCCTCATGATTCACCATCTTCATCCTAAACACAATTAAGAAGAATATTTATACTAAAAAAAATCTCATCACAATTATATTGAATAAACATAAAAGTGATAGTGTCATATAAATTCATTGACTAATCAATAAAAAAAATGCAAATCAAAGAATCAATGAAATCAAAATTGATTAAAAAAAATTGAATTAGGGTCTATTTTGGGTTTTAAATGATTTCTTCGTTATCTGATAACCAGAATCAATGAACCCACAATTATTTTAAGAAAAATCGAATTAGGGTTTTCATTATTATCTGATAACCACATTTTTTTAAAAATCAAAAGCATACTTTACAAACATTAAAAAAAACGAATTTGTGGAGATCATCATAAATGGTGAATTAGAAAAACAATAACCCCATAACACAAAAAGTTTTTAACTTTTTGCATGATTCTTGATTAAGCCCCAATATCTTGTGTAGTAATTATGAATCGGACATAGTCAAAGAAAGATAATGAAGTTTGAATCGATGTTTTTGAATCGTTGTTTTGACAAAAAGGGTATGAATCGATGTTTTGAATTGGTGTTTTGATCGGCAATATGGTATGGATCAAATTTGAATTTGAATTCCATTTGGATTTTTTGTGGTTTAGAATGGTTGACATGGAGGAATTAAAACTGAATGGGGGGAACTGATTAATTATGGAGCGTGTATGAGAAAAATTCTTTGAAGGTTATTTAATTTGCATTTACTGGTTTAGAGTCAAACGAAGGACAGCCGTAGATTAAGGCATAATGCCACGTGTCTAATTTAGAAGAATTTTGAAGATGAGATTAGTTTAGAATACCTTGTTTTATATAGATAGTAGATTTTTAAAGGGTAATTTTGTCATATAATTCAAAACTCACGTCATGTAACACACCGAACTAATTAATTCACCAAACACAATTTAAGCAAACTAGTAGGATACCCGCGCACAGCTGCGGTAACAAAAAATATTTACAGGTGGCAAGGTTTTATGTATTACTGTAATTGTTACTGAAGTATATGACACTTTTTTTTTTTTTTTGGTAACTTAACGTATGCCCAAAAGTTTGTGTTTTTTTTTGTTTGCTACTTTGCATCACTCCATGCAAAGCCTTGGCATAACATTTTGGACCTAAACAATGCATACAAGACATAAGTGTTTGCTTGGCATAACATTTTGGACCTAAAACAATGCATACAAGGCATAAGTGACGGCACTACATATGACAAAAACCAAATGAGACCAAATTCTTTACATGCAAGTCTGTTCTATGATGATTTCACAACCTGTGGCTTAATTTCTTAAAGTTTGAGCGGAAAATGTGTTAAATGCAACATGTATCTCACTCAACAAACTTATCCTCATGGTATCGCCTTTTGAATTTCGAGTCAAAACTGTCCTTAGTTTGCCACAAGGCCCAGCTTCTTGAGATCTGGCACTACTACAAAAAAGGCATAGAGACCTCTTGAAATTGATCATAAAACCCGGTTTGCATATGGGCTCAAAGAGGATGGGACTGCAAAAATCATGGCTCTATTTTGGGGGGGGGGGGGGGTTTGCTGCAATTACACCCAAAAAAAAAAGAAAAAAAAAAGGAAAAAAAAATCAGAAATTGAACATTGTATTGATTACAACTTACTTTCTGTTGATACAATAAGATTAACCTTGTTATTACACTAAATATACAGTAAGATTCAACATGAACTTACTTTCTGTTGATACGATAGTTATTCGTAAGAATAATTAAACCCAAAAGGAATCTGAGCAGATTTAATTAAACCAATACAATACCGGAAAGTTCCACAGCAAATACCCGAAAGAGAGCCTCCCCTTTCAATTCAAGTAGTTTCTCTGAATAGCAGCTTATTGACAAGGCCTCTGTAATAATCTCCAAAGCATGAGTTGCTGACTCAAAAGATTTCAATTGCAGAAGTTCAGCATACTGGTTAATCAATTTAACCACTTTCTGCCAATCAAAAGATTAAAAATCAGAAGCAGATACTCCGTATAACAGAAAGTTACGTCTATCGGCATATATACAAACACAGACTTGTATACGTGAGGAGACACACTAATTCACCAATTGGGCAAGTTGCTAAATTGGTATCACTATTATGAGTATTTTCACATATTTGAGCCGATTTAATAAATTGTGAATCAGTGTTACATAACTAATGATACAGCTTGCTTCTCAAGTAATTTTACTCAATAGATCCTGATTCTCTCTCTCTACATATATATGGACTTAATAGTGAAATAGAAGCCTGAAATCTTACTTTCCAGCTATTAGGCGGACCTTAAGACAGCCAGGATCTAAATAATTAAGTTGCTATTCTGCAGTCCCAAAAGTTTAAATTCCCAAGAGGGTTGTATGCATTTGGACAAATCACTGACACAATCCTTTTTAACTAATTAGTATGTATTAACAGTTAGAGATTAAACATCCATATCAAGCAATTCATTAGTAAATGAGTTGCAATTCCCATTTTCTATAGTGCTTAGGGCAAAATAAGTGACTTAGTTTGATTGACCACTATGAGGCTAATCACAATATTTGGAACTTTGGGTGGTAAAATTTGTCCCTAAAACCAGTTACCTTCATCGCGATAAAGTTGATCCTCTCAAGACACTACAGATAAAAGATATCTTCTTTCATTGAATATCTCATAAAACATGCTCTCTTGGGTTTTGCTGAAACACAAATAACATGTTTGGGGGTGTTTGCCTAAGCTTATAAGCTTACCCAAACACTTGTTAGACTTACTTTATTTTCGGCGAAATACGAACATAGTGACCACTGCTAACTTTTCCTTGATCGCTACAATGCGCTGTTTGAGTGATCATATGCACTAAATCAAAATCCAAACTTCAAACATTCTTTTTGATTTCCACTAAAAAGTGTCACTACAACCATGAAAATATCTAAAAACTACACTACCTACGTGTTGGGAGCCAACTTTAAAGTTGCTGCTTTTAAAATCTAACTTAATGATATACATGAGTACTAACCCGTAGCCAGTCCAATGACACTCAAACGGACCCATTTGAACCCCATTTCAGCACCCTGATCCCACCCTTCTCATCCCCTAAACCCACCCGTTTCAGCCCTCATTTCCGAGCCCGAGCAAGACGGTTTCAGCACCCAAACCCACCCAACTCAGCCCCCACGTCAGCACCCAGACGTACCCATTTCAGCCTCCGTTTCAGCATAAAAACCCCCTGCATATTTATCAGGCTCTGTATTTCCTGCTTTAGGCTCTATACACAACTGTTGTATCTAAAGCATACTCCCTACATATTTATATCTTATCTCCTGTATAATAACATTATAATTTGAAAACATTCATTTTGTTACGCAATTTCCTTATAAGACTTGGATCATACACCCATGCATACATACATATGCCCACACTACTACGCTTTAGTGTTCTACTACGACCTTCAACATCCCTAAAAATAATCAACTATCTTCTCATCCAACTGGAATTTCTACGAAACAGCTTGAGTTTTATGTAACAATAAAGACATGGGGTAACTCGATACAGTTAACGGGTAGAGTCTCTTGGTTTTGCTTCAACAACTTTTACATATCTAGACTATCTAACAAGACATTGAGTTTCGTAATTCCAAGTTTTAAGCCAGTTATTTCCTGCTTTAGACTCTAATTACAGAAAAGCTTGAGCAATTTCTAACTAAAAATGCATAGTAATTTAACACAACTATCAGATAGATTGTCTTGGTCCGCTCCTACACGCGTCCATATCATACAACCAGTTACTTAGTACTACTATATACCTAAAAAATGCATTTGCAGCAATTCATACACATAAATAGGCATCGATACATCTAAACTATAAATTAGTTCATTATACAGATAGATTCTCTTAGATTGCAATATACTTACTTATAAAAGTGCATCTACAATAAATATATAACAAACCGAAATAAATGCAACTCATATAATACCTGTAATGGTGGTTGAATGTGTCGGTTATGTTTTACATTGGTATATCTGAGTTTATGTTTGTCTTCTTTTTGAATGCAATAGTCATAATATTCTTTAACCGAACCCTCGTGTTTAGGTTTTTTTGATGTTTGGCATTTCATCGAACACCTCATATACATGACTTTTATCATCAATTTGTGTTTCATTTTTCACATTTCTTTTTCCAGAAATAGCTTCACTATCACCATTATACTGTGGAAATTAAACTTTTGATAAACGTGCATATTGTAATTGTGGTTGTCTATTATTGTTACCTGCCAAACCGCCATTAATTCTCTGCACCTCTGCGACCATAGATGTTTGCTGCAATCTAACCCTTTCAATTCTATCCAATAACTCTGCATTAGCTTTTCGAATTGATCTTGCAATAATCCATGCCACTAACTGTAGGTGGATGTTATTTGTTAGGTGTAGATGACGGTTGAAGGTGGTGGTGGTGAGTGAGATGACGGTTGAAGGTGGTGGCGGTAAGGGTTTAAGTAGAAGCGGCGGTTGGAGGTGATGGCGATGAATGTGATGACGGTTGATGGTGGTGGCGGTGACTGTGATGCCGGTTGAAGGAGGTGGCGGTGACTGTGATGCCGGTTGAAGGTGGTGGCTGTGGTGCCGTGGTGGTAGTGGAGGAGAAGAAATTGAGAGAGCTTTTGTGTATGTTTTGTGTGTGTACACTATGTGTTTTTTGTGGGTTTTATATGTCAGAAATATGAAGTAGGGAGGTTTGTACACATGTCAACTTTTCATTGGTTCTCCTTTGAAAGGGGACCCACAGTCAAAATGCATTATATAATACTACCTCCGTCTCAAATTTATTGTCCATATTTCTATTTTAGGATGTTTCAAAATAATTGTCCACTTTCCTTATTAAGTAAAAACTAGAGAATCTAGTGGAGGAATATTCTATTTTAGTGGCTGAAAATTAAAGTGCCCCACTTTTATTAAACTTTGTGATTTCTTACTCATGACAATAAATTTGAGACGGAGGGAGTAGTATAGATTAACATAGTAATGACTCAATTCAGTCCAGTCCATGGTTACGCATCCAAATAATCCAATCATCGACTAATTCATTACTCGGAACCTCATGACTAATCATTTCCACAAAATCTCTACATAACAGTAGCAAAAACCAAAGCAGAGATGGTGGTGATATGTTATGGTGTTAATGGGGTGATGGTTATTCTGACATATTGTTGGTGATCGGTGGTTATTATGGATGGTGATCGGTGGTTATTATGGATGGTGATGGGGATGGTTCTTGGCCGGAGTTGGTGGAAGAGATGGACGACGGTGATCGGTGGTTATAATCATTTTTGGACCAAACCCGTTTCGGTGGTTATAGGTTGATGAGGTTGTGTTTTTCTTTGGTTTGTAAAGAGAAGGAAGAAAGAATGAGGTTGTGATTTTCTTTAGTTTTTCCTGTTTTGGCTAATAAGCTTACGAAGATACAGGAATGGGTCAATGGGTATTGTGGGTGTGTTTTTTTGCCTTAGAAGATAAGTGGAAAAATATAAAAAGGAAAAAGACAGGAAAAAAACAGTATCCGGGTTGGTTATTAAGTAGTGCCTAGTTGATAAGTGTTGCATTTATTGAATTTGTTTTTGTTAATTACTCCCTCCGTCTCAAATTAATTGTCATGAGAGAGAAATTTTACACTCTGTTCCTGAGTATAAAACGGAAAGAAAAGAGATGGAGAGGAAAAAAAGGAGTGAAGTAAAGAGGAGAGTAATAAGAAATTATTTTTTTATCTTGTGTTCCTGAGTTGGAAAGAAAAGAGAAGGAAGTAACAAAAAAATAGTTTTAAAATCAACACCACTCCATTTCATCCCAATTTGGGAAGTAAATTAGGAGAGTAATTTTGATGTAATTTACTATCCTTTACTTTCCTCTCCCCTCCTAAAAAATCTCAGGAACACAATTTTTTTTACTACCATCCCAAACCTTTCCCTTTCATTCCAAAAAATAAACTCGGGAACAGAGTTAAAGTTTAATAAAAATGGGCCCCCTATAAATCTCAACCACTAAATGAGAATATACCCTTAAAATATTCTCTAGTTTTTACTTAAAAAGGAAAGTGGACAATTTTTTTGAGACATCCCAAAAAGAAAATATGGACAATAAATTTGAGACGGAGGGAGTAGTTTTTTGTTTGTATAATAACTTTGGTATTTAAAGGTACAACTAGAAACGTTATGACACAATGAATAGAATGAGATTCACAATGATACCCATGGGATGCACCAAAGAATCTTATGAGATGCACCAAAAAATCCCATGGGATTCATACTGAATCCTTTGTGATTTATCGTCTTTTTACGAATTACGTGGGATTTCTTTATGAATCCCGTGGGATTTTTCTGGACGGAAATTTTGAAAAAGAAATCGTCTTTTTACGAATCCCATGGGATTTTTACGAATCTAATTGGATTTTTTTGGACGGAAATTTTGAAAAAAAAAATCATCATTTTACGAATCCTGTGGGATTTTTCTGGACGGAAATTTTCAAAAAAAAAAATCGTCTTTTTATGAATCCCATGGGATTTTTACGAATCCCGTGGGATTTTTCTGGACGAAAATTTTGAAAAAAAAAACGTCTTTTTACGAATCCCGTGGGATTTTTTTGGACGAAATTTTGGAAAAAAAAGTTCGTCGAAAGTATATAACAATGCATATCTATAGAAAGATAATTTTTTTCTCGTCGCGATGGTGTATTTTTCGTAGCTTGAAGATTTACTGTTTGCAATATATGTTGTTTTTTTTTTAAAAAAAAGTGAAAAATAGGTTTTTATATTAAATGATCTAAAATATCAATTTTACCCTCCCTTTATTATGTTTGATTTGATCTTAGCCAGATGAATGGATGGTTGAGATTGAATTATTTGTTTTTTAATTGATACTTCTTTTGCATATATCTCACATTTTTGATGTACAATAATTAATTACAAATTGAAGTAATTAAATTTTGAATTAGAAAAATATATTATGATTAAAGAAATTTAAATGAATAAACTAGTGCATGGTTGTTTAAAAAGAGGTAAATCGCACAAAAACGTAGCATAGTTAAGGTAAATTAAAATTTTAGGTGTTTAACTTTAATTTCCTCAAACAATATTTTAGGTGTTTAACTTTAATTTCCTCAATTTAAAGTATCTAGGTTATTTTTTGTGCAATATAAGATTTTTTTTTTTTTTTTTTTTTTTTTTTTTTTTTTTTTTTTTAACTTTTCGAAAGATGTTATCGATCATAACTTTAACCGAAATGACTTTTAAATGATCAATTAAAACACAATCATCTAAAATGGTTGATAACGTTAAAATTACCAACATTTGTAATAGTCAAATTAACTTTCTTATTTTTATAGCCATGTATAAAAATATAATCAAGAACTCAGATTCAGTTGTAAAGAGATAAAGGGTGCAAATAAGTCGAGTTGCACGTAAGCTACTCAAGCTTCACTAACTTAAAAAACAAGCTTGAGCCCGAGCTTTAAATGATCCTGAACCAAACTCGAATTTCAAAAATAGCTTTCAACCCGAGCTATCAAGCTAATAAAGAAGGCTCGAAACAAGTAGAACTCAACCTCAAGCTTCTCCCGTGCTAAACGAGCCAGGAACGGCCCGGCTCGTTTAGACCCTTAAAAAAACCATCTTTGTTACTACCCTCTTTTCACATTTCTTGGACTATGAAAAATATCGTAAACTCATCACCTTTAGCGACACTTTTAACCCAAGCCTTAAACTCAAACTCACCATCCAAACACACCCAAATCATCCATGCCCAGATTATCAAATCCACATTCTGTTCAGAAACATTCATTTTAAACAGACTCATTGACACATACAGCAAATCTGGCCTTTTTAACGATGCATACAAGGTGTTCGACGAAATGCCTGAACGAAATGTATTCTCATGGAACACAGTTTTAGCAAGTTTAACGAATACGGGTCGGTTGGATGAGGCGCGAAGGGTGTTTCAGCAAATGGGTATCACTGATCAGTGTTCGTGGAATAGTATGGTGTCAGGGTTTGGGAAATATGATAGGTTTAAGGAGTCTGTTGAGTTTTTTGTACGTATGCATGGCGAGGGGTTTGTTCTTAATCAGTATTCGTATGGGAGTGTGCTTAAGTCGTGTGCGGGTTTGAGAGATTTGAGGATTGGCGTGCAGGTGCATGGGTCTGTTGTGAAGAGTCCGTATCAAGGAGATGTTTATATGGGAAGTGCGCTTATTGATATGTACGCAAAATGTGGGAATGTGGGCTGTGCGGAGAAAGTTTTTGATGGGATGGGTTTTAGGAATGTGGTGACGTGGAATAGTTTGATCACGTGTTATGAGCAGAATGGGCCGGCTAGTGAAGCTGTTTATGTGTTTAAGAAGATGATGGATGGCGGGATTGAACCTGATGAGGTTACGCTAGCGAGTGTGATCAGTGCGTGTGCGACCTTGTCGGATTTGAATTTAGGACGGGAACTTCATAACCGGGTTGTGAAATTTAACAAGTTAAGGGATGATATTGTCATATCTAACGCTTTGGTTGATATGTATGCTAAATGTAGTAAAATAGACGAAGCAAGATGGATTTTTGATACAATGCCGCTTAGAAATATTGTAAGTGAAACTTCGATTATTAGTGGTTATGCAAAGTCTGCTAATGTCAAAACTGCGCGTTCAATATTTGTTAATATGCCAGATAGGAATATAGTATCATGGAACGCGCTAATAGCTGGATACACACAGAATGGAGATAATGAAACCGCGTTAAAACTTTTTCTCAAACTAAAACAAGACAACGTCTTTCCGACACATTACACTTTTGGGAATCTTCTTGGTGCATGTGCTAACCTTGCTGATTTGAGGTTAGGACAACAAGCGCATACCCATGTCGTAAAACACGGTTTCAAATTTGAACTTGGGCCTGAAAGTGATATATTTGTAGGCAACTCGCTTATAGATATGTATGTCAAGTGTGGGTCTGTAGAAGATGGAAAACAAGTGTTTATAAAAATGGTCCATAGAGATTTGGTATCGTGGAATGCAATCATAGTCGGGTTTGCTCAAAACGGTTATGGGGTTGAGACCATTGATTTGTTTAAAGAGATGTTGGCATCTGGTGAAAAACCAGATCATGTCACAATGATCGGGTTACTTTCTGCTTGTAGCCATGCGGGTTTAGTAGATGAGGGTCGTCATTATTTTTACTCAATGAGTAAAGAATATGGGGTAGAACCAATGAGGGATCATTACGCGTGTATTGTGGATCTTCTTGGTCGAGTTGGCTGTCTTGATGAAGCCAAGAACTTAATCGACTCAATGCCAATACAACCCGATGCTGTTATATGGGGGTCTTTACTTGGTGGTTGTAAAGTACATGGTAACATGGAGTTAGGAAAGTATGTGGCGGAAAAGCTTATAGAAATAGACAGCAACAATTCCGGTCCGTATGTTTTGCTTTCAAATATGTATGCTGAACAGGGGAGTTGGGGTGATGTGAAACGAGTGAGAAAGGTTATGAAGCAACGAGGTGTTGTTAAACAACCGGGTTGTAGCTGGATTGAAATTCAGGGTAAATTTCATGTTTTTATGGTGAAAGATAAACGGCAAGCTAAAAAGAAGGAAATTTATTCGACATTGAGAAATTTATTTAAAGTAATGAAGTTGTTCGGATATGTTCCTAATGCTCGTGATTTGGAGGCAAGCGAAGAAGAGAGTTCGGATTTAAACACATTGGAACCTGAAGAACTCGACGTACCTATAGAGGTGGATGTTGCATAGTTTCGAGGTCAGTTAGAAACATTTTTGAAATACTGTAGGCTACATCTGTTGTAAACTAACCATTATTTTTGTGGAAACAACAGCAGTATACACTTATTTGGTGTATAATGTACACATGTTAATCAAATATAAACAAAACACTAATAATTGGTCATTATATTGGTCTGGTCTCATCAACAATAGGTTGCTCTGTTTTTAGCTTTGTTTCACACCGTTACTAGTTCTTTTGAAGGGTCAATTTTGTAGTAAACCTTGATAATAGACGAATAATGGTTATAGCATTGGTCCTGTGTTAGTTTGAGAGAGTCTAGAGTACCAGAATGCCACAACAGACTGCTGTCCAGCATGGCAGCACTGTTCCAGGCTCTGGTTTGGGTGCTGCTGTCTTAGTTCCTATAGTGATCGAAAAGTTTGAGTCGCGAAGCCCATACACCATAACAATACACGGATTTGTGTATACACTTAAACCAATCGTTTATATGATGACTTGCTTAGTCAGTATGTTCTTGGTCTAAATAGTCTTATTATGTCCCATTGTTTAGCTTTATTGGTATCCTTTTTCATTTCTGTTGTTTTATTAACTTTTTCCAGTCCATTATTAGCTTGCCTTAATGATTTTTGATTTGGATAACAGTGAATTCTAATGATCAATACGGAGTATATGATGACATTTTAATAATAAATGACCATGGAGAGAAAAGAAAATAGGGATTTTACGGATTTTGGTGTGTATGTACTTTGGACGACTTTTGATCCACTTAGCAGGTATGACCCATACTCATCTTAACAAATTGTTTTGTTTTGCCCTTTCACCATATTCCCAGCACAAAACATACACTGATAACGAGCAGTAGCTTATGTGCATTCCTCATTCTGAAGTTGGAAAGAATGTCCAACCTAGCTATGAATTGGAAATTTTAAAGGACAGCCTATACGTGCTTAAATGATCATATCAGCATATCACATTATATATTATAAATCAGACTATAACAAACATAGCAAAGTGGAAATGTCATACCTATGACACAGATATGATGATTTAACGAAACTGGTGCCTTGATTCAATAGGTATATCTGATCATGGTATATGATATCCACAAAGAAGTGTATAGCTTGAGTGGGTATCACCATCTTGGTGAATCCTATATCCTTTATCATAGAACAACTTTTAATGTAATCGTTGATTATCTCAGAAAGTTGTTATTCTTTTCTTTCTTATGCACTTTCTATTTTTATATTGACAATGATATGGTTCTTTTTTACCGATCAGTAAAAATGCCGTAAGTAAATGGTATTGATCATGTTTTGAAAGTGATTATGTTATATATTTTGCTTAACATAGTTAGCTGTGACAAAACAAGCTGCATCTTAAGAATGTGATAAATAAGTACTCTGTAATAAGCTGTTTGAGTGTTTGACTAGTTATTAAGTGCGAACTGATTAGATAGTTAGACTTTGTTTGCTGCTGCTGCTCCCAAACTTGTTACATAAACTTATAAAGCTCTTAATTAACACATAAATATTTTACATAGCTACTATCGTTTTCACTATACTTGAACATTAGAAATTGATTATCTGCTACTTGAAGATGTAATTATCAGATAATCACTTGCAAAAAGCAATGCCATACACGCATGGACTGATCAAACGGATGCTTCACAACTTTGTAATTACCCTGTACATCTGATGTTCTATTTTGTAATTCTCTTAGTTGACACAGTTTTAGAAAAGTCACTGCAAACCTATAAGATAAGATGTCACTTGGAAGTGGGCACTTATTTTGGGGCAAATTAAAATTAGTAAGGCGGACAATTATTCGGAGGTGGTAAAACACTTTCTATTTTCCGAAACATAAATACAACAGAGCATCTTTAAGGTGGAGATCTCAAACATTAATAAAAAAATCCAAAGATGCTAATTAGAAAATACAATAAGGAAATGAACCAAAATGGAATCCAAAATCAATCTGCCATTTATTTGGAGGATCACGATTCACGAATCGAGTCTTCATTCAGAGTCGATTGCCTGTCCTTAACCACATCTTGAATTGAGAATCAGTACGGGAAGCACATATTTCACTAACTCAGAACTCTTAACCAGATTGACCTGACCCGCTCACACTTAACAGCAAAGTTACCAGAACCTGCGGTTTTGGAAAGGTATATATACAGAAGTGACTTATTTCAGGGGCTGAAGCTTGGTTGCTTTAAAGCGGCTAGATCGTAAATATGGGCAAGGAGACCCTGAGTTCTTTAAAGAAATCAGGATGCTTTCCTGTTACAAACATGAAATCTCATCTCCCTCATGGGATTTTGTAGCGAAGGGGTGAGATGATCCTCGTGTATGAGCATGTATCACGTGGAAGTCTTGACCGCCTATTAAATGACGCCACTCTCACGTGGACGCAACGTATCAAGATATGCTTTAATGCAAGCTTAGTCCCTTTGCAGCATCAAGGCATATCTTGAGACGCGGTGTCCACGTGATAGTGACGTTATTTAATACACTGTCAAGACTTCCACGAGATGCATCCTGGTACACGAGGTTCATCTCACCTTCGTCGTGCAATATCCCATGAGAGAACTGAGATTTCATGTTGTGCCATGAAAGCATCATGAGTTATTTAAAGAATTCAGGGACTCCTTGCCCATATTTACGATCTAGATTCTTCAAAGCAATCAGACTTCGGCCCCTAGTTCCGATAACTTTGTTGTCATAAAAAGTTGTCGGTGGCTGATTTGATCTGTTCAAGTTTGATTTGAATATGTTCAAACTCCTTGAAAGAGAATGCCTTTATTTGTTGATTGCTGAAATGAGAAGCTAATTACAATTTTCGATCTGTGATGTTCAGGCAGCCATTTTCTTGCTACATTTAGACTTATCTTTTTTGTGTGGTTGGTGGGGATGAGGTGGTGGTGTTTAAATAATACTCCATATGGGAAATAGGGGGTGTTTGGGAAGTAGGATTGCTTATTTTTTTTTATGTTTTTCTGCATCATAAACAATTAATGCTTAATAAAATAACATCTCGGTGCATGTTCTCATCATGTGCCATGATCTCTTCTCCCAATCACTGACATGCCAAAAAGAAAATGTAAAGATAAAACATTTTCTTATCATGTGAAAACTATGCTTGTTGCTTTTTGGAATGAGCTGTTTTATCTAAACAACTTCATTTGCAATTAATCAGATAAGCAATCTTAAACATTCTGCAAAATGCCTTTCTTTTGTATCAAAAAGCAATAGGCAGTTTTGGTTCTAATTTATTTTCAATGGGTCAAATAGTTAAAGTATCATAAACAAAAATTGTTGTTGAGTCAACCAGACGCGACTAGTTTTGAGTCGCAAAAGTTTGCCATTTTGACCCGAACCTGTTAGGCTTGTTATCTAACCTGCCCGTTTGGTCACACGTAACATTTTTGTCTATGGATGTGGTAATCCGATTTTTAATTTTACTTTAAATAAAACTTGCAATAACCTAAAACAAGAAGAAGATAAGGTTTGGACTTTGGAGTTGGTTGCAGATAAGATTTTGCTACAACTTACCACCACTATCAATCTCGATGTTTAGTCGTTTATTTACTTTTGCTAGCATTGCTTAATTCATATGCTATGACAGCCATAGTATTTCTTAAATACACTGCAGCATAATTTTAACTCATGATGTTCAAACATAAAGCCTTCAGCTTTGTTGTGAATGTGACTAGCATACATACAAAATAACAGTAGATCTAGACTCAAAAAATGTGCAACATGCATTGATGATTTTACTATATACTTATCTACCATGTAACATTGATATGGTAAGTTCATTGGTTGAATGATTTAATCCACTTGTAGTACTTGAGGAATTACTAGTTTCTGTTGTAGCTTTTTCGTAGAAGAAACCAGGCTGCTTAGGTTGATGCAATTCACCTTCACTCCCAAACATTAGAACCACAGAAGCCATAGTTGGTCTGTCTTCTGGTCGTTGTTGAACACACAATAAACCCACATGAATCGACCGCATTACTTCTGTTAGGTTTATGGACTCATCTAAAGATGCTGCAACCAGCTCCAGTGATTTGCCTTCGTTATGGAGCCACCAGGCCTAACAATACAGAAAAACCAAATAAAGAAACCGTAAGTGTAAGAGTACAAGAGGATAAAGAGTGGTAAACTGTGACTATACTAACATGTCCGATCAGGTTGTTGCTATGTTCTTTGTGGGTGAACCCTCTGTTTCTTTTTCCAGTAACAATCTCTAACACTAGAACACCGAAGCTGAATACATCTGATTTTACTGAAAAGATACCGTCTCCCGCATACTCTGGTGCCATGTAGCCACTGCAACAAATTGATTGATTAATTTTAAGAAATTATACTAGTGGAGGGTGGGGGTTGGCGTTGCGTTTTGAAAGTGATTATGTGATATGGAATAACCAAAATCAGATAATCACCTGCAATAAAACATGTTGCATGAGATAGTGTTTGGCTGTGTTTCAGTTGCATTAAGTTGTCATAATGTAAACTAGTAGTATGACTGTTGGGGAATTTTTTGACTATTAATGAATATACGTGTAAAAATGACGCTTAATATTCGTAAGATAAAATTCAGTTTTGTTCAACTACTCTAAAATTGAATATTTGACGCCTATAAAATGAAATAACCAGTATAAGTTTCACAGCCAAACACTAGAAAATGATTATCACCTTAAATAATCACTTTCAAAGTACAACTCCAACACCAAACACCCTTTTAATAGATACATTAAAAGTGACCAAGGGTAAGTATGGAGTCTCACTATGTGCCAACCACTCTGTTTGTGTTCGCCTCCATCTCATTTCCTCCAAAGCTTCTGGCCATACCGAAATCTGATATCTTTGGGATCATATCATGGTCAAGCAAAATATTGCTGACTTTAAGATCTCTATGGATAATTCTTAGTCTAGAATCTTGATGAAGATAAAGCAGTCCCCTAGCAATCCCCTTTATAATTTGAAAACGCGTAGGCCAATCAAGTACATTACTTTGAGTTCCATCTGCATGCAGTTTACATCTGAGTTTACGTGCTATTTTCGTAAATTAAGGGGTGTTTGGGCTTACTTGTTTAAAACTGCTCATCTCCTACAACACTAAGCCCGTAACAACATGCTTATTATAAGTGCTTATATACTCTAACATAAGCAGATAAACAGTTTCAACCAAACACTCAAAACTTTTTATCTGCTTTAAAGTACTTAAATAAGCAATCCCAAACACCCTTTTGAATACGTCTTTTGTTAAGAGAACCATACCGAATATAAAAGAGTCGAGGCCTTTGTTTCTCATGTATTCATACACTAACATTCTTTCTGCTCCCTTGATGCAGCAGCCTAAGAGTTTTACGAGATTCCGGTGCTGCAACTTGGCAATAGTGATTACTTCATTCTTGAATTCATTTAGTCCTTGAGTTGAAGTCCTTGATAGCCGCTTCACTGCCACTTCCTGCCCGTTTTCAAGCACACCCTGAAAAAACAAGCTTTTGAGGTAAATATGATTTATTTTCCCTTTGCAATATGGTGAAAACATTTGTTCGTGAGGTGCATTGTGGTATGAAATTATTAGGATTAACATATCTTTTGCAAAAAAAAAAAAAATCCAACATACCTTTTCATTTATCTAGTACTTGACATTGTACTTTTTGTGTACATTTGAGTCATAAAAAATGGTTTTGTGTCCCATTTGAGTCATTTTGTAAACCGTATACTTTAACAAATTTATATATATATGAATGTAACATTTTATATCAAGTTTGAAATGCAGTCTTGAGGGGAGTTTTGGCTATATGACTCAATCTGGACACAAAGCCACATGTTGATGACTCAAAACATAGAAAAAAGTATAATGACCAAAACGGGACATATAAACAAGTGCGTTGCTATGGAGAAAACCATATATAAATAACATGCTTTCATTCTAGCAAAATTCTAGGTTATATTGTTTTTTACCTTATAAACAGGTCCAAAACCACCTTCGCCAAGCTTATTGTTTTCTGAAAAGTTGTTGGTGGCTTTACGTAATATATGGAAGTCTATCAGTGGTAGTTCTAGATCATCCTTAGAGTCTTCATTATCAGGATCATGTCCATTATCTTTCTCTAGTGTTCCTGATAAATAATGACTGTCAATCAAACTATATAAATTGAACGGTTAATAATGACCCAAGTAGTTACCTTGTTGCTTTAGCTTCCTCTTCTTGAATCGATAGAATACACACACCGAAAGTATTATGACCAATAATACGGATATTATTGGGACAATGATCTTTACTAGTCTTGCACTCGAGCTTTTACCTTTTGCTGCAGTGACCATAGTTACTCGTTAAACAGATAAATTAGATTCGTAACCAGAACAAACTGTAGGGTGAATTGTGATTTTACTGAGAGGGTGTTTGGGATTGCATACTTAGTTGCTTATTTTTGTAATCACATAAGTAGTTTCGATACAACAACTTAGCTACGTTCCTTTTTTTTACTGTGCTTATTTAGAGTAAAATAAGCAAATAAGCAGTTTATTATAACACTCAAAACAGCTAGTGCTTTAAATAAGCAGATTAGCACTTATATAAGCAATCCCAAACATCCTTCTAGAGTAATAAGCACTTTAAAATATGCAGGTTGGTGCTTAGTTCCAAGCAGATAAGCGGTTTGAAATAAACATCCTCTGATTACCTAATTCGGAGGCTGGCATTCTTATATAAAGATCCTGCCCGTTTTCCGTAAACATTCTGATATCCATCAAGTCACCGAACCATAACAAACACCCGCTTCCTTTCCCAGTTATATTCTGAGTCGTGTAAGCAGTACACGAACAGTTCCTCTTGCAAACCCTTGCACATTCATCAAGTTTCATAGTCAAATCAAACCACGACCTTTGTGTATCTGGCAACTTTATACTCGAATATTTCCTAAACCCTTCATCCGGTCCACAATTCAAAGGGGTCGAACGCTTACACCCTTGAGACCAATCTGCTACATTCCACTGGTCCGGTGACGTGGGCTCGAACCCTCTCAAACATCCACAAGCCGGTGAATTGTTAATGTTACAACTAGCAAATGAACCACATAGAGCATACCTGTCACAATTATCAGTCTGCGGAGTTGTGTATACTAACCAGTCTTTCCTACTTTCAATCCATAACAACCGTTCTAAGCTACCCGTAGGTCTAATGACCAGTCGTGTGATAACCGAGGTATTAATCAAATCAATATGGTAATAGATTTCTTTTTCATCAAGAACAAACCCAAATCTGTATATTGAATCTGGTCGCGTATTTGGTTCACCACTGAACCGAATTCCATTCCATGGACCTGCACGAAACCTGATACTGGAACCATCCCTAACGATCATTTGCGGATACCCTTGTACATCAAGCCACACCGTAAACTCACCCAAAGACGGGTCCTCCTCACTTTTCCACGACGTAAAATGCCTTTCCAGCCCAGTTACCAAATCTTTACCGAATTTCATCCCAGGAACAAACGTATCCGTTGGAAAATCAAAACTTTGCCATATGGGATCCTCCTGCGTCCCATCTAATCCATCCCGAACTACCAAGTTACCAGTATATAATAACTGACAAACCGGGTTCTTAACCGTAGTATTTCCCGACGTCCAAATAATGTCACCAGACACATTACGAATCATTAAAACTCCCTGGAGAGTGAGAGTCAGCTCACCTGAGGTGTCTGTGATCGGCGTATTCCTGTTAGCTACCCAGATAACAGTTCCTTGTGATACACTTTTATACCATATTCCAACGTATCGGTTAGTAGAATTCTTGGGACTAAAGAATCCAAGCTCAAAAGTGTCTTGGTTCGAAACAATGGTTTCGCCATCTTTTATAGTTTGGTTTGCTGATATGGTGTCAACTGCTGTTGTACATGTGATCACTAAACATAGTACAACAGCAATGCAAAGCCATATCATGGTAAGCTGTTGTTTCTTCATCATAAGTTTTGTTGAATTAGTTCATGAAAATGTTCTTTATGTGTTGAAATTATTGGTTAATAATGCTTTATGTTTGAATATTGATATGTTTTGTTGATTGGAATGTTGACTAATTGTGTTGAAGTACTTTTGAAATTGACCAATTATGAAGTGTCTTTTTGGGGTGTTGTATAATCAATCATTCACATTAAAATCAGTTGCAACTTGCATTATTTCATTAAAACTAGCATACCGACCTAGTTGAATTTTGGAATAGTATTTGTAAGTCAAGTCAACTTTGTGAAAATGTGGTTTGTGATGGGTAACATGGTGAAATAAATGAGTTGATACATAGTCGTCTTTGTGATAGAACTAAAAATCATAGTTACCACCCTACATGTAACAAGTGTTGTCTTTTGAAGGTGGACAGTGTTGTCTTTCGTAGGCGCGCGAAGTGGGCGATCACCCCGGGCCTCCGAGTTTTGAGAGCCTCAAATTTGTGGACACAAAAAGGTATATATGGTGAAAAATAAAGGCGAAAATGCATTTTCGTAGTCCAAGATTTTGGTTAACATAAAGTTCGAGTACCATAAACTGTTAAAGGTCGAGCATAGTATTCTATAATTATTTAACTCGTAAATAAGAGCCAATTTTAGGGCCTTATATTCAATTTTCGCCCAGGGTCTTCAAAAACTCGAAGGCAGCCCAATTCTTAGTACGAGTCATAATGTAGGGTGATAGGTCAAGTTCATGAGAAGATTGTGTAACATAGACCCGACTTTTAGAGAAGCTCCAACATTAACGGGTCAAACAAGTTGTATCTCGTATATAATACCAAAGTATTATAGGGTCAAAAAAATACATAGAAAGTTCCCATTAAGCCTTTTTTGTTTTGGAGTTTTATATAATGTTGCAAAATTGACTACCGAAACAATACAACCAATTTTGTTACTTTTCTTGCTAGCTATAAATGTAGTTGCTGTTTAAAGTAACGTGCACTTTCATTTTTATTTAAACAAGTCGCCATTAAAGACCAACGAGTTATGGTGGGAACATACATATATTGGTCGTTTGTTTGCTATCACAATCCCTCTTTGTTTCATACCGGCAACATTATCAATAAGGGACAGATGTGATGTTTGGTGTCGACATATGAGTAAACAAATATATCATCACTTGCATTATAAACTTTATAAATATAAAAATGCTATTGGATAAATCTTGACTACATAAAATGAATATGTACGTTTCATTATGTATCTTGCAATCTATTTTGCTTCTTAAAGTAGATGTGGACTCATCCAAAAGTTTTAACATGGTCAACTTGATTAATTTTAGTTTATATACATTTTGATGTGATTGTTTTGTGTCGACACATGAGTACACAAAAATATCATTAGTTGCATTATACATTTCAATTATAAAAAATGTTTGCCGCAATTTATTCATACCCTCTAAAATCACTTGGAGTGATGATTTGCACACTCTACAAATTTATTTGCACACTCCAATTAATAATATTGACATTTATACCTTTACAATGACTTGTGATACCTCCCCTTGATTAGTAAATAAATAAATAAATGAAAATGAAAGATTTGTTACTGTATTTGAAATGTATTATTATGTGAAATGTTTTATTATGAGGTAAGGTTTTAAAGTTCGACAAGACAAATTATTAAAAGACAAAAAAGTATGAGATGTACTTGGATTAGCCTAAAGTTTTGAAGTATATTATTTGGTTGGGTAAGGTTATAAAATTTGACGCAATAAAAGTATTAAAAAACAAAAAATAAGAAACATAAAATGATAAATAATTGTCTTTGTCTTGTCAATAAGGGAGGTGAAAAAATCGAGAGATTAAAGGGTATAAAACTTAGGTTTCATACTTTCATGAATTCTGTTGCAATCTACTAGTATTATGCATCTTAAAGTAAGGGTGGACTCATCCAAAAGTTTTAATATGGCCAACTTGATTAATTTTTGTTTATATGCAAATTGCATGCGAGTCTCGTATGACATCTGTGTGAATTGAGACGGAGCTTGAGTAATGTTATTGGAATGAACGAAATGTAGTCGTCAAGGGCGGAGCTAATAAGAGACCGGGAAGGGTCCCGGCCCCCTAGGCCTAAGCTCTTTAATGTATTTTTTCACGATTTCATGTGTTAAATTTTATTTTTTCCATTTCGGCCCTCCCTTCTAATGGTCTTCCGGAAAAAAAAAAAAAAAAAAAATGTTTCGGCCCTCCCAAGAAATTTTTTCTAACTCCGCCATTGGTAGTCGTAATAATTTTAAAGGGGCCAAGCCTATAAATTATTTTACATTTATGCTATTTTTTTAAATATAATATACAAATTTACAAAAAATAAAGATCAACTATCCTAGATTTGAGGGTCACAACCTCCTCTTGCCCCTAATAAGCTCCGTCGATGTTTGTGATTCTTTGTGGCGATACCACAGGGCCATCGTATTCATACTATGATTACCATGACTATTTAAGAGCTGATTACAAAAGTTATTGTGGTTCGGATACAATTGCATTTTTCGTCCTTGTATTTCATTAGTTACATCACGTGTTTTGTGGTTGTCCACTATTGAGAGACTGATCTTTTGACTGTTAGGTGTATTTGTTGAAACTAACAGTACCACTTGGTAGTAATAGTCTAATTTATAAAAGTGTTTGATAAGGTGGTTGTAATTGTAATTTTAATGTGTAAAATGATGTAATGTTAAATACTAAATGCTAAACGCTAAATGCTTATTCAAAGAGCATCGAGAAACTAGCGTTTTTATAATTTTATAAATGCAATATGCTTTCTTCCAAACGAGCTTTGTAATAATAATGCTAAATGTTAAATACTATTGTAATTGCTTTAAAATGCTCTCAAAAGTTGCCTGCCAAACACCCATGGTATGTATGTTTTATGCCTTTTTTTCACCTTTTTCATCTTCAACCTTAATCGCCATTTCTAACAAAAAATAAAATTATAGTAACTATTAAGAGTGCTAAATCAAACTCAAAATCACCAAATCAAAATCACATTAAGGGAGTGCTTCTTTTTTTCCCTTAGCTAAGAGATACCATTTAATATTATTACTTTTTAGGTGGGGCATATAAAAATCCCTTAAATAGTGTGTATGCACAAGATTTTATTTATCTGTCCTCCTAATTAAGACTAGAAAGGTGCCCGCGCGATGCGGGGGCGGATTGTTGGGGTGAAGATGAGGGAGGTGGGGTGGTGGAAAGTGGTTGTTGGGGTGGTTGTTGAGGTGGTTATAAATTGTTGGGGTGGTTGTGGTTATAAATTATTGGGGGTGATTGTTAAGGGTGGTTGTTTCCATAATTAGTAAGTAAAAGTCTGAATTTTTAAGCCTTTCTAATTATAAAATAGTCCCAAATACATTATATAATAGTATAGATATAGATTATATATAAAAGTGGACCCATATGAATCCTTAACCAAGCAAAAAAAAACACTCCGTTAGCCGCTGACCTCCCAACGCCAATAATGCCTATACTTTTGATGGGCCTGGCCCAAATACAAAATTTACTTATTTAGCCCAATCCCACTACTAACTAACCCGACCCAATTGGAACTATATATAACCTACACCTGATTGATTCAGTATATTGTTGTTAATCCGTTCATCTTGTTAAACAAAATCTCAGGTATTACTATTACCTACTCCTACTGTTCATTATATATATTTATAGATTTAGTGTTTATTATTTTATGCACACCGACTGTTTGATAAAATTCCCCAATACTGTTTGTTAGAATTAGGGGGTATTTAGGATTGCTTATTGTTTATAAAGTTAGTTATTAGTTAGTTAGAGTAGTACCGGTTAAAGGCTCAAGTAGTTAAGTGAGCCGAAGTGAGAGTAGTACCGGTTTGGGTGACCGACCGGGAAGTCCGCACTTGGGAACCACAAGCTCTAATGATATCAGGCGAATCGGGAATAGGAGTGGGGTTATCCCCTAAGGAGAGGCGGTATCTCTGCCCGAGGATGCGACACTAACTCGAGCCAACAACTAACATCTAACATCTAACAACTAACCCCCGTTCAAAAAAAAAAAAAAAGTTAGTTAGAGTTAAAGGGTGTTTTGGATGCTTATTAGTTCTGCTTATAAGCAGCAGCTTAAGATATAAGCAGCTCAGGAAATAGTGTCTGGATATGCTTATGCCGTAAAAAATGCTATTAGACCCCCAAAATAGAAGAAGAATAATTGCTTAGAGGGTGTTTGTTTAAGCTTATATGTGGGCTTATGAGCTTATTTGATTTCGGCTTATATTTAATAAGCTTCAATTTTTCAGCTTATTTTATGATTTTTGGGCTTATATAAGTTTATCATATTATAATAAACTTATATAAGCCCACAAGCCTCAAAATAAGCCATAAAATTGGGGCTTATGAAATATAAGCCGAAACACAAATAAGCTTAAACAAACACCCCCTTAGATAGTCAAGGGTTATAAGCAAGTCGAGCCCGTTTAATAGAAAACTACTTATTGTACTGTTAAATAAACGGATTAGCATAAACAATAAGCAATTTCAGACGCCCTATTAGCTGTAGTTTTTCCCTTTTCATTCTACGTATAATTTGTACAAGTAATGAACATATCATAAGCGTTATCCAATATTGGATTCCAATCAGTAAAAACGGCATATTTGCTTTTTCAAATGCAATGAGGTTAGAAGCTGGTTAAGTAAGCTATCCCAGTATCCACTAAAACTGAAAACATGATGACTGATAAAAGTTGAAGCCTTTTAATGTCTTCACTTAGATCTGAATGATGTAATATATGCTCGAATCAACTCGTTTGATAATCAGGTATGGTAACAAAATCGCTACTATTAACAGCACCCATTCTTGCTGTCTAATAATCTGCTAATGGTTTGCTCGTGATATCTTCAGCTTGTACATTTTGATTACGAGTGCCTGATGCATTTTCGGTAATAATTTGAGGGGAAAAAAAAAAAAAAAAAAAAAAAAAAAAAAAAAAAAAAAAAAAAAAAAAAAAAGGCTGATTACAAGTACCTAATGCTTTAATTCTCGACAATTTACTGAATAATTGGGGTTGTAGGTTTATGCACGTGGTTGAGATTTGTTAGACCGTTAGACTGGTGTTTAGTGTTCACTAATAATAAAATTCTTCACTGATATGCAAATTGCATGACGGGTTTCTGCAATCATATTCATGGGTGGGTATTGCGATGATAACTTAAATGTTTGTGTCATTACTAGTGATTTGTGATTATTAACTAGTTTTTGTAGTATGGTTGTGATTACTCATAGTTGGCTGCAGGCCTGCAGCTTTTGGTAAATTTGTTTCTTATATATTTGAAAGCCTATAAGGAGTGATCATGTTGCCGATCTTATAAAGAGTTAAACATTACGAGATACGAAATTGCCATTGAAGAGATGTTTTAACTTGTTAGTATTAAAATTCATTTTAAAATTGAAATAAATAATACACACCAACCTGACCCCTTTTTTAAACTAGCACATCTGACCCAAAACCTGTTCACTTTTAGACATGTACTGGTACATTTTGCTGTCTTTCGGAATCAGTACACTTGTGCTACTTGGACATTTGATCGTTCTGTTTGTTAATATTGATGGTGTAGAGGAAGACATTTAAGCATTTGTTACAGTTCAGTTTTTTAATCTTTCTACACTTGCAACTACTCATAATTTGTTAAAATTATACGCGTTCTAAATTATGCAAAAAGGTCCCATCGTGTCACTTTGATACCTTATACCTTGCCTATACCATCTTTCGCTAAACCTGTGCTTCCTTCTAATTATGTTGGGTAGAAACAACTTAAGTTGGATCAATGTATCTTGTAGGTGTTATTTGCTTGTGTTGTATGTTGTTTCAGTAAGTTCGTGTATTAATAGTTCATTCAGTCTCTATATGTTATTTGGATATACTGATGGCTAGTGCATCATTTGGCTTAAAGTCATTCCCATTAGCTGTCTCTGATAACTTCGAATTTGATTGACAGATTTTATCATACGATTCTACAACCAAAATCTTTAGATCCTCAAGGAGCCGATATTATTTCATTGAAGCAATGAAGGAAGACGAAGTAAACAGATGTCAGATACAAGAATGGTACCCGAGATTCAAATCCTCAACCATAAAAACCATAATTCACGAGCTTCCCGAATCCTTCGTCCAGTATCTTCTCGATGATTCTGGCCCGTTCCTTCTTCCACTCTCTAACGACGATGCATTACCCAACAGAATCCACAATCCGTTAGATGAAGAAGATTACACTATCTCAGAACAACAATCCGATAGCGAATCAGAACCATCTTCACCACAACAACCACCACCTTCTTTTCCAGAACTCGAATCACAAATCAACCAATCTATCGAAACCCTAGGTGGGTCCATCTTCCCCAAGCTCAACTGGAGTTCTCCTAAAGACTCCGCTTGGATTAGCCCAAACGGAAGTCTCAAATGCACTTCTTTTAGCGAAATCACACTCTTACTTAAATCATCCGATTCATTAGTTCATGATCTTTGTCACGCTTATGATTCCTGCGCCGACAGTAATTTAGCCAGGCCCGATAAGTTCGTCATCGCCCTTCGGAAATGGTGCCCAAATCTTCACCCCGAGATGGAATTCAGGTGCTTTGTACGCAACCGTAAACTAATTGGAATATCCCAACGGGAAGTTACCGGATTTTACCCGGTTTTGATTGAGGAGAAAGATAAACTGGAAACGGAAATTAGAAAGTTTTATACGGATAAAGTGAGTATGAAATTCGATTCAGAAAGTTACACGTTTGATGTTTATGTTCAAAAGGATGGGAAAGTTAAGGTTTTTGACTTTAATCCGTGGTGTGAGGTTACATTACCATTGATGTTTACATGGGAGGAACTGGAGTCTGAGGAGCTGATGCAGGACCCCGAGTTTAGAATTGTGGATAGTCAATTGGGAGTGAGGCCGGGTTTGAAAACTGCGGTTCCTTATGATTATTTGGATACAAGTGAAGGAAGTGGTTGGGACCAGTTTATGAAAAATGCTGATGAGGAGTTACGGAAGCAGACACGGTCAGCTGGTGCTTAGCAATTGTGTTGGTCTCGAGTTTATTTCATCGTTCTCCAAGTTAAGGTTCATTTTAATGTTTTACTTATTGGTTTCGGTTATAGCTATGTTGGAGAACTGTAAGTTAGTGTATTACTTTGAGACTTATTCAAACAAACAGACTTATTCGGTACTGTCGTTAGGTGTGTTTGATTCTGTCATTAAGTCCATGTCTTATGAGGATAGTTGTTATCTTATGTCATTGCAATTAACATCTCATTTACAATTTAATATATTTACTTTGACCACATTTATATAGTTTAACAAATAAGATCCTGGTTTCTTTCATCGTCGGCATAGATAGCTTGACTTAGAATTATTCTTTCATTCAGACCGTAGCGGGCTTGTATCCTGGTCTTTGTAGTAGTATGTCAAGTCTCATATTGGTGCTGGAATTATTTAATGTAATTATGTTTCACATAGTATCTTAAGACACAGTAAATGTTTGGTTTGAAGCTTGCTACATATGTGATTGTTGTGTTGTTTTAGTTTAGGCACGTTAGTTTCCTGTAATATATGTTATTAGCCTAGTCATAAAGCCAGTTACATGTATTATATCAAGTACTAATAATGAAAGTTCAATATGATAGATTATTTTAGGTTGCGTTTGTTTTTCAGATATTTTATGTCTAATCTGCTAAATCTTGTCTGCGAGTGCGAGGACGAGGTCGAGGTGGATCTGAAGTCTTTAAAATACAAGTGATAATAAGAAGGAAAAAAAAATGATCTACAAAAGTAAAGGAAAAAAGTCATTTTAAACACAAATTTATTCATTTCATCTTCTCGCTTGCAGGCATAAGAGGAAAAAGCAAACGTGTTTTTTTTTTTCATTTCCTCTTTCCGCCTGCGGACATAAGAGGAAATACAAACGCACTTTTTTTATTTGCTCTTCCCGCTCACAGGCAAAAAATAAATAAATAAAAGAAAAATAAATGTTTCTTTTAAAAACAGACACTGCCCAGTGTGCAATTATCGTTGAAGTACGAGTTTATACAGATCACTCATTAATACTTTTTTTAAGCTGTTTTTTGAATTATTAACGAGATATTGATATCATAGCTGTTAAGATCTCGATCTAGCTCTTAAGATCTTCCGATCTTACGATCCCGTTAAGAAAAAACGAGTCGATCCTTCGTAGGATCTTAAATAGCATAGGATCTTAAGTATGATCTCGATCTTACCATAAGATCGTAAGATCTCGATCCGATTCGATCCTACTTCCCTTAATTTAACTAACTAATAAACTATAAATGAATGAATTTTGTTAAATTAAAACAATATATCAAGCGTTAATTACTGTAAATGTCTAATAAGATCAAGATATATAGATTTTTTGATTAAAAGATTCAGCGTCCTTAATTAACGATTAGATAGTTTTGTATTTTAGAGTATTACGCGTCGCATTCTCATATTACTATAACTTTCATAACTCATTTTTCTTCTCTAATTTGTTATACAATCATTTTTGAATACGAATTACTAGAAAAATAAGATTTTTAGACATTTAAGTAGGATCGTAGGATCTCGATCCGATCCTACGATCTCGATCTTGCAAAGACAAAAACGATCTCACGTGAGATCGCGATCTTGACAGCCTTGATTGATATAATTACTTAATGACACTGTTTTGCATGTTTAAAAGTTAAAACATTCGAAAACAATTCCATTTGATGTTTGGACTTCTTTGACTTGTTTCTTATAACTAAGGGTGAGCAAACGGACCGGATCGACCGGATCGACCGACAAAACCGACCGGACCGAACCGGACCGGACCGGACCGACCACATTCGGTCCGGTCCTCGGTCTAGTCTTTTTGGCTAATTCGGTCCCCGGTCCGGTCGGTCCGGTCCGGACCGACCAAAAAACCGAAAAAACGTGCCAAAATATGTCTAATTGGACCGGACCGACCGGACCGGACCGAACCGGACAGAGACCGGACCGACCACATTCGGTCCGGTCTCGGTCTATGGTTTTTCCGGTTCTCGGTCCTCGGTCCGGTCCGGTCTTGGCCGGTCCGGTCCGGTTTTTGGACCATGCTCACCCCTACTTATAACAGACTCTTTTTACTCATTAAAAATCATACACTTTATATAAATGCATTTTAGATTAAGACTGATGATTTTAATGCCTAACAATTAACAAATATGTCTAAAAGTATCTAATAACAAGATTTGGAAATATGTTAAGATCAAAGGTGAATGTTTGAAAGAGAAGTGACAAAAACATGTGTCAAGTAATACATGAATTAGACATGTTTTTAGTCATGCGTTTTAGGTGTTCATATCATTTGCTCTTAAATAAACACCAATGCACCTTCATCCTAAGAGCACTAGGTATGGTGGCTGAGGCCAAAAGAAAAAAGGTATGTCAAGTTATGCCACCTCAGCATTTACCTTTATTTAATTCTTTTATCACTCACAGTCTCACACACCATAAAACCTCCTCATTAATCACTCAAGCTAAAATCATGTCCCACCATAATCGATTAAAACACAAAAACCAATTAAAAATAAACTAAAAATACCCACTTTTGGTGTAAGCCATTGGTTTTACTTGTACAATGAGGCAAGAGAAAAGAGTGTGAATGTATGATGGCTTGGTTTTGGCTTAAGAGAAAAATATCATGTTGACTTGTTGATTTGGCGTAGGTGGAATGTGACCACACCCGGGCCCCGGGCCATGTAATAGGCCAAAAACTCAACAAGTAGTATTTTATTATACAATTAAAATATTGCCCCCATGAAGATAACAAGAAGAAGATTTAATAGTAAACAAATATGAATATCTTCAAATTTTGTCAAATAGCAATGCCACACTTTTCTTTGTATGTTTGGTCTATTCGTAATTTCACCTAACCAATTTCATTGGAATTTCCCCTACAAAGAAGCATCATTCCCTCCTACCTTTTGTAACAGAAATAAGACTTGGTCCTCACAATTGGAAAATGACATATGACAACAATATATTTATTTAAAAAAAAAAAATGTATATATGTTTATAAAGTTTGTGCCAAAAACTTTTCCAATTATAGTATACAACAACAACGATACCCAATTCGAACGTAGAGGAGGTATGGAGAAGGTACGATGTAGACAGTCACGCCTCTACCCAAAAGTAGAGGGGCTGCTTCCAAAAAGACCTCTAGCAAATGCGCTTTTCAATTATAGTATGTTATTAGCTAATAGAAAGATTTTATGAGTGATTTTTTTTTTTTTTTTTTTTTAACATGTAACACCATTTTTACCTGACATGTACATGTTGCATACATCATAACATTTGTTACGTTACTATTAATATATCCTAGTCGACATTGTCCTACCAAATGGTCAATTCCAAAAGCAAGCACCCTCCCCTTTCCATGAATATGCACTCATGGAATTGGTCAGATTCCACTTCATATATATAAATAATCCATACATCAATTCTCTTCATCACAAAAACAACATTCAACAACTTCTATTCCCTATAAATATATCTTTAAATTCCAATGGCTGCATCTAAGACACAACTAGAATTTCATGATCATTTACCTTTGATAGAAGAAAAGCTAGGCGGAGACGGTCTCATAGGCGAATTATGCAAAGGGTTTGAGCTTTTAATGGACGCGAATAAAGGGGTGATCACATTCGATAGCTTGAAGAATAACGCATCGTTTTTGGGCCTCCAAGACTTGAGTGATGACGATTTAATGAGCATGCTAAAGGAAGGTGATTATGATGGCGATGGCGCGTTAAATCAAATGGAATTTTGTGTTCTTATGTTTAGATTAAGTCCTGAATTGATGGATCAATCCGAGTTTTTGTTGGAAGAAGCTCTTGAACAAGAGTTTAAGAATTCATATCAGTAGTTGTTTTTTTATTCTTATATGGTTTTTCTAAACCAATCTGAATTTTTTTTGTACTTGTTAATCTTTACAGATTGATTGAAGTTCTATATAAATTATGAGTAATATATGCGATTTAATAGTTCGTTTTTATGGTTGAATTGTTTGTAAAAATTGAAGTTTGTTCATGGATTTGAATCAAAGGTAATTGTAATTCTAATCAAAGGCAATTGTAACAAAATGAATCTAAAAAGGTATAGAGACAAACAGGATTGTGAGGCAATACTAACTATTAAGTATCAACCTAAAGATTATATATCCAATTCACACACAGACTGATATATGCTCATTTTCTCTCTTAAAATCAACCACTCGTTTTACCATATGTTCCAACAGAGGCGGACCCGGAACATATAGCAGCCACCGGGTGCAAATAAAAAAGTTTAGAAGATTTACGAAGTTATCAAGTTCATTTTTGAAAAATCGAGATTTTTGACAAAATTTACACTATGAATAAAATCCATGGGGTTCCCATGAACCCTCGGGAACCCCCTAGGTCCGCCCCTGTGTTCCAACATTTTGTTAGCCATAACTCTAGCCATATTTGTTACGGAAGGAAGGTGAACGTAAAGTTCTTAGAAACCACAAAAAAAAAAAAAAAAAAAAAAAAAAAAAAAAAAAAAAAAAAAAAAGTTTTACGCGATAAGGTGAGGTTCCCACCCGACGTGTTCTCTTAGTCATATTTGTTACACAAATTATTCGTCTTCTGAAATATAGTTTGCGTTTATGGTTGTATAACCATTTTTGTAACAAAGGGGTGTTGAAAAAAACAAAGTCGAGCTATAAAACCACAAGACGCATTTTACTTTATCGATGATCATCTTCTTTATTGATGACATAGAATCGAAAGAGAAAAAAACTTAAAATAAGAAAATGAATACACTCGAGTTTTCTGTTTGTTAAGAGAATCTAGTGATATCGACTCGTTTACAAGTTGGCAGTTTGTTGTAGCAAGTAGTAGATATTTTGGTTCTTGAAAATTTCCAGCCCATTCACAAACTCATAGTCGCCTAGGCCCACCACTTACATATTCAACACGCCTCACTAATTGTTTAGCTAATAGTCTAATACGGAGTAAAAATAACTACTATATTTTTAGCAACAATTATTTTCACAACCACTTTTTACAATACCAAATTTCAAATTAAAAAAAAAAAAAAAAAAAAAAATCGCAAGACTTGCGGACTATCTGAGATAATCTTTTATATAATAAAAGAATTACATCATTTCGGAGTGTTTTTGTAAATTCCTTCTTATTAAAAAAATTGGACTAATAGGAGAACTCGATTTTGCTACGTAAGCGAAATCGAGCAATATAATTGGTCAATAGAAAGTCAAAATTAAATTGATTTTGGTCAAACTTAATAAATTTGGTTAAGAAAAAAAATGCATAAAAATATTGGTGTCAAATTTATGAAAACAAACACTTAAAAAAAGAGAAAGTAATTAATAAAACTTTAGTGGTTGAATTTTAAATAATTTATACAGAGCAAAGTGTCAAATTACAAGTTTTCATGTTTTTTAATAACTTTAGGAAAAAACAAATAACCCCCTACACTTTATACCCCTATAATTTATAATATTAACTCTATTTAAAATTACATAAGTATTAATATTAGTTTTTAGACTTTCATCTATTAAAATTATAAAATTTGGTAAATATGCGAATTAGTTTTAATATACATTTAATATTTTTTTAAACTAATGTTAATTTTAGACTTTCATCCATTAAAATAATTTTTTAAATAAGGACAAATTTATGCGTACACGGGTTTGAAATACGGTTAAATTATTAGTAACGAGAATATAAATATCAAATGGTAAACACGAGTTACTATAATATGAAAATAATTATATACGGTTCTACTTATAATAACGACCCATGAAATTGTTATTTAAAATTTATATATGGATATCCATAAAAACTTTACGGAGCATATTTTAACTTCATCAACACTCATTATGTGCTACTAACTTGTACATTTTGTACAACATGATATTAATAGTTAAAGTTAAACAACAACATCAACTTCAACCTCAAAATGTTTGTCAGTTAAAAACGTTATACAAAGCTAATTATTAAAAAAAATCACATGGGTTAGATAGTCATGTTTAATATAAAAGGTGTTTTCCTTAAATTATAAAAAAAATGCACGCATCACAATCCTTATTTGATAACAATCACCTCCTAAATCAAAAATAAGAAAAACTACGTAGGCAATAACTTAACTTTATTCATTGACGTGATGTTTCATCAAAAATAAATAAATAAATAAAATAAAAACGTAATAGTTGGCCATTGTAAAAGAATTAAAAGTATGTATATGAGAATTATTCAGCAAGAATATATAGTTTTTAATCAGGTTATTACGTTACTATACTGTGATAATGTTATTGAGTTGGTAATCACGGATTCAAGATACAACCATTATTCTATACTCATGATTTATGTGTAAACCTCTTTTTGCTTCTGAATAGAATTCGAAAGAGACATCAACAGAACTTTGGCTTATCCCTTATCTAGATAATAGTTTTTAGTAACCTTTTTATGGTTTAACTTTTTTGTTATACACACCAACTTTTAGTAATTTTTTTTTTTTTTTTTTTTTTTTTTTTTTTTTTTACATTTTATTGAAAACTTCTACACTTAATATTTGTGTTTTTACTATAAAGACACTAAGCTATGATAGAATTAGTTGTGAGTTCAAGAGTTTTTTACTAAGCTTCTAAAAAAAGCATATAGCTTTATCATAAACTTATTGTGATGTGATAATTGAATAAGCAGCACCTTTAATAAGCATAACCAAACACCCCTTTAGTTATAATATGAAGTTTTCTTATTTGATGTTATGACTGACTTTGTTGTTATTTTTACTATAATGCAACATGTTAGTGGTTTTTTCAGTTTTATGATCTTATTGCACACACTAAAGTGTTATGCAATTTGTTGTGTGCGTTTTTTAGAGGAAGATTAAGTATTAACACATAATTGTCGTGAAATGATTTTCTACGCCGGCTCAATGTATGAATGTATATTGTATAATTAAGTTGAGTTGTTGATTTATATAATACATGAATGTATTTTAATGTACCAAAGATGTGTTTTAGTGCTATATGGGGAATTTTATGGTAGGAATTCTTTTCGGAGTGTAATTTGTATTTGAATGAGTTAATGAAACTTAGAAGGTGTTTGCTGTTATTGATAACACTATGGGTGTCAACCAATGGTCTAAAATATGGGTGTCTTTTACCTTGATAATTTAGGCTATTGTGAAGAAAGTTGCACCAAAGTGAAAGGTCGGTAAAGATTCAAACAATCCTAAAAGACTTGCGAATGTAGTATTTGTCATTTTTTTCATGCGTTTATAATTTACATAACATATTTTTTTGTTTCTCTTTATGTAATAAAAAAACTATAGTGTAAGCATCTATGTTAATTTGGTAATTGTATGATCAAATATGAGAAGTAAATAGTACAAACTTATGAAAATACAATTTTCTAAACAAAAAGGTACATTAGTAAACATAATATGATGGTTATTCATAATCAAGGAAATGAATCAATCTTCAAAGCTATCTAAATATGCTATATATTTTAACGAAAATATAAGTAAAAAAAATACCACAATTACAAAACATGCACATTGTAAATTGATAGCACGAGTTTGAAAAACTAAAAGCATATATCACTAACATCTCATGCAAGTCAAGTATCATCATGTGATTTTGCTTGAGTAATAAAATATAAATTTTAATTCAAAAGCATTCTCTTAAAATAATAGGTAGATTATAACATATACATATGATTTTTTATTTTTTGTCCACCAAGTAAAACCATTTGAAACATGTTAAGTGGTTAATTTCTTAATCGATAATAATATATAATCAAAGCGAAATTTTAAAAACCCTGTGCTTGCACAGGTATTATAACTAATTGATAACAAATTGAATTCGGTTGAGTTACTTAGGGTATAGAGGTTTCACGAGTTGATTGATAAATAAGGTTTTGCTTGAGAGTTGTGGTTGATGATTATTCTATATTAGTATGCATGTTTATAGGGGTGGCAATTCGGGTCGGGTTCGGGTAAGCGGGTTCGGTTTGTCAGGTTGGTGGGTCAGAAAACCCCAACTCAAACCTGACCCATTTAAATCATCGTGTTAGCTACGGCAACCCTAACCTGTTTACACGTAACCCGAACCTGACACATTTAACCCGTATATATACTTGGGTTGACGGGTTAAATAGGTTACACGGGTTGAATATGTTAAACGGGTTTCGGGTTGACCCATTTAACCTGTTTTATATACAAAAGTTAGCACATTACACGAGTTAAACAGATTAAATGGGTTAGCGGGTCGACCCGTTTAACCTATTTAATCCGTATAATTAAATATAAATAATTTTTATTTAAGAAAAAAAAATCTTAAATAGGTTGACGGGTCGACACGTTTATTTTATTCACAACCCGAATTTGTCCTGTTTAATAAATGGGTTAGATATGTCGACCCAAACCTGACCCAAAATATATTTAGCTCAACCCGAATCTGTTAAGTTTCGTGTCGATTTCATGTCGGGTTTCGTGTCGGGTCAGAAATTGCCACCCATACATGTTCATTTGCTAGATCTTTTAGTTAATTAGAAAAAACTGATTTTCGAGTGTTCGAAATTCAATCTTGCTGTTTTATAAAGTTCGCAAATAGTCCACAAGAAGACTAAATTGTAAGTTTTTTTTTTTTTTTTTTTTTTTTTTTTTTTTTTTTTTTTTTTTTTTTTTAAATTGGTTGTGAAATGAGTATTTTTATGACCTTTATTTAACTATTGTGACTAATTATGTAACTCGTTTGTATAAACACACATTACTCGTTTCCGTGAAGTACTAAAAAACGTTAGAAAATATGTACATTAAACTTAAAGACATGTAAATTAAGGTAACATTTGATAACAAAAATAGATAGAATACGGACTACCCGCACTACATTGTATAATCTTGAACAAAAGATAGTGAAGTTCACGACACTTAAAGTTAATATTTACCTTTTGATGAGACATTTCAATACCGAAATCAAAGGTGTTGAAAACTTTTCATTCAAACTAAATTAAATACATTATATTAAGTTTGAAAACTTGATCTTCTAATGCCAAATAGTTTATGCATGCTTTTATTAAAGGGCAAAATTCATAAAAATGCAATCAATCAGTAATTTTTTGTTTTGCTGTGTAGTTATTTTTATTTTTTCTTATTGTATACATCATATTTTTGAATTTCTTCTATTGTATGTATTTTGAGATAATTTTAACCCTTTTTACTTATCTCCTATTAACAGGTATGAGCAAAATGGTTATAACATACATACAAAGAAAACAATTGGCAAATTAGTTACATTTTTCGTGCCCTTTATCCTTTATTAAACTAAGACAAATGTCTATAAAGATGTCAATTTTCATGGATCTGTTTAGAGTAGTTCAGAGGCTCTTTCGAACATCACTTAGAGTAGTTCAAATATTGTCAAAAGAGTAGGAAGTGAATTTTGATTTGTCACCAATGTGAACTAATTGATCACATGGTCACAAGTACTACATTAGAGTCAAATGTTCACAAAGTCAAGTTGATGTCTTCCTTATTAAATATTTTGCATCAATGTAATTTGGTTTAGATTGACATTTTGCCTCCTATCAATACGATGCAACTATTTGGAAGAGAAATAAATGATAAATCTAGAAAACATGTCTAACTTATGCCTGAAATTATTTGACAATATAAAGTTTTTTGGTTCATAAAAACTGAGTCGTTGGTGCAACGGACCAACATATCAATGACATGTATGCTTATGCACAAAACTAAACATACTTTCACAAGGTTGAAGGCGAAACTGCGAAAGTGGTGGGCGGTGGGGACGCCAAGCACCCTTGCATGTTACATTCTAAAATGTGTGTGCGCGAAGGATATATTTTGTTAAGAAAGTAGTTACTCGTCGTGACAAAATTATTGCAAGATAAAAGTGATAAAATAGCGATCAAGAATGAAAACTAACATGAGATAAAATTTGTGAGATATGAGGTATAGATCCTAAACATTTGCCGTTCAAGAAAAATGAAAACTAAAGGGAAGCTAACTAATAATGCGATGCTCTTATCGTGACAAAAACGTCTATCACAACACAAAATGATTGGTAGTTGATGACATCATCCTCACATGATATCCCAAGGGCCCCACATATCTTCATATCCCCAAGTACCTTCCAACAAAGCCATGTCCAATGTTGTTCATAAATACTGAAATTAGTGGTTGTTGTTCATTTGTTTAACTCTCTCAACTCAAGAGTGGATTCGGCTACTAAAGTGTACATTGTGTAAGTTCATCATCTACATTTCAATTCAGTTAAGTAGCAAATTATTCTATTATGTTTTGAGTTATTAGCTTAGTATTATTACAAGCTATTCTACTTAGTACTTTTTTAATATTTTGACTCAAATGTACACGGCCTAACCTGATTAGCCCGTCTAGCCACCCCTAGATGTTAAAGTTTAAGTATTTAACTAGTGAGGTTTGAACATGAGACCTTTTGTTTAATACCTTTATGTTAGAATAATTAAAATGTGCTATGCGTAACTTATGATTGATGATGAATTATGTTTCTATGATTGTGTGTGTTTTTGTGGTATTCTGTTTCATGATCTACTTTCTGTACACAATCTAGAAATTATAATTGGTGAGCAGAAAAAGACCAAACTAAACAATAACCAATTTAACTGAAATAACGTTAAAAATTTTCCGAACAATACTAAAAAATTGAGGCTTTGGTTAATGAGAGACCGACGTTTTCGGTGGTTCTGTTTTAAGAAATAATATGTAGAGTGACAGCAGAGTGATAATTATTTTTTTGCTTCTTGTATACTGTGTTATGTTTTGTTCTTGTTTTGCTTGCTTCATGTTAATTTGAAGAAAGGGGGACATCTCTTTGAGAAATAGACCTCATAGACATTGTTAATCGTCTCAACTATTATTTATGTTTATGCTATGAAATCTGATTAAGGTTTGACAAAATGATGTGATTGATATGGCTTGAGTATGAGTTTGTGGTTAGTGAGTTTTCATTTTTGTTACCTGACTGAAAAAATGTGACATATGTGCAAAATTAATGATTATACCAGAATAGTAAGATAAACTGTGGTGCAAGATTAGCGTATAGGGTGTGGGCGTGACTAAACAGAACATACACACTTTCCTTGTGCTATTATGAGAAATAAGCTGTTGATGATGGTATCCTATATCCTTTAATATCGTTGTCTTTAATTTGCTGTCAGTCAAGTTTTTCATTTCTTGCTGCAGGTACTATTCTTTGTATGGACATGTAGAGAAGCTAGCTTACGAGATACAGAAAGGGGCTGCATCGGTTGAAGGAGTTGACGCCAAGTTATGGCAGGTAGCTAGATTGGTGCCAAGATCGAAGATAAGAATGATCACACGTACATTCTTATCATGCAAAACGATGTTAGATATATCTAGTTATATTGTATGATTATCTAGACTAGTATAGTCAGGGGAATTCCACTTGTGTTTGTTTTTCGGGTTGTAGGTACCTGAGATTCTGAGCGAAGAAGTGCTTAAGAAAATGAGTGCACCACCCAAGAGCGATGTGCCAGTAATCACACCAAAAGAACTTGGTGAAGCTGATGGATACATCTTTGGATTCCCAACAACATTCGGTATGATGGCTGCTCAGTTCAAAGTATTTATAGATGCCACTGGTGGCCTTTGGAGGAAACAACAGCTTACTGGCAAGCCAGCCGGCGTCTTTTACAGCACTAGTACTCAAGGTGGTGGGCAAGAATCTACTCCGTAAGTACCTAAATATGGATCCTATTCCTAGCTATTAGATATATATTGGGAATATCACATCCTCAACCTTTTTTTAGGTGTCTCTTTAATAGGCCGTGAAACCGCAAAACTCAATTAGTACATAATTATATGTAATAAAATGTCTGAAAAAGTACACATTTTGCAATATTAGGTAGACTGTTTTTTTTTTCTTTTTTTTTTTAAATTTATTTTATTATTATTATTTTAAGTAAATAAAGTTTTTGACAATTTTGAGCAAATTTCATATTGTGAATGACAGATTAACTGCACTTACTCAGCTTGTCCACCACGGGATGATCTTTGTACCAATTGGGTATAGTTTTGGAGAGGGTATGTCTGAAATGGGGGAACTGAAAGGTGGAAGCCCATACGGGGCTGGAACTTATTCTGGTGACGGGTCAAGACAGCCATCCAAGCTCGAATTGGAGCAAGCTTTTCATCGGGGGAAGTACATTGCTACCATCACTAAGAAACTTAAGGGATTTGATGTCCATGATTTGTAGTTCTTTTGGTTGCTTAACTTGTTTACTTACATGTTTTAACAAATGTTATTGTATTTGAATATCGATTACTTTTCACTCATTATTGTTGATAGAACCTCGATATGTGATTGTATAACATATCTGTACTTATGTTGGTTGCTAAACTTGCTCACATATACAAGTTTTCTCATTTGTTAATGTGTTTCCATTTTTCTCGAATCCCAGTCTTCCGTCAGATATACAAATATGGAAGATTGGAAGGTGATTTGTACGTTGACACGCTGCTAACTTTACTGAATACATCAGCTAAACGGCTCGCTACTAAATACTGCTGGCCCCCTCGTAGGGTTGACAAGATGTTTGCATGACCATGCCTAAGATCTATCATGAATATTATTAAGATGTTTACTTACATGTTTTAACAGATGTTATTGTATTCAAATATCGACTGCTTTTCACTCATGTTGATAGAACCTCGATATGTGATTGCATAACATATCTGTACTTATTTTGGTTGCTAAACTTGTTCACATATACAAGTTTTCTCGTTTGTTAATGTATTTCCATTTTTCTCGAACAACATACTTTCATTACTGAAGACTATTTTCTTCAACATACTTTCACTTTCTCAAGAAGTTAAATAAAAACTTGTTCAGTTCCGTAATTGTTTAGAATTAACTGTAATTCCTTAACACACTTCATTACTTTTCGTCACATTAACAAAACCTCTCTTTCTCAAGTTCTGCATGATACTAAATTTCATGTAGTATTGTTTCATTCATGTTTCAATATTTATATTTACACAACCTTTGACCTGTAAAAGTCAACTTTGAGTCCATGTGGTGATACTATCCTCACTAATCTGTTACCAAAATTTTACATTATGTTCAAAAGTAAGAAACATAAGGCAACAGTAAAAAGAGACATGTATACAATTTTACTTGTTTCTTTACACCATTTTTACCCCTAGCGCTACATGGAACCAGAAGTAATGTCAACTTTCTAATAATTTCAACCCATTGTAGAAGATATTTATGCAAATCAAAATTTTTCTTGAATTTAATTATAATACGAGCATCTTTATATCATGTCAAGTCTCATTATTGTAAATTGTAATAACGAACAGATTTTGACTTTATGAAGAAGTCAAAGTTAAGAATTATACCTTGATTCAAGAGTATAGAACTAGTATATCAGACTTGATTCCTTGTACATATCTCCTTGTACTTTGATTTTAGATGGCTAGCTGAAACCAAACTATTGAGGACGAAGATTAACCTTCAACTTCAGTATGTCATGTGTGTAAACCGAAAACAAATAAAATCAAAAATGCAGTACAAATGAAAAAAGATGAAAAAAAAAAAAAAAAAAAAAAAAAAAAAAAAAAAAACAAGACGAACTAATGTATGATAGTTTCTTTGTTAGAATTTTGGGAGTGTGTGGGTGGTAATAATCCTTATATATTCTCTGAATCGTGTAGAAATCACTTTCAGATTGAAGTATTTCGACCCTATATGCCTCGGGTATCACGAAATCCTCAGTTGGATAAGACAGAGAATAACACTTTGTTTCTAAGGCATGAGAAATGAAAGCAATACACAGAAAGTTGTTATGTTTGTTATATCATGGAAGAGATCAATTATGGTGTATATAACCCAACCGAAAGTTAGTTAAATTCGGTAAAAAAACGGTTAAAATCAGTTAACAGGAAGGGTCATGACTATTGGGGAAAAGGTATGACTTTTGGTGGGACCCCAGCAAGGGGCTCTGCCCCTTGACCCTTCAAGGGAGCGCGGCCCCCTTGAACCCCGCTCTTTGTTCGTTGCGGCATCAAACTAGCTAGAACGAGTGTGCACTCTGCACCTCCTAAATCGACTATAAGCTAAACCTGATTAAGCCCTTGATCTCATGTAAATCACAATTACATAAGTAAAATATAAGTGATGACACTAAAATCACCAACATTCTTGTCTAAGTTACATGTGTGTTTCTTCATTGACTATTAGAAAATTTTACCTCCAGCTTGGCCCGGACACTCGGACAGTCAGGCCCATGAAAAAGAATGAATCTTTCTATCCTTATTAGCAAAAGTAACATCAATACGACCAGAAGCCAAAACAAGGACAACTGGTGCACCACCTGCACACAATGTGAATCCTCTTACTTACTGAACCATATATTGATAACCTTAGGGGATGTTTGGCTAAGCTTATGAGTTGGGCTTATGCTTATGTTATATAAGTGGCTTATTGCTTATATAACATAAGCTTATAAGCCCATGCTTAGTGTTTGGATTAGCTTATGTTTAATAAGCTTATAAGCTAACGTGTTTGCTTTGGCTTATGTTGTAAATGACAAAAAAGGGCATGGTTTAATAAATTCAGATTACATAACACGAAAAAGCTTATCAATGGTCCATTCGTGAATGAAATGAGATTTCAATTAATATAAATGTCAAATTACATAACGCGATATATGCAACAACAGTTCATATCTAATAATAAAAGACACCATGTCTAATAATAGAAGACACCATATGCAACAACATATATAATAATGGTTTTACCCCTTCAAAAAATTTGAGTAAGAATGAGATAATGATTATGTTCATACTTGATGAGATGTGAGAGTGAAGTTGGAGGCGGGGTAATAGTGATGGAGGCTAAAAAAAAGAAATATGAACATTGGATTTTACAAGTAAAATTTGGGTAAATTTGTAATTTAAATTAAAATGTGTTATATAAGCCCAAACCCTCACAAAAAAGCTACATTTTTGTGACTTATCAAAACACCCACATATAAGCTCATAAGCTCACTCATATAAGCTTAGCCAAATATTTGATTTGGGCTTATATGAGTCATATAAGCTCATAAGCCCACTATATAAGCTAAAAACAAACACCCCCTTAGGAAAATAAGGTGAGGAACATCATTATAATTCCAATCTTCATCAAACATAAGACAATTTATAGACAACGAAGAAAGTACCTGTTAAAAATGTTCTTAATGCAGTGACTTCTTTGGGCCTTCGGAGCTGTTCCAAAATCATCACTCGCCCACATTACACGGGACTTCTGCTTTTGGTGCCTGTGCTATTCACAGCTTTATATGTAGCAGAATGTTTTATCACCAGAGGTTTTTATCTTGGATGTAAAACCGCATGACTCAAGAAGCCATCTAGACCCAACAATACGCAGACCTTTCACCCTAAAAATACTCTGTGGAAGATGATGTATGCCTGTTCCAGTGATACTTAACACTTTTAAACATTCTAACCGTCCAATTTCCTCAGGCAATTCCGCAACTTTAACACAATTACTGAGGTTGAGATTAATGAGCTTTGGACATTCAGCCGGAATCTGAAGATCAACCAAAATTTTACACTTCCTGACTCTTAGCGTCTCAAGATTTGGAGTAGCCCCGAGGTGAAGGGTCCTCAACTTCTTTAAATTATAAAGGTCGAGAGATCTGAGTTTTGGACATTTAGCAGGCATGTGTAACATTTCCAAGCTTTCACAATTCTTGATACATAACTCGATTTGGAGTAACCTGGAAATGAACTTTTACCAAATCTTCACAATTTTCAACAATTAGTGTCTCAAGAATCGGAGCCACACTAAGGTCAAGGGTCCTCAAATAGTACGACCAGGTGAACTTTAGGAACCTGAGCTTTAAAAAAGGCTGTCAAAAAAGGAAAGATAAATGTTAGTAATTGGTGTAATGAGTAACAAAAGAGGGAAAGATAAAACTAGCAATTAATTATTCTACGTACCTTTTCTTCTCCATCTTTCCAAAGCTGAACCATATCACTGTACCACATTTCAAGTCCAAAAAGATTATTTGGTTGAAATGTTTTCGGTAAGCTTGAAAAAGGATAACCTTCCCATCTCAGAAATCGTAAGGCATTTGGAATGTGTACACTATCTTCATCAAACTTCCACTTCCTAACGTCATCTTCATCTGCATATTTGAATACAACTCTTTTAAACATTCTAACTTGAATACAATACGGGAGATGGAAATATTTGAGACATTTCATCTCACATATGCTGTTTGGAATATCTCGTAAAAAGACACTGTTAGGATTAGCTTCTCTAAACATTGCATTTGACCAAGATCATGAGGTAACTTCTCTAGTAGCCATCAAGATTAAGTTCGAGAATTTTCAGATATTTCAACATAAAAATACTTTCTGGAAGATATTTCATCATCAGAGGTTTCATCATCAGAGGTTTCATAATCAGAGGTTTTTATCTCAGATGTAAAACCACATGACTCAAGAAGCCATCTAGACCCAACAATACGCAGACCTTTCACCCTAAAAATACTCTGTGGAAGATGACTAATGCCTGTTCCAGTGATATCCAACTCTTTTAAATATTCTAACCGTCCAATTTCCTCAGGCAATTCCGCAACTTTAACACAATTAATGAGGTTGAGATTAATGAGCTTTGGACATTCAGCAGGAATCTGAAGTTCGACCAAATCAGCACAATCCCTGACTGTTAGCGTCTCAAGATTTGGAGTAACCCCGAGGTGAAGGGTCCTCAACTTCTCTAAATTACGGAAGTCGAGAGATCTGAGTTTTGGACAATCAGATGGCATGTGTAAATTTTCCAATCTATCACAACGAAAGATACGTAACTCCTTTAGATTTGGAGTAACCGGGAAATGAACTTCTACCAAATGAAGACAAGTGTCAAGAATTAGTGTCTCAAGATTCGGAGCCACACTAAGGTCAAGGGTCCTCAAAGATTCAGCCCAGGTGAACTGTAGGAACCTGAGCTTTAAAAAAGGCTGTCAAAAGCAACAAAAAATGGAAAGATAAATGTTAATTACGGCTGTAATGACTAACAAATTAAAGAGGGAAAGATAAAATACCAATTCATGAATCAACCATTAATTATTCGATCTACCTTTTCTTCTCCATCTTTCCAAAGTTTAACCATTTTCCCTCCATGCATTAGAAGTCCAACAAGATTATTTGGTTGAAATGTTTTGGGTAAACTTAAAAAAGGATAATAATCCCAGCTCAGAAATCGTAAGGCATTTGGAAGGTGCAGACTATCTTCATCAAACTTCCATTTCCTAACTTCATCTTCACTTACATAGACATACACATAAAGAAATCTAAGTTCCTTCATGTTTGCGAGACCGTTCATTAAAATTTCATAATTGAATTCCTCTCCATATGAACCCAGTCTTAAACATTTGGTTGCTTGGGTACCCTGTAATTCAAAAAAGATGAGATTTGTTTCATTACAAAACAAAACGTGAAGTTAATTTCTCCAATTGAAAAGAAAAATGTTTAGGTTAGGGTTAATTTCTAATTTTTATAAAATTTGGGGATTTTTGCTTTTTGTATTAAATTAGAGAAATTGGTTAAAATTGATATTCTAAGGAATCTAAGGTTAAGGTTTTCGTCAAAATTTGGGATTTTTTGTGTTTTGTTTAAATTGAAGGTGGTGGTGGATAGGTCTTTTGTGTTTTGGTTGAATGGTGGTTTGAGATTTGGGGATTTTTTGGTTTTGTTTAAATTGAAGGATAAACACCCATTTATAAATTCAATTAAATGGCTTGTTATCATGGAAAAAAAAGTAGAAGCTGGTGGTTGATAGGTGGTCGTGGTTTCTGGGGGTGGTGATTTGGTGGCAGTTGGGTGATGGTGGAATGGTGGTTTGGTTTTATGATTGTTAAATGGCTTGTCATCATGGAAGCTATTTTTTGTGTATATGGTAAAACAAAATTTTGTTTTTGTAAGGTGACTAATTTTAACTTTTAGAAAAGTATACTTACTTTTTAGTTTAACAACCCAAATAACTTGATACTTACCGAGTCATTAGCCAATATATCTTTAATTTCCTCCTTTATCCATAATCTGCTATGCATTTCAGGTTTATTGGGGTTCTCACGACGGACAATATTCTTGCCCATTTCTTCTATATGGTCGTGCATATCGAAGTACCCATCTTCAGAAATAGTTATAAGAGATTTCAGTTCAAGAACCCTTAAACCAATTCGAGCACGAAATCCACAGCTTTCAAGCGCTATGACTGCATCGTCTTTATTCCAACCTTTGAATATGCATGCAACATCTAAGAATATTTCCTTGTAATCCTCCTCAAGATCATCATAGCTGAGTTCCAATTTTTCAATAGTTTCCCTCAATGGGATTGTTTTTAGCCTATCAATGGCATCTTCCCATTCACGATCATCTTTACCATGGAGAAACGAACCCAACACTCGGATCGTTAAGGGAAGACCAGCAGCGTAACGTACAACTTGTTCCGATAGCTCTTTGTACCCTTCAATTGGAATCTCTCTCCTAAATGCATGCTTACTAAAGAGACAAATTGCTTCTTTATCGTCTAACAAATGTACATCACGAATCAAGTTCACTTCGTGTGCAACTAGTACTTGCTCCTCTCTTGTTGTAATGATAATTCTGCTACCTGGCTTAAACCAATCACGGTCACCCACTAATGCCTCAAGTTGCTCTATCTTATCAACATCATCCAGAACAATAAGAACCTTTCTAAAACGCATCTTCTTCTTAATCATCCTTTTCCCCTCATGAACACCACTCACAGTGATTCCTTGATCATTTAAAACATCTGAAAGTACTTGTTTTTGTAATGAATCCAACCCAGACAAAGAAGATTTTTCCCTTATGTTTTCAACAAAGCTTTGACCTTCAAACTGAAAGGATAATTTATCAAAAACCGCTCTAGCTAAAGTTGTCTTCCCTGCACCTCCCATCCCCTTAATCCCTATCATGCGAACGTCATCAACACCCGTTTCCAAAGATGAAATAATTTCATCTACACGGGTCTCCATGCCTACTAGGTTTCCATCAATGCTCGAATCGATGAAACGTAGCTCTAGTGTAATGTCTTGAATAATTTTCTGTATGAAGTTAGCTTCGTGCCTGTATGGGAAAGAAGGATCAGTTAGCTAGCTTGTAAAAGTCCCTCATGAAGGTCTACAACACTTACAGTTCTAAGTGAAATTATGACATGATGTTGTATTACAAATGATATATCCTATCCAATGTTTCGTAAAAACTCAACTTTGAGTTGAAAGTTCAGAACGAAAAAGAGATGACATGAATTATCCTTTTACATGTAGATATTGAAAGAATAATTTGCTGGCTTGGTCAGCTAGATGAAGGGTAATATTATTAAGTGTCAAAACACGTTTGAATCTACCTGGAAGCAAAACACTTTTCTTTAGTTGTATATTAAAAAACAGATTCATATATTAGAGATGATCAATAAAAATTTGTAACTATAGTAGTACTCTAAAATTTTGAATAAAACGGCCTTAGTGGTTGTATGCACTAGAAATACACCTTGATGAATTTAACCCGTTTGACCCGTTTGAGATATTATTTCACCCAACCACCAGGTAATAGATCAGAAAGAAATACTACGTATGTATATAATCAAACAATATTGCCTGAGATATGAGGAATAATTTTACCCAGCAGCAGTGGTCTTCAACTCCCAGCCAGCAAGAGAGGCTGCTTCTTTTAAAGCCTGTCTCCATTTCCCAGCAGATTCATCATTTTCATGTTTTTTAAAAGCTTCTCCAACTGGGCCATATAGTTTGCGGACTTCAGTGGGCTCCACATCGTAGAACACAGGGTAAGCAATATGCTCAGGCATCTTCTCGCATTCCATAATCTTAACAAGTTCTTCCAAGCACCAAGATGAAGAGGCATACTTCTTGGAGAAGACAATAATGTAAAATCTTGAGCCTTCAATGGCTTCAATAAGCTCATCACTGATGGTTTTCCCTTTTCTGATTTTCTTATCATCTATGTAAGTTTCAATGCCTTTTTGCTCAAGAGCATTATAAAGATGCCCAACAAAGGTGTTACGAGTGTCTTCACCTCTGAAACTTATAAACACATCATACTTGAAGCTCTTTTGAACGGATGATGTTGAAGTAGATGCCATTGAAGTTATGATCTGGGAAATTTTATTTGCACTAATTGCAAAGAAGCAACTAGATCTGGATGAGATGAACAAGAATAACTTTTGTAGAGCAATTATTAAGTCAACTGTACGCGTTTGTTTGTGTGGATATTAAAAGCCCATGATTTGATCAAATAACAAAAGTTGCATTTTCGATCCTTCGTGTATTCAAATATTCAGATTTCGTTCAAGCAAGTTAATTCATGAAGTTCAATAGTATTTTTTTTGTATTATTCTTACAAGTTACAAAAAATGATTTTTATTTGTAGAGAAAAGTTAATTACCATATTTTATTTTATGATCATTTCACTATTTTTCATAATGCCTTTTTGAAGAATCATACGTGCACAAAAATAAATAAATAAATAAAATTAAAATTAAATACCTTGCCTTTTTGCAAAACATATTTGATCAAGGTGCATATGATGATTTCTTTAACATTGTATAGATATAGATATTGACATGTCCCCTTTTTTTTCATTTGTTTTTGTATCTATTTCTAAAATTTTGTTTTTATTTTAAAATTATGAAACAGTAAATATAAAATTTGATAAATAAAACTGTTGACAGAAATACGAAACAAACAATGGTAAAAGCTATATTTTTTGTGTCCATAGAATGTGTAAAAGTAGCTTGGGGGAGGGAGTGCCACTTAACCACTAGAGAGTGTACCCTCATAAGACCCGTCTAAATTATGAATGTTTTCTCTCCATTAAAAGCACCAATACGTTTTTAAGCCTTACGACCAATTAAACATCTGGTACAGCTATTATACCTACTCAACAAATTTATTGATAATGCAATCAATTCTATTAATTTAAAAATGTTACATTAAAATATAAAAATACATCTTAAAAAAATTAGAAATATAAACTAATAACTTAAATTATCTTCTCTTTAATTTATTCTTCGTTTCCACTATTTTTCAGCTAAGTCAAATCATCAGAGACGTGCATAAAACAATTTGCTTTTTTGACGTTGTTTCACTTGCTGAAACTAAAACATTTGTTGTAATAGTTCCATTATCATATGACTCTAATGATGCCATTATTCAATCCCTCGGTCAAATTCATTTGATAGTTACATCTATATGTTTAGTTGTTTTTAGTAATTGTTTGTGTTTTGTTTTTATCATGTTAAGTCTTTGAAACCGAGTCGAAACGAACAACTTTGTTTATATGTTACAACTAGTTGATTATTAGCCAAGCCAACAAAGAAGTAGAACCAGTTAGATATCCGGTCCAAGTTTAAAAACCATGTTTATGACACATATATTAGTGAAATGTTGAATACATGTCGGATGATGGCCATAAGTTCTGATGCGTGGGAATCGCACCTTGCTTTACCTCTCGAGGGATCTCGCGAGGCTTACAACCCCCACCAGGCAGTGTACCTGATCGTTGTAGTATAGTATAGTGACAAGTACCGGGGGATTGATCGTTCAGCTTAGGAATAGTGTCGCTAGGATTAGAAAACCTAATTAATAGTTCTAGAGATGAAAGATGATTATTTTTGTGTTTTTATATTTTATGAAAGCAAGTAAAATCTCGGGTTTTGGAAGAGTGGGCGGAATTAGTTGTTATTCAACTAACCCAAAAACTACTTTATAACTAATTAAACTAATGAAAATGAAATTAAGCTAATATTAAACTAAGGTTGTGAGCAGTATTTGGAGAAATTGTGTTTACTTAGACTTCATTACTCCCTAGATATCTTTTACATATCAATTACTTGTTACACTTGTATGGATGACGGATCGTATTCCTTAATACCATTCGTGGGGTGGCATACATAACTCCCCAACTCTATGAGCTCTTATCTCCTCCTACACCATGACCCAGCACAACTATAGGGATTGTAAACAGTGGCTCATGCATTAAATACAACCAATAAAGACCTAGTACGCCTCGGTTCATGTTTCTTAAGACGTTCAAGCATGTTACCATTTGGAGATCTGCCAGTTTTCTTAAGCCTAACATATAATATCATTCATCCAAGAACAAGAATAGACAAGTAATTAACACATAATCAACATCTAGGTTTCATTAGATCTAAGCAAACACAAAGTAAATCTAGCCTAGCATAGTAGAATTAAGATAAGAGCAAAAGATAAACAACCAACACATAGACATATTGATTGAATTAAGAGTATACTTATCTCAATTACAATGCAAGGTCTCAAGGGTTTGGAACCCTTGAAAAACCTGTAAAAGAGGCACCAAAATCGTCTTTAGGGTTTCACCAAAACTTCTCCTCTCTTAATAAAAAAACTAGAAAACTATATATAGGAAAATCGTCCTGACGGCGTCAAGAGTAAAATCTGACGCCGTCAACTAGCCGCCATAAACTTCCTCGGACGCCCTAGATCCACTTGTGACGGCCTTGGTGACGCCGTCACCACCTACGGTAAATTAATCTTGGCCACTTTGACGCCGTCATCTCTCCATCTGACGCCGTCACCAGCTACGGTAAAATATTCATCTTGTCTGACGCCGTCAAGAGTAAACCCTTGACGCCGTCACCTTGTATTTCCAGCTTGGATTTTTGGTACTTTGTCGTTTTCTTCACTTTATGCTCCAAAAACGTCCAAAATAGCCTCTTTTCCAGAATTCACTCTCCAAACACCTAAAATCACAAAAGGAACGATTTAGGGCAATATTTGATCAAATAAAGTCGGATTCGGGCTTAAATGACCCCCTAAAAACGGATCATTTTTCGCCTCATCAAGTTCCATAACTCTCAAATTAGAAAAACGTGTCTACTGCAAAAGTCAAAATCACAAAATCATTCGTCACATGTCTATTTAAACAACTAGTAAGATAAAAGTCGGGCAAAACACAATAATGCTGACGTGAACAAATAATCAATTACACAAGAACACGAAGATTTACTGTGGTTGAGGCTGATCACGAGTGGGTTAGACAGGGTTAAGTTCTCTTTATTGTAATAGACTAGTGATGACAAATCTTAGTTACAACCATGTAACCAACCCTACGAGCTCATTTTTAACTCCTAAAAGTCAGTTGCGTTCTATACAAGAGCTTTTCGATAACTAAATTGGTCCATTATGACAAGTGACAGTTTTAGGCCTAACAACGCAAAACATGCACCTTCTACATATCTCGTCAAAATCTATCTTCAAATTTTTGGGTCGGTTCCATAAATCAATTCTCCACATTTACAAGTTACTTTTTGAAACAATTAGTTTAACAAATTTATTTCAAACTAATACCTTGTAAGTTGTTATCAAACATAGTCAATTAAATCTTTCTGTCTAATAATTTTCTCAAATTAAACTCACATAATCTTGAAGTTAAGCTCAACTTTACATTCATAAAACTATTGGAGTATTTATCAAACCAAATTCATCTTTACATTCATAAAACTGGTGATTTTGAATTTTAAGTGGATCCCAATGAAAATCAAAACAACATACACAAATTAAAAATAATCATCCTACATAAACCTCGCCATTTACAACTGGTTGAGGTTGATTCAATTATAACTCGATACATCCGAATCCAGCCCCCAAACAAAGACATAATCCCCTATTCTTATACAAAATATATTTAACTACTCTATTGAAGTCTATGATTGGCAACATTTTGATGTTAAACCATCTTGTGATTAATACTTTATTGACCCAAACAAAACTAACTTTTAATAACTCAAATTTACACACAAATCGAAGTAACAAATCAACAAAGATCGAAGCCTAAAAGGCCCAAGGGTAGAGAAACACAATCTTTCAATTGATTTATAATTTCTAAAATCTAACAAAACACTAAAAACTAAATTTCAATACATCTAAGGAAAAAAATCGAGTTATCTTGACCGTCAAATTCTTAAGAGCTTGATCCCAGATCTCATTCCCAAATTCAGCTTCCTCAGCACAACTAAGTAAAAAAAAATAGTAAAATAAATTAGTAAATATTAAATTTGATACAAATTAACAGTTACTATTTTAACATATCTCGTGGCAAATATGGTGACTTTGAGACCCAAAAGCTTACTAAGATGAAGATGCGTCTTCTTAGACAAGTGCATATAGGTGATAAAGGTACCACTTAACAAGACTTTAGGTAACTTTTGGAATTGATCGTACTTTTTGAAAAATTTTATTGATTTTAACATTAAACTTGCAATGTGAAAATAGCAATCAAGCAATACATATTATAAACAGTAGAAAGTACTTTTTGTATTGCAGCTTAAACAACTAAAAAATGAATCCAATATCCATCAAAATGCCAAAATCGATAACACATATTTTATCATACATATCCTTATCTAGTGAAAGTAAGCTTAACTAGCTAGTTGGACTTTTTTTTTCTTCATAGAATCATAGAAATGTATTTGCTTTTGATGTTTCCTTTGACTAGCATGAAAATGAAAATGTAGTGTAGTAGGGTCTATGTCTACCCTAAGGTGTTGTTTTATTTGATTTCAAATTTCTTTCCCTTTTAAACTTATCATACATTGTTCATAATTTGGCTAGATCTGTTACTTGAGCATTGGGTGTAGCATGCTCGCATGAAACAAACTAAAAGTTATACCGTAACAACGAAAGAAATGAGATTTTACCTTAGAGCACACGGTGTGTTGATCCCAGTTGAGCTAATACGATCTTATATAGAAGTTAACTTAGACAAATACTTAAGCTTAAACGCGGAATATAAAAGCTTAACTTAAGAAGATTAAGAATTCTCTTTCAACACTTCAATATTATTAATACGAGCACTCGATAATGCTAGGGTTTTACAACCTTGAAGTGAATAATAATACATACGTAATCTAACCCTAGGATCCTCCTTTTATAGACCAAGGAGTCCTACTAGGTTTACAATACCTTTCTCTACAAGATAAGAATAATCTAAATGGATAAACTATACAAAGAATCTATTCCATAATTATCCTATCGTATACAATGCTAATCTCTTCAGCAGTAGTTTCACCAAGCAGCAGATAATCTTCAGCAGCAGAGTCATTAACACTAGCAGCAGTTTCATTGTAGCAGCAGTATTACTCAGCAGCAGAGTTTCATAGCAGCAGTGTCACTTGGTCAAAACCCAACAATCCTCCCCTAAACTTAATATTTATTACTAAATATTCAAGTTTCTTCAAAGCTCAAAACATTACTAGGAGGATGCTTCCAAACACTTCATCCCTTGAGAATTCAGTTGATCAAATATCCTCTTATATTTTGTCAGCAAATTGAATGCTTGATCATCAGAATCATAGTCTTTCTGCAGCTTAAGTGTTCTTTCACTATTAACCATCTGATTAACAACATTCCAGTATCTTACCACTGGGTAATCCTTTTCAGCTAGCATGTACAAGGTAATTGGCCCAAGAGTTAACATATGAACTCCAGAATCTTGAAAAAGTCTCCATCTTCTTACCTTGTAGTCAGCTATCTCTGTCCACTCAGAGTCATCCATTGAAGGTTCAAACATTAGTTTAAGAGCTCTCCACAAAACATTATCAGAAGCAGTTAAGACATGATCAATTTGATCTATCTCATACTTTTGACCATCAAATTTCTTAGCTCCAAACTTTGCCTTGTATAACTTCCACAAGTCTTCAACATCCTATCTATCAAAGTAATGTAACATTTGTTGAAATCTTAGAAATCTGTGAGACTTACCATCAGATCTCTGGACATCATGAAATGTTCCAATATTAGTATCATACCCTGTAGTTACTTTGACAATTGGATATTTGACTCCTAATGGTTTAGCATCCATAACTTCAGGATCTTCCATTTTGCCAACCACAGTATACACCTTCAATCTTTCTTTAAGATGCTCAGCAGGAATGTGATCAAAATCATGTTGAAACATATCTCCTTCTGGCATTGAACTGCTTCCTTCTCCAATCTTTCTCTTCTTCTTCTTGGCAATTGATTTTTGAACAACACCTTTTCTTTTATCACCTTGCACAGAAGAAGTAATCTTTGTTGCATCACTTTCAAGCTTTTCAACAACATAAGCTTCTTGAATCTGCTCTGCTTCAACTATCTTCTCAGGCACCAACTTCTTGTTCATCTTAGCAATTTGCTCCAAGTCCTCAGCACACCCCATATTATAAAAAGTATCTGTTCTCCTCTTGGTTTGTTGATACAAATCAAAAACTTCTTTGTCAGAGTAAGCTTTCAACTGCACCAATGTCCATCCACCCATATTCTTTAGATACCTTTCATATTCTTTCCTTTGCTGTTTAACTGTTGGACCTTTGAATACTTTAACTTTTCTTCTAGCAGCAGCATTCTCTTTTCTCTTATTGGAAGCAAAATTACTAAACCAAGATTGCACATTAAAATTTGGAACTTCATTTTCTTCAATCTTGATCAGCTTGTTTAATTCAATATCAGCAGCAATTCTGATCTTTTCATCATCCCATTCATCATACATTCTTAAACCTTCAGCCTCTTTCTCAGCCAGCTGCTGATCTTCCAAATTAATTGCCTCTTGTGCTTTAATAGCAGCAGCTTCATCATGTTCAACTTGTAATGGCTTAGGCCAAGAATCAAAAGGTACATCAGTAAAATCAACCCCTTTGTATATCCACCTCTGAACATCAACTTGCTTGCCTTTACCCTTATCTGTAGAAGATGATGTGATTGTCTTCTTTTGAGTAGCAGCAGGTTCTCTTATTGTTATTCCTTTTTGAGGTTTTCTTGTTGCTGTGATAGATTGTGATAATGATGGAGTTGGTAATTGTGATGTATGAGTGTCAACAGCAGTCTTCTTACTTAGCAAGACCATTGCCTCTGCAGCAACCTTGACCATAGAACCAGCAACAGAGTCTTGAACTTCAGCAGCATTCACTATTCCACTAGCAGCAGAACCATCAACATTCTTAGCAGCAGTAGAGTCAGCAATAGCAGTATTTTCCACTGAAGTCTTTAACACATTATCCACCTTTTCTTGTGCAGCCACCACCTTTTCCATAACAACTTCATTCCCAGACTTATCAGTAACCACAAAATCTTCATCATTCTGAGGACTATCCATATCTTCAATCACTGGAACCTCCCCTGAAACTAATCCAGCATCCATATCTTGAACATTATCAACTTTTTCAAGATTTACCTCCCCTGAATCCATGACAATCTCTTTCCTCCCCTGTTTGAAAGCATCCTCTTCCAAATGAGTAGATGGTTCAGAAGAACTTACAACCTGAGTAGTCCCCACTTTCTTCAATCTTTGCATTAAGGTTGAAAATCTTGATTTCTTGAAGCTCTTAATCTGTTTGCGCATTTTGGTGATGACTTTGGCTTGACCAGCAACAACATCAGATAGAGTAAGAACCTTATCTTCCAAAGACTCACATCTCAACCCCAAAGCAGTACAAGTAGCCGTCAATTCTTTTATAAGTTGCATTGTAGTCTCATTACTTCGACCTGTGTTACCTGGTCCGAGAGGTGAATCATTGACATTGTCATCATGTACAAGTGGATCCGTCAATTCATGAGTCACTGGCCTGTCCTCATCACTTCGACCTGTGTGACCTGGTCCGAGAGGTGAATCTTGGGACAAAAACTCAGCATCAAACCTAGTTTGATCATCTGAGCCCCCTATGTTTTCCATTTGGCTAGGGTTACCATCCTGAGAAGCAAACTCATAAGAGTCCTTTTCTCGAGATGTTGCCTTGGTTTGGGTCTTAATGATGTTATCACTATCCTGCTCTGCTGCTAAGCTAGAAGCAGTAGTGACAGCCCTTACCAACATGTCCTCTCCATCACCTAGGACAGCCTCATCTGGTACAGCCATACTAACACTATCCTGAGGTAGATTAGTGTTCTTTTTGGTTTTCCTACGGGAATATTGTTTTGTAGGTTGTGTAACAGATGTAATAAGATTGGGTGTGTGATGGGAATCAGTGGGATTTCCTGATCCTTCACCCTGGTTGTTGTGCACAATTTGTTCCATAAAAGAAGTAAGATTTGTATGTGCACCAGAAAAACCTTTGCCATGTTTATTCAAAAAGGTAAAAGTCCTTGAAGCCAATTTTGGAGCATCATATTCAGCAACATGGGTTCTTGTTTTAGAAATTTGTTTTTCAATAAAGATTTGAAGAAATCTTGGATATAGCAAATAAGCACCATCTTCAACACCTTTAATAAACCCAGCCAATATCATTTTTGAAAAATTAAATGGTTGACCTTTGCACAGACATATCATTGCAGAAGCAATGGTAGTACTGAACTCATGCCACCCAGATGTTTTAGGACTCAAACAATGAAGGAATAGATGTATCAAAAACTTGTATTGAGGACAGAGGAGAGCTTTTTGAAATTTTAAATTTGTATGTTTCCCCTCATATCCCAATTCTTTTAAACCAACAAAAATAGCATCATTGGCAAGGCAAGTGGTCTCTGTTTCATCATCTAAGAGAAGAAATTCCCTTATTGATGATTCAGTTACACGAACCTTTTGCCCATCAACAAAAGCACTGACATGTTTTTCCCCATTCATAGTTTTGATTTTGGCAGTAAACCAAAACTGTTTGATGTAGGAAACATATATAGTAGGGTTCACAGTGAGTGCATACCTAAGAGAAGTAGCATTCAAAAACTTTACCATGTCTGTGAAACCTTCTGGGACTAACTCTTCATTCAAAACAACCACACTGTTGTGTTGCTCAACCCAGGTACGTGATAGCTCCATGAATTAGGTTTTAGTGAATTGGGGATTTGTGATTATTGGAATGATTAGGTGTAAGGGTTTGTGATAACTTCAATTTAGAACATATGAAAACCAATAATGAAGGTCAATTAGGTTTTAAACTGATGGATGAAAGTTACACATAACACCCTCTTACTTACAACCGTAGCAGCAGAACCGTATCATTCACAACTAGCAGCAGAGTGATAAAACTAGCAGCAGAGTGAACTGGAGCCAGCAGCAGAGTTGACTATAGACCTTGGTCAACAAAATCATAACAATTAATGCACATATCACTCCGTAATCCCTATAAAACCGGCAAGATCTTTTCCCCAAATTACGCAATCAAACCCTAATCACTTTCAAAAACGCCTCACACATAATCAATACTATCCATCTTTACAATCATATCATCACACAATGAAATCAACACCCGAAATAATCAATATCTCTTCTGATTCATCATCAGATGATGATTCTCCAATGGAACCCTTTGTTCCACCCTTTCGTCCTCCAAGATTTGGTTGTAGAACCAAAGAACAAGCACGCAAGAGGAAGCATGATCTTCCAGTGTTTAAAGATCTTCTCAACCTCAATCAGACTCCAAGCACTTCAAGAGGTAAACAACCAATGTCCCCTGAGGTTCCAGCATCATCAGAATCATCAGACGACCAAGCTTGGACGTTTGTGCAACCACCTCCTCCAGTGCATCATCATCAATCTCCCTTCATCTTCACATCCTCAGATGAAGAGGAAGAAGAACCACCAACCAATCCACCAGCCACTCCTGAGAGGCCACAGTCTTCAAGGCCGAGGCCACAATCTTCAAGGACGAGGCCACAACCATCACCTGGTCTTTCTCTTGGACCAACAAGACAAAACCCTCCTCTCCCAAAAGATCGCGAGGTTGTGCTTGGGCTTCCATGCCCTAGGAAGATGTAGGTGATAGGTTAGGATGTTTTTGTGTTTTGTCAGTTGATGTATGATCTTTGTACTTGTGGAATTAATGAATGATAAGATCTTTCTTGTTTAATTGCTTGTAAATCACCATTCATATACCTGCAAAATGTTAGACCAAACACCACAAAACAAACAACCAATATATGTACTAGCAGTAGAGTTAGAAAATCAATGAGCAGCATAGTACATTATATCTCATACACACATTAACAAGCAGCAGAATAACAAGCAGCACATGCATTATAAACTTTAACAAAAACAAAGAGATAAGTTTTTCAAAGATTAATCATACCAATGTTTGCAATTAAAAATTGAAACCTCCCCACATCAAACTGTTTAGTGAGAAGATCAGCAACATTGTTATCAGTATGAATTTTAACAATTTGAATCAACTTCTTTTCATAGCAATCCCTTATAAAGTGATGCCTTATCTCAATATGTTTTGTTTTAGAATGAAACACTGGATATTGGTTTTGTTGACCAAGGTTTTTCTTTTTCAGCAAGAGCAGCTTCTTTTTCTTTTTCAACTTCTTCTAACTTATTTTTAAGAACTTCTACTTCACTATTTTTCTTAAAAATTTCTATATCTCTGAGATTAAGTTGTTCTACATATTCCTTTTCACACTCTTTGAGATATTCTAACCTTCTCTCAACATTTTGAATACCTACTTTATAACCTAAGTTATCAAGTTTTAGATGTTCAACTTCTCTATTTAAACTCTCATTCCTAGCCTTAAGAACTTCTATAGTGTCAGAACAAGATTTAAAAGAACATCCAGATGATTCAGAATCATTAGATACCTCAGAGTCAGAGCCTGATGATGAACCATATGCCATAAGTGCAAAGTTATGCACTTTGGTTTGAACAGCAGCAACCAAAGAGAAATTTGGTTCTTCTTCAGCCATATCACTCCAGTCATATTCTCCCAGCCCATCACAAGCTACCATTGCAGACTTTGATTCTTCAGTCTTCTTTGGAATTTCAGCATTCTTCTTTGGAGATCTACACTCTATAGCAAAGTGTCCCTTCCTGTTGCAATTGTAGCATTCAATCTTAGACTTGTCAAACCCTGGACTCTCCTTAGCCTTATATTTGACTTCTCTTCCAGTCTTTTTCCAGAACTTTCTTGCTCTTAAAGTCAACATTGCCATTTGCCATTTGGGATCAATTTCCTCAAGATCATCTGGATCAATATGATCCAAATCTTGATTTATGACATGTGATCTTATGGTTGTAGTAAGCTCAGCCAAGAATGCACATAAAGCAACATCACTGGTAGAAACCTTGTCATTTGAACTAGCAGCAGATCCAGATCCATCAGCAGTAGATACTCCATAAGCAGCAGAGTGAGTATCTTGTGTCTCTTTGGATTTTGAAGACACAAAAGCAAGGTTTTGTGTACTAGAAGATGAAGTAGAAGAAGTAGCCAATTCAGATTCATACACCCTTAAATTGTTGTAGAGGTTCTCCAACTTCATTGTTTCAAAGTCAGGCTTATTCCTCCACACCACTGTGTGCATGCTCCATTCAGGTGCAAGACTTCTTAGAAACTTGAGATTCACATCTTCCTGTGGAACAACATACCCAACAAGCTTTAGATGACTAACCAGTTGATTTAGCCTGTTGTATGTGCCAATTATCTTTTCTCCAGGTTCAGAAGTAAAGTTTTCAAACTGATGCTTCAACATATTCTTTATGGACTTCTTAGTAGCATCATTCCCTCCAAACCTGAATTCCACTGCATCCATTAATGCTTTTCCTGTTTCACAATCATCAAAGTCCATTTGAAATTCATTAGGTATTCCCATTAAGAGAATACTATGAGCCTTGATTTCCAGATTTAAGGTGGAACAATTCACGCACGGTATATTCGATCCATAAATTCTTTTGAGTTGACGCGACTGCTGATATAACGATTTGTGTTTTGTAGCATTAATAAACAACCTCGTACTATGAATTAAGTTGATCGTGATTGGTTTACTCCCACATAATTACCTTGTATGTAATTATTGATGGGTCAAAGTTTATGAATGGCTGATTTATTATACCTAGTACTGATATTGATTGTGGGGCTGCAGTTAATTAATGATCAGATGGTCATAAGTTTGTGTGATGAATTATTATTATCACGTGGGTCAGAGACAGATTCAAGAAGTGCTGCTATTAGTTATTTTCTTATTCGTGAGTTTATAAGTTATGGAAAAAGGATAACAGCAATGGTCATGAGAGTTGTGTTTATTAATACTACTGTTATTTGCTATCTGACACTGCTGCTACTTGTTTTAAACTGCTGCTCAACACTACTGCTATGTTATTCACTCTACTGCTACTTCTATTTAACTCTGCTGCTCTCGTAATACTCTGCTGCTGGGAATTTTCAATCTGCTGCTAGCTTTAGTACTCTGCTGCTAGCAAACTGCTGCTCGTTATATATTATTCCTACTGCTGCGTTTTGATGTTTTAAGAGCAGTGAGGGGAAGTACGTATGTTTGTTGGTTTACACACACAAGGAGTTTGGTTTTGGTTTATGTTCTTAAAAGATTAAAGGCTCGTTCTTATTGCTTAATTGATTACGAAGAAAGGTGAATATCATTTATTTGATGTTGTAGTTGAGTTTCACAAGTTTGTGTTTTATTATACCTTTTAGCTGGAGGTAACTTGTTTGTGCATTCAAGATGTGACGAAGAATTGACAGACACTTGAAGGAGTTACGTTATTGTGCTCAGTGGTTATTGTCAAGAGATTGCGATCTCCCTATACGTTAAGTATACGTTCGAAGTCAGTATTAGTACAAGACATAAGACACAAGTTTGGGAAATTCTACTTCTTCAACAAGTTTGTTATACTTAGTTTTCTTCACATGTGATCATTACATATAGCCTACAGATTTGAAGAATCATGAAAATGATTAACACATTGATTTCAGGGGAAGCTTATTCTTATGATGTGTTTATTCAGTTGATGTTCATGCACCACTCAAGGGGAAGTGTTTGATTTTTACTACTGTTGATCACTATTACTACTACTAGTTGGAGTTTTCTACTGTTTTGGATTCATTTTTAGTAAGCATCTTGTTGTTCTTCATGGAGGGCAATTCGAAACATTGGAAGGCTTGGATTGGAAGTTTGTGATATTGGTTCGTAGTGGTCAAGATCATTATTTGCATAATCGTTATTTGAAATTGTTATGATTTTGTTGACCAAGGTCTATAGTCAACTCTGCTGCTGGCTCTAGTTCACTCTGCTGCTAGTTTTATCACTCTGCTGCTAGTTGTGAATGATACGGTTCTGCTGCTACGGTTGTAAGTAAGAGGGTGTTATGTGTAACTTTCATCCATCAGTTTAAAACCTAATTGACCTTCATTATTGGTTTTCATATGTTCTAAATTGAAGTTATCACAAACCCTTACACCTAATCATTCCAATAATCACAAATCCCCAATTCACTAAAACCTAATTCATGGAGCTATCACGTACCTGGGTTGAGCAACACAACAGTGTGGTTGTTTTGAATGAAGAGTTAGTCCCAGAAGGTTTCACAGACATGGTAAAGTTTTTGAATGCTACTTCTCTTAGGTATGCACTCACTGTGAACCCTACTATATATGTTTCCTACATCAAACAGTTTTGGTTTACTGCCAAAATCAAAACTATGAATGGGGAAAAACATGTCAGTGCTTTTGTTGATGGGCAAAAGGTTCGTGTAACTGAATCATCAATAAGGGAATTTCTTCTCTTAGATGATGAAACAGAGACCACTTGCCTTGCCAATGATGCTATTTTTGTTGGTTTAAAAGAATTGGGATATGAGGGGAAACATACAAATTTAAAATTTCAAAAAGCTCTCCTCTGTCCTCAATCCAAGTTTTTGATACATCTATTCCTTCATTGTTTGAGTCCTAAAACATCTGGGTGGCATGAGTTCAGTACTACCATTGCTTCTGCAATGATATGTCTGTGCAAAGGTCAACCATTTAATTTTTCAAAAATGATATTGGCTGGGTTTATTAAAGGTGTTGAAGATGGTGCTTATTTGCTATATCCAAGATTTCTTCAAATCTTTATTGAAAAACAAATTTCTAAAACAAGAACCCATGTTGCTGAATATGATGCTCCAAAATTGGCTTCAAGGACTTTTACCTTTTTGAATAAACATGGCAAAGGTTTTTCTGGTGCACATACAAATCTTACTTCTTTTATGGAACAAATTGTGCACAACAACCAGGGTGAAGGATCAGGAAATCCCACTGATTCCCATCACACACCCAATCTTATTACATCTGTTACACAACCTACAAAACAATATTCCCGTAGGAAAACCAAAAAGAACACTAATCTACCTCAGGATAGTGTTAGTATGGCTGTACCAGATGAGGCTGTCCTAGGTGATGGAGAGGACATGTTGGTAAGGGCTGTCACTACTGCTTCTAGCTTAGCAGCAGAGCAGGATAGTGATAACATCATTAAGACCCAAACCAAGGCAACATCTCGAGAAAAGGACTCTTATGAGTTTGCTTCTCAGGATGGTAACCCTAGCCAAATGGAAAACATAGGGGGCTCAGATGATCAAACTACGTTTGATGCTGAGTTTTTGTCCCAAGATTCACCTCTCGGACCAGGTCACACAGGTCGAAGTGATGAGGACAGGCCAGTGACTCATGAATTGACGGATCCACTTGTACATGATGACAATGTCAATGATTCACCTCTCGGACCAGGTAACACAGGTCGAAGTGATGAGACTACAATGCAACTTATAAAAGAATTGACGGCTACTTGTACTGCTTTGGGGTTGAGATGTGAGTCTTTGGAAGATAAGGTTCTTACTCTATCTGATGTTGTTGCTGGTCAAGCCAAAGTCATCACCAAAATGCGCAAACAGATTAAGAGCTTCAAGAAATCAAGATTTTCAACCTTAATGCAAAGATTGAAGAAAGTGGGGACTACTCAGGTTGTAAGTTCTTCTGAACCATCTACTCATTTGGAAGAGGATGCTTTCAAACAGGGGAGGAAAGAGATTGTCATGGATTCAGGGGAGGTAAATCTTGAAAAAGTTGATAATGTTCAAGATATGGATGCTGGATTAGTTTCAGGGGAGGTTCCAGTGATTGAAGATATGGATAGTCCTCAGAATGATGAAGATTTTGTGGTTACTGATAAGTCTGGGAATGAAGTTGTTATGGAAAAGGTGGTGGCTGCACAAGAAAAGGTGGATAATGTGTTAAAGACTTCAGTGGAAAATACTGCTATTGCTGACTCTACTGCTGCTAAGAATGTTGATGGTTCTGCTGCTAGTGGAATAGTGAATGCTGCTGAAGTTCAAGACTCTGTTGCTGGTTCTATGGTCAAGGTTGCTGCAGAGGCAATGGTCTTGCTAAGTAAGAAGACTGCTGTTGACACTCATACATCACAATTACCAACTCCATCATTATCACAATCTATCACAACAACAAGCATAACATCAGCAACAAGAAAACCTCAAAAAGGAATAACAATAAGAGAACCTGCTGCTACTCAAAAGAAGACAATCACATCATCTTCTACAGATAAGGGTAAAGGCAAGCAAGTTGATGTTCAGAGGTGGATATACAAAGGGGTTGATTTTACTGATGTACCTTTTGATTCTTGGCCTAAGCCATTACAAGTTGAACATGATGAAGCTGCTGCTATTAAAGCACAAGAGGCAATTAATTTGGAAGATCAGCAGCTGGCTGAGAAAGAGGCTGAAGGTTTAAGAATGTATGATGAATGGGATGATGAAAAGATCAGAATTGCTGCTGATATTGAATTAAACAAGCTGATCAAGATTGAAGAAAATGAAGTTCCAAATTTTAATGTGCAATCTTGGTTTAGTAATTTTGCTTCCAATAAGAGAAAAGAGAATGCTGCTGCTAGAAGAAAAGTTAAAGTATTCAAAGGTCCAACAGTTAAACAGCAAAGGAAAGAATATGAAAGGTATCTAAAGAATATGGGTGGATGGACATTGGTGCAGTTGAAAGCTTACTCTGACAAAGAAGTTTTTGATTTGTATCAACAAACCAAGAGGAGAACAGATACTTTTTATAATATGGGGTGTGCTGAGGACTTGGAGCAAATTGCTAAGATGAACAAGAAGTTGGTGCCTGAGAAGATAGTTGAAGCAGAGCAGATTCAAGAAGCTTATGTTGTTGAAAAGCTTGAAAGTGATGCAACAAAGATTACTTCTTCTGTGCAAGGTGATAAAAGAAAAGGTGTTGTTCAAAAATCAATTGCCAAGAAGAAGAAGAGAAAGATTGGAGAAGGAAGCAGTTCAATGCCAGAAGGAGATATGTTTCAACATGATTTTGATCACATTCCTGCTGAGCATCTTAAAGAAAGATTGAAGGTGTATACTGTGGTTGGCAAAATGGAAGATCCTGAAGTTATGGATGCTAAACCATTAGGAGTCAAATATCCAATTGTCAAAGTAACTACAGGGTATGATACTAATATTGGAACATTTCATGATGTCCAGAGATCTGATGGTAAGTCTCACAGATTTCTAAGATTTCAACAAATGTTACATTACTTTGATAGAGAGGATGTTGAAGACTTGTGGAAGTTATACAAGGCAAAGTTTGGAGCTAAGAAATTTGATGGTCAAAAGTATGAGATAGATCAAATTGATCATGTCTTAACTGCTTCTGATAATGTTTTGTGGAGAGCTCTTAAACTAATGTTTGAACCTTCAATGGATGACTCTGAGTGGACAGAGATAGCTGACTACAAGGTAAGAAGATGGAGACTTTTTCAAGATTCTGGAGTTCATATGTTAACTCTTGGGCCAATTACCTTGTACATGCTAGCTGAAAAGGATTACCCAGTGGTAAGATACTGGAATGTTGTTAATCAGATGGTTAATAGTGAAAGAACACTTAAGCTGCAGAAAGACTATGATTCTGATGATCAAGCATTCAATTTGCTGACAAAATATAAGAGGATATTTGATCAACTGAATTCTCAAGGGATGAAGTGTTTGGAAGCATCCTCCTAGTAATGTTTTGAGCTTTGAAGAAACTTGAATATTTAGTAATAAATATTAAGTTTAGGGGAGGATTGTTGGGTTTTGACCAAGTGACACTGCTGCTATGAAACTCTGCTGCTGAGTAATACTGCTGCTACAATGAAACTGCTGCTAGTGTTAATGACTCTGCTGCTGAAGATTATCTGCTGCTTGGTGAAACTACTGCTGAAGAGATTAGCATTGTATACGATAGGATAATTATGGAATAGATTCTTTGTATAGTTTATCCATTTAGATTATTCTTATCTTGTAGAGAAAGGTATTGTAAACCTAGTAGGACTCCTTGGTCTATAAAAGGAGGATCCTAGGGTTAGATTACGTATGTATTATTATTCACTTCAAGGTTGTAAAACCCTAGCATTATCGAGTGCTCGTATTAATAATATTGAAGTGTTGAAAGAGAATTCTTAATCTTCTTAAGTTAAGCTTTTATATTCCGCGTTTAAGCTTAAGTATTTGTCTAAGTTAACTTCTATATAAGATCGTATTAGCTCAACTGGGATCAACAAGTGGTATCAGAGCACTAGGGTTAACAATAACAATGACAATATATGCAGCGGAATAAAACAAATCAATAGTTATTGCAACAAGGTTTTTCATCAACATCACCTCTAATTATTATTTGATCAGAATAATACGTGTTACCAATTGTAACAAGGATCTAAGAACTCTCAGACCTTAGAGGTATCGAACACAAACAAGTTCTAGGCATCTACAAGACATATGCCCTAGAACACACACACACCTTTCCTGTATTTTTACATTGTGGAAGATCTAATAAAAACCTATTCCCTGTATTCTGTTTATATAATACAGAATTAGGGTTACAAGAATACTACGAAGGACTAAAATATAAATCTTCTTTTGCAAGCAAGTCCTTCTCCATCTTTTGTAGAATTCCTTCTTATCACATTAAGTCCCTCTTGTTTTCATTCTTTTATTTATTTTGTCACATCAAATCAAGAATCCCAACAGTAACACCTAGATTTTATACTTTTCCTAGCTTTTATAAGTCATAAAACATTTTTAGAAATTTTCTTGTAATTTTTACTGTTCATTTACTAGTTTTTATAATTTAAATAGTTTAATTGGTAATTAATTAATAAATAGAATAATAATTAGTAAATTAGTTTAAAAATACATAAAATAAACTTTTTATAATTTTTTAGGATTCCTGTGATGGTTAATTAGATTTATAAAAAATCTTCTTAATTATCTAAGTCTTTTTAGTATTTATAATAATTTAAATCAATATTAATTAGTTAATTAATAATTAAATAATAATTAATTAATAATAATTAGATAAATAGTGTGAAATATATAATTTTAGTTTTAAAATAAGTTTTATAATATTTTAGACTTTTAGAAATTTTAATTTTATTTTTCTAGACTTATTTTCTATTTTCTTATTTATTAGTGAATTATTAGATAATTATAAATAGTTATTAAATAAATAATAATTAATTAAATATTTAGTAATTATAAAATAAATATTTTAAGTTTATTTAATTTGCATTTAAGCCCCTAAGGCATGCAAATTCCTACTTTAGTTAAAATAATTTTTGTTTCGTACGTTTACGTAGAATTAAATTAAACGTACGCGTTTTTAGTTATTGAAACGTTTTTAAATATCTATGTTTCACATAATCATTCCAATAGCTTATTTAAATTATTTTGTTTTATAAAACCCTAGTGTAATCACTCACACTCACATTTATACCTTTCCTGTTCATAATCACCAATCATAGATTCGTTTTTAATACCATCACAACCTCGTTGGGACATTACGACCCGGGGAAACACTGTATTCCACGGAAGCATTGGCCTAAGCTGTTTGACTATTATAGTTGACCATTTACAAGTGGTTGACCAATAATTATTTGACCGTTTGAGGCCAATCACTTATGTCCTTTAACTTGCATTTCATTAACTCAATCCGTGCATACTTCTTACATGCTACATTCAATTTGGTCAACACACCACCCTCTTCATAGGCACCAACCAAAGTACACTTAAACATTACTCATCCAATAAATTCACAACAACCTCCTTATCATGTATAAACTTAACTTCACCAGCTCCTTATCAAAAGACCACTTCTTCATAGTTGGAGTGTTTGAATCCGTCTTTCAACCCATGAATTTGTCCAAGAAAGATCGGTGTGGCGTGATGGTGATTATTTTGTTGCCATCTCTTCATTATTGAAATGGGTAGTCTCGGAATTTAGATCCCTTAAGAGCATTAAGTGTAGTCAACAAGCCTCTCCTCCTCATTCGGGCCCCACGTGTGCCACATCACCCAACACCTCTACACAACTAACCTCCCCCCTCACCAAACAACAAACCTCAACTTCTTCATTAGGGCCCCACCACTTACACCTTTATTTTTTTTATTCATTTCATTAAATAAATTAAATTCATTCCACAATTACTTAAAAATAACACAACATACTAATTTTATTTCATTAAATAAAAAGTTACAATACGGGAAAAAAAATACGATACGAAAAAAAAAAAATACATACAATACGAAAAAAAAACATACGATACGAAAAAAAAATACAACACGAAAAAAAAAAAAAAAAAAAAAAAAAAAAAAAAAAACATACGATACTAATATGAAAATTAAACATTTTATGTGTCATCTTCGCGGTCGAGACTTTGGTTTTTCTGAGTTATTCTTGCTTGTCTCTTGCGAATGATTTCGGGTCTAACTGGGTCAGTAACCACGCTTAGATCGAGCATTAGCATCTGCATATCCTGCCACTCCAACGCTATTGCTTCTTTCTCCAACGCCTTTTCCTTCCTCTTCCTCCTCGCCTCGTAACAAGCCGTTTGAGCGTCTTTTACTTGCGTATACTTTTCGGATAATTGTCCCGAAAAATTACTCGTTTGACTCCCACCGGAGCTCGCCGCACTCGACGTTTCCGTTGACTTTTGTTTCTTTCAGGCTCGTTTGTTGTTTCTTTCGGGACGAGGTCGTTTGTCCGGCCCGAATATATCCTCAAGACATGTAATGTCTAGAGGTTCTTCAGCATCCCATTTCGGGTAGCGTTTCAGGATCTCTGAAACATGAACCAAAGTGAAACCCCTCGAACCAAAGCGTTCTGCGAAGCTTGTTTTGGCATTCTCGATATGATCATGCTCAGTTTCACCACTACGACGCTCTAAATGTTTATAAATAGCGTGAATTTTTGGCAGTCGCCATTGAGCCTCGACCATTCACCGGATAACATGTTTTTTGGTTCGAGGGTCATCAGTAGTCCGCTTGTTGAAAATTGCATGAATTTCGTTTCAAAAGAAGTCATTCTCTTTGTCATTTTCCATCTCTTGGTCTTGGGAAATTTCTATCCACGCTTCCGCAAGAATCTTTTCTTCTTCTTTGGACCACAACTTTCGAGCACGCGTGTGACCAGCTTCTTCCAAGTCATCGTCATCATCCGCGTCTAAATTTACGACGCTTTTTCCTCTTTGGGCTTTGGTTTTTTTCCTCTACCTTTGGCCTGTGATTGTGCCTTAGGTACTTTAAACGCTTGTTGAGATGGTTGTGATGGTTGTGATGAAGGAAACGTGGGTGGTTGATTCGGGTTATAAAATTGTGGTGACGGATTGAATTGGGGTTGATTTGCGAATCCTTGTTGAAACGCATATTGTTGGTTACGGCAAATTTCATTTGGGTTGAATGGTTGTGAACCATATGGCGATGACGGGTTTGGATTTTGCGACGATGGATTCAAACAGTTTGAGGCTCCCCCATATTGATGTTGGTTTGACGTTAAGAGGTTCGTGAAATAGCCTCCTTCATTCGGGTTTTGAGACATTTTTGTGTTTATTTGGAGAAGAGGTATAGAAATTTTTATTGTAGTTTGTTGAAATGTACTGAAGAGAAGTGAAAATGGGTTTAATATTTATAGTGTTTATGTGTATAAAAAGAGAGAAGGGAAAAAAAATAATACAAACACAACCGTTGGTATCAAACGGTAATATATCCGTTTTAATTTCTGCAAATCCAACGTCCTTTTATTCACTTTTTGTCAGCAATTTTTCTCGCCGTGGCCATGAACAAACATCCAATGAAGATGAACGGCGAGCCCTTCCTGGTGTAGCAGCGAGCTTCGGCTCGCCGTTGAGCCTCCACGTGGGATCGATGAGCATCAACGGTGAGACTACACCGTGTTGGGTTTTGACCAAGTGACACTGCTGCTATGAAACTCTGCTGCTGAGTAATACTGCTGCTACAATGAAACTGCTGCTAGTGTTAATGACTCTGCTGCTGAAGATTATCTGCTGCTTGGTGAAACTACTGCTGAAGAGATTAGCATTGTATACGATAGGATAATTATGGAATAGATTCTTTGTATAGTTTATCCATTTAGATTATTCTTATCTTGTAGAGAAAGGTATTGTAAACCTAGTAGGACTCCTTGGTCTATAAAAGGAGGATCCTAGGGTTAGATTACGTATGTATTATTATTCACTTCAAGGTTGTAAAACCCTAGCATTATCGAGTGCTCGTATTAATAATATTGAAGTGTTGAAAGAGAATTCTTAATCTTCTTAAGTTAAGCTTTTATATTCCGCGTTTAAGCTTAAGTATTTGTCTAAGTTAACTTCTATATAAGATCGTATTAGCTCAACTGGGATCAACAAGTGGTATCAGAGCCAGGTTAGCTCGTTACCTAGGGATTCAACAAGGTTTATAAGTCGATGAAAACTGGTTTGAATGGTGTACGACTTGTCTTTAAGGTTTATGAGGTAATTGTTTTATTTTAAAGGTTATCGAATCTGTTTATTACTTCGTACTGATTGAAGATTGTCATTAATGGATTATCATACCAATTAATGTTATGGGTCAATTAAATATTCATAAGTTTGTCATGTTTTGAATATTCTATATCTGATTGTTCTTAAGTGATTATCCTCGTACATGAGAATCAGTTTGTCGGTAGATTTAATTATTGAATATTCGGTGTGTGGAGCCAAGATCTATTTATTATACGAAGCATAAAATCACAAATAAGTCATTCGTGGATAATAAAGGGCTGACGCTGAATTAAAGATATAAGGTGGAACAATTCACGCACGGTATATTCGATCCATAAATTCTTTTGAGTTGACGCGGCTGCTGATATAACGATTTGTGTTTTGTAGCATTAATAAACAACCTCGTACTATGAATTAAGTTGATCGTGATTGGTTTACTCCCACATAATTACCTTGTATGTAATTATTGATGGGTCAAAGTTTATGAATGGCTGATTTATTATACCTAGTACTGATATTGATTGTGGGGCTGCGGTTAATTAATGATCAAATGGTCATAAGTTTGTGTGATGAATTATTATTATCACGTGGGTCAGAGACAGATTCAAGAAGTGCTGCTATTAGTTATTTTCTTATTCGTGAGTTTATAAGTTATGGAAAAAGGATAACAGCAATGGTCATGAGAGTTGTGTTTATTAATACTACTGTTATTTGCTATCTGACACTGCTGCTACTTGTTTTAAACTGCTGCTCAACACTACTGCTATGTTATTCACTCTACTGCTACTTCTATTTAACTCTGCTGCTCTCGTAATACTCTGCTGCTGGGAATTTTCAATCTGCTGCTAGCTTTAGTACTCTGCTGCTAGCAAACTGCTGCTCGTTATATATTATTCCTACTGCTGCGTTTTGATGTTTTAAGAGCAGTGAGGGGAAGTACGTATGTTTGTTGGTTTACACACACAAGGAGTTTGGTTTTGGTTTATGTTCTTAAAAGATTAAAGGCTCGTTCTTATTGCTTAATTGATTACGAAGAAAGGTGAATATCATTTATTTGATGTTGTAGTTGAGTTTCACAAGTTTGTGTTTTATTATACCTTTTAGCTGGAGGTAACTTGTTTGTGCATTCAAGATGTGACGAAGAATTGACAGACACTTGAAGGAGTTACGTTATTGTGCTCAGTGGTTATTGTCAAGAGATTGCGATCTCCCTATACGTTAAGTATACGTTCGAAGTCAGTATTAGTACAAGACATAAGACACAAGTTTGGGAAATTCTACTTCTTCATCAAGTTTGTTATATTTGGTTTTCTTCACATGTGATCATTACATATAGCCTACAGATTTGAAGAATCATGAAAATGATTAACACATTGATTTCAGGGGAAGCTTATTCTTATGATGTGTTTATTCAGTTGATGTTCATGCACCACTCAAGGGGAAGTGTTTGATTTTTACTACTTTTGATCACTATTACTACTACTAGTTGGAGTTTTCTACTGTTTTGGATTCATTTTTAGTAAGCATCTTGTTGTTCTTCATGGAGGGCAATTCGAAACATTGGAAGGCTTGGATTGGAAGTTTGTGATATTGGTTCGTAGTGGTCAAGATCATTATTTGCATACGTTCCCTATTTGTTGATAACAAAAAGGGGAAGAGATGTTGGAGTGGCATGGCATGGCTTAAGGGGAAGACAAGACTTGTTTCATTCAGGGAGATGTCTACATCTCAATTTCTCTACTTCGCCTAGGGAAGTTCGTACACGACTTTGTTTGTTTTGTCATCATCAAATAGGGGAAGATTGTTGGGATTCTTGATTTGATGTGACAAAATAAATAAAAGAATGAAAACAAGAGGGACTTAATGTGACAAGAAGGAATTCTACAAAAGATGGAGAAGGACTTCCTTGCAAAAGAAGATTTATATTTTAGTCCTTCGTAGTATTCTTGTAACCCTAATTCTGTATTATATAAACAGAATACAGGGAATAGGTTTTTATTAGATCTTCCACAATGTAAAAATACAGGAAAGGTGTGTATGTGTTCTAGGGCATATGTCTTGTAGATGCCTAGAACTTGTTTGTGTTCGATACCTCTAAGGTCTGAGAGTTCTTAGATCCTTGTTACAATTGGTAACACGTATTATTCTGATCAAATAATAATTAGAGGTGATGTTGGTGAAAAACCTTGTTGCAATAACTATTGATTTGTTTTATTCCGCTGCATATATTGTCATTGTTATTGTTAACCCTAGTGCTCAAAACGGTCCATGGAGTCTATCAAACTCCACAGTTACTTTATAAAAACTAATTATGCTATTTAATACTTAATTATTAATAAAACTAATTTTAATTCTAATAAATACTAAATAACAAAATAAAAATCTTAGAAAATTATTAAAAATACTTTAATATAAAAGGAAATTAATAAAAATATAAAAATACAACTTACTTAATAAAAATCTAAAAATGAAAATGAAAATTAAATTATATTAAATAGAAACTATCACTTATTTTTATATTGGTTTTTCTTGATTTTTCTTTTACAAATCTGTTTTATATCTAAAAATAACTAACTTTTGTAAAAACAACTATTTTATAGCTTAAAATTAAGCACTGTGGAAGCTTATTAGCTCCACAGTTGACTTTGTTTGACCAACTAAGCAAATAAGCTCAAATGAGCTTGTGTAGGACCCACTGATGAGGCAAAAAATTAACCACTTTTAGGGGGTCATTTAAGCCCGAATTCGAATTTATTTGATCAAATATTGCCCTAAATCGTTCCTTTTGTGATTTTAGGTACTTTGGAAGAGAAATCTGGAAAAGGAAGCAATTCGGACGTTTTTGGAGCATAAAAGTGAAGAAAACGGCAAAGTCTTAATTTTCCTTGCTGGGAACAGTAGGTGACGGCGTCAAGAAGGAATTTCTGACGGCGTCAAGAGTAATTTCCATGACGACCCAGTACAAAATTGAAGGCGTCACAAGGAAGGGCGTCAAGAGTAAAATGCATGACGGCCTGGAAACACATAACACATGATGGCGTCAAAAGTAGATCAAGGCAGTCCGAGAAGTATTTTGGCGGCGAGATGACGGCGTCACAAATTTGTTCTTGACGCCGTCAGACCCTATTTCCTATATATAGTTTTCTAATTTTCACATTAAAAAGAGAGAAGTTTTGGAGAAACCCTAAGGCCGAATTTAGTACGAATTTTACAGGTTTTTCAAGGGTTCTCAGCCCTTGAACCCTTTCATGTGTAATTGAGATAAGTGTTCTTTTAATTCAATCAATATGTCTATGTGTTGGTTGTCTATATCTTGTTCTTGTCTTAATTCTACCATGCTAGGCTAGATCTATCTTGTGTTTGCTTGGATCTAATGAAACCTAGATGTTAATTATGTGTTGATTACTTGTTTATGGTTGTATTGGATGAATGATTTCGATGTTAGGCTTAAGAAAACTGGCAGATCTCCAAATGGTAACATGCTTGAACGTCTTAGCAAACATGAACTGACGTGCACTAGGTTTTATTGGTTGTATTTAATGCATGAGTAAATTCTAATGATCCCATGTTAGGAGCTTCATAGCCGGCTCGACATAGGAGTGAAGTAGGCACTCATAGGATTGGGGAATTAAGTGCGCCACCCCATGAATGGTATTAAAGAATACAATCCGTCATCCACGCAACTATAACAAGTAATTAACGTGTAAAAGATATCTAGGGAGTAGTGAAATCTAAGTAAACACAACTTCTCCACTTATTGCTCACAACCTTAGTTTAATTTAGTTTATTTTCATTTCTAGTATTTTATTTTGATTGCATCTTTAGTATTGGGTTAGTTGACTAGCAACTAATTCCGCCCAAATCCTTCAAACCCGAGATTTTTACTTGCTTTCTAAAAAATATAAAAATACAAAAATAATCATCCCTCATCTTTAGAACTAGTATTTAGGTTTTTTAATCCTAGCTGAACGATCAATCCCCCGGTACTTGTCACTATACTATACTACAACGATCAGGTACACTGCCTGGTGGGGGTTGTAAGCTTCTCAAGATCCCTTGAGAGGTAAAGCCTGGTGCGATTCCCATGTATCAAGTTTTTGGCGCTGCTGCCGGGGAATAGTTATTGTCTAGGTTAGAATCTCTTTTTATTAGGTCTACTTGCTAGATTCCTTTCTAGTAAGATTTTATTTTTATTTTTAGGATTTTTTTAGTCTATCTTATTTCTTCGTGTTTTTGTTTGTACTAGTGTGGTCATTATGGAATCAGAGAGTCGCCGTTTAGAAATTAGCAAGAGGCTTATTGTGCGTAAAAGAAGAAAGAGAGAAGCTAACACATTTAAGAAATTCATTAAGCCTCTCCAAGTTAAAATTAAGTTTACAGTCTTCGCTCTAACCCCGGATGAGTTGAGTTACCATAGGTTCCTTTTACAACATCTTTGTCCCTCAAAATATAGAAAGACACCATGGATTAGGAGGTATAACTTCAGGAACATAAAAATTCCTTGCATGATTGGGTACATGTCTAGAGAGCATACATACATTAACTTAAAAGCACCCATGAATATCATGTCTAGGCTCTATTACAATTGGATAATGAACGAAAGGTTAAGCCCTAGAAAAGACCCTTACAATTCTAATAGGCTATGTAACTTTGTCAGGAGAGTTAAAGGGGTACACATCTTTATAGGAAATTTTACTTATCAATGCGACTTTGTAATCCTGGAAGATGTTAGGGGCATTATTGATCCACACCTTGGAGAAGTAGTTTTAGGACAACCTTTTGTTGAGAAGACTAGGATGTATCACGACCATGAGAAGGGGATAACGCAGTTTACTGATGGGGTAGAGAAGGTCACTTTCATGATGCCTCACATGAAGGAAGAATTAAAGGGCATCAAAAATCTACAAATTGATGAAATTCGACCCTATGAGGTTAAGGAAGATGGAATTACTGATGAAGCCTATTATGAGAGGAGGAGAACATATTATTCAGGTTGCATGAATCTAGGCCCGGAATACAAGCGTGATGAGAATTGGGTTAGATGTTTTGAGTTAGCACAAAAGTGGGAAAGGAAAACGTAACCCATGACCTTGAGTCTAGCTACAAGACTCGTAAATAAAGAAAAGCGCTTCTTGGGAGGCAACCCATGTTTTGTGTGATTTTTATTTTGTTTGTTTGTTATTTGTTTCCGTATGCATGCTTTATTTTTATTGTTGGTAGATCATGTTTCTCAATTAAATAGTGGAAATACTTTACTTTGTTGTTTTGGCCTAGTCTTAACTCCACCTAAAGGTATTTTTGCAAAAGATAAGTGTAAGGGGAAACCCTAAATATGTTTTTAAGAAACAAACCGATCATGATTCTCCACGATATTAAATGAACATGTATATTCGTATTTGTTAGAGTCAAATGCTTGTATTGAGTAATGATGAAGTTTTGCAGGATTTTCCAGGAAGTAGGACCAAGTTTTTCCAGAAATTTTCCGGAAACTTAACATAAGAATTTCTGCAAGTCACTTCTGACGGCGTCACATGTAAAAGTCTGGAAATTTTACCGGTTTTGTTTTTCTAACGGAGTCTTATTGTTTTTGTGAATTATTAAGTTTTATAATCTCCAGGAGATCTGCAAACTTCATTCCACAAGCATTATATCTTATTTTGTTTTCTAGGATTTAGTAACTTATATAGGTTGCCGCCGATTTTATGCGAGGTTGTCTTGTCTATTTCTCAGGATTTACAGGTTATGTATGACAAGAAGATGATTTATATTCTGGAAGGGAAGCTTTGATTGTTCATTTTCTTGGAGGAAGATTTAACCTGGCCTCCTTATTATCCACACCGAGCGAATCAGGGGAGTATTTGATTTCATTCTTTTTACTTTTTCACTTTTACATTCTTTACTTGAACATTGGGGACAATGTTCATCTTAAGTGTAAGGGGAGGGTAAAATGATGATACCTTACATGTACACTTTCGCTTGAGTTTGTTTTGTTTGATGGTAGATGTGTAATAAAACTAAGAGAAATACTTGTTAGTGCAATTTTAGCGCCAAATTTAAAATTTTTTACAACATTTAGGAGTGAAACTTTAGCCATAGCAAGCGTCTCATGGATAGGAGATTGTATGACTAGCACATAACCGTACTTTCAAATCTGCTTCAAAGTCAAAGACTTCATTTTCATCCCTTGGTGGGATGGGATCCATATGAGAGAGTTCATCAGCGAACTCTTCAAGAAGATAGTCAACATTAGACTGGGGAAGTGATGCCTCAACATACTCAATTTCTCCATAAGATGTACAATCATCGTTAGAATCGTAGAGAGTATCTACATGATCTTTTGAAAAATCAAAATGAGGAGGGATATCACACATATGATCAAAAATTCCCTGTGACTCACTTGGGATTGAGACAAGGTCCTCAACACTAGACTTTATGAATTCGTCCGATTCCTTTTCAGGAACAGTGTCAAGATGCTCGTCCCCCATGCTCAGAGAGTGAGTGGGAACCTCGGGTATGATATCAGTAGACTGAGGGAGATGAGAAGGACTAGCATACATGGATTTTATAATTTCCATTTGTTCAGCTGCTAGTAATTCTCCCATACTCTTTTCTCCCTGATTTTCCATGGAAGGAATTGCAATAGATGAACTCGATGAATTATTACAAACTTGTAATGTATATTCATCATCACTGTCATCATCGTCATCAAGAAGAGCAGCATTGCAAAATGCGGCATGTATTTTAGCTGCATGCTCTTTGACTATTAATTCCTCCATTCCGTTTCTAACATCTCGTTTTTTTGCAAATAACTCAGTAGATGTCTCACGAGAATTCTGAAACGATGTAGTAGCTAACTCCTCCTTAAGTTCTTTTAATATCTCAAGAGCCTTTAAACAAAGGTCTTGCTGAGTTTTTTGAGGAGTTGCTTGGATCATTTGGCACTGTGGAGGTGGGTCTTGAAACGAATAGTCGTAATTGTTACAAGGAATTGGATTCCTTGTTTGACAATCAGAGCTAAAATGTGGACCTCCACAGTACTCACAACAGTTGAACTGATGTGGTTGTGAGTCAAAACTGTTATTAGGAAACTGCTCATAGACAAGCGTGTTTGCTGATTGACAATCAGAACTGTAGTGTGAACCACCACAGTTGTCACAACAGTAAAACTGTTGAGTCTCATGGTATGGAAGCTGGTGGAATGAACCAGTCATGTCAGGGTAGGAATAGGGATTCTGGTTATAGACAGACCCGTTTCCTGACTCTACCATGCCACAACCGGGGCAATTACCACCATTATAAGAACTACCACACCATTGACAGACAAGAGGGTGAGAATAAGACATAGAAAGAATCAAAGGGTTTAGGGGATGAGAAATGAAGAATCAAATAGGTAGGAGTGTAAAGGTGAATATTTTTGGTATTTTTGAAAATTTTTGTAGTACTAAATAAGAAGGAAAATATTTTTGGGTTTTTTGTGTTCGTTGAAAACTAATTTTAAAAAGTTTTCGGGAACAGTTTTGGTTTTATATGATAATAATATGAACAAGGACGGATAAATATACAATGAGCGTGTATTCAGGTTCACTAATACGTAAAATTGTTCAGAATAAGCGCACAACCTCCCCGGCAGCGGCGCCAAATTTTGATTGGCCTCAAACGGTCAGATAATTATTGGTCAACCACTTGTGAATGGTCAACTATAATAGTCAAACAGCTTAGGCCAATGCTTCCGTGGAATACAGTGTTTCCCCGGGTCGTAATGTCCCAACGAGGTTGTGATGGTATTAAAAACGAATCTATGATTGGTGATTATGAACAGGAAAGGTATAAATGTGAGTGTGAGTGATTACACTAGGGTTTTATAAAACAACATAATTTAAATAAGCTATTGGAATGATTATGTGAAACATAGATATTTAAAAACGTTTCAATAACTAAAAACGCGTACGTTTAATTTAATTCTACGTAAACGTACGAAACAAAAATTATTTTAACTAAAGTAGGAATTTGCATGCCTTAGGGGCTTAAATGCAAATTAAATAAACTTAAAATATTTATTTTATAATTACTAAATATTTAATTAATTATTATTTATTTAATAACTATTTATAATTATCTAATAATTCACTAATAAATAAGAAAATGTAAAATAAGTCTAGAAAAATAAAATTAAAATTTCTAAAAGTCTAAAATATTATAAAACTTATTTTAAAACTAAAATTATATATTTCACACTATTTATCTAATTATTATTAATTAATTATTATTTAATTATTAATTAACTAATTATATTGATTTAAATTATTATAAATACTAAAAAGACTTATATAATTAAGAAGATTTTTATAAATCTAATTAACCATCACAAGAATCCTAAAAAATTATAAAAAGTTTATTTTATGTATTTTTAAACTAATTTACTAATTATTATTCTATTTATTAATTAATTACCAATTAAACTATTTAAATTATAAAAACTAGTAAATGAACAGTAAAAATTACAAGAAAATTTCTAAAAATGTTTTATGACTTATAAAAGCTAGGAAAAATATAAAATCTTGGTGTTACTTTATAAAAACTAATTATGCTATTTAATACTTAATTATTGATTAATTATTAATAAAACTAATTTTAATTCTAATAAATACTAAATGACAAAATAAAAATCTGAGAAAATTATTAAAAATACTTTAATATAAAAGGAAATTAATAAAAATATGAAAATACAACTTACTTAATAAAAATCTAAAAATGAAAATTAAAATTAAATTAATTAAATAGTAACTATCACTTATTTTTATATTGGTTTTTCTTGATTTTTCTTTTACACATCTATTTTATATCTAAAAATAACTAACTTTTGTAAAACAACTATTTTATAACTTAAAATTAAGCACTGTGGAAGCTTATTAGCTCCACAGTTGACTTTGTTTGACCAACTAAGCAAATAAGCTCAAATGAGCTTGTGTGGGACCCACTATGGATTATTCTGATTCCAATAAGTTAAGTAAACAAGTATTAGCAAGATTTGATCAGATAAGCCTTTGGAATAAGCTAATAAGCACTTAATAAGCACTTGATTTCTTATTACTCAACTGAAAATAGGACAGATTTGATTGCTTAATTCAGGTGGGGTCCACTGAGTCCTAGGTCAAATAAGTGGTCAACTCTCAAAGCCTGGTAGGAGGAGGGTTGAAGGGAACAAATTTTGACAAGTGAGACCCACTGAGGTGGCCAGGAATCACCACCAAAGTGGTGGTGATGGGTGGGTTCTTCTGGTGCAAGGTAACCACCTTTCCCTGCAGTTATGTTTGGAGGTCTGTGGGAGCCAGAGAAAAATTACCAAAAATAAAGTGGAAGTGGGAAAATGAAGTTGAGGTGGTGGACTATGATCCCAAGAATTTTCAGACCCTAAGACCTAATACACAATTCTACAAACATCCCACAAGATTTGGAATATTTGAAGAACTTGCAATTTTGACTTTTAAGAAAACTTGATATTTTGACTAAATTGGATTTCTAATGTACCTAGATGATTAATTATGCTATATTAAGCTGTAAATACACTCTAACAAGCTACACCATTAACTTATGTAATTTAAATGATGGGTTGTGGATATAAAATCCTTGACAGTTAACTGTCAAGGGAATTTAAGATGGATTTTGACTAAGGTTTGTGATTTTGTTGTTTGACTAAGCTAATTTACTAATAATAAAGTTGTCTAAGCAAAGTTTAGCCACTAAATCTCACATATGCACAGGGTACTCCCTTGTGCCAAACACCCCTATAAACTTGACTGTTTTCTACTTTAATAAGCACAATGAAATTTAAACCTCTAAATCACTTCCTACTTAATTATTATGTTCTAGTAAGATCTTATAAACACAGAAACACCAGTACAAATCACAAATACTACAGATTACTAACAAGACTAATTATGACAGTTAACTTTGAGTTTTTTAAGTACAATGAAATCTTAAAACACAACCAAATGATTTTATGTCTTAATATGATCTAAGTATACTGATTTAGTACAAAAAACACAAAATCAAGTGATAGCAAACCAAGAAACAGTTAATGACAATATTTGGAAAAAGGACTTACAAATGGATCAAGCTGAAACACAATGAACCAAGGACTGTGAACCACCCTAACAGCTTTCCACAAAGCTACTAAACCAAGTACATCCATAATCCACCATTCTTCATGCTTCACTCTTCATAAACTCTGATTTTTCAATTATTTTCTATTTTCCTTGTATTTTTGATGATTTTTGATTATTGAAGCTAAACTAATTAGAATGCCAAAGGAAGCTTATAAAAGCTTAACAATAACTTATAAAAGCTTAATGGGATCACTGAAACAACTTTCAACAATATTCAAGTTAAGGTGTCAATTTAACTTAAAAATGCCAAAACTGAATTTTCTTAACAAGACTTTGAAATTAATGATCAACAAGGTTCATAACACATTAAATTAACTGAAAACAACTTAGTTTAACTGAGAATTACAACTGAAATGGAAATTACACTACCTACGATTAAGCTATATTAAAGCTAAACTAATAATCCTTCTCTTCTGCTTCTTTTCTGCTTTATAATCAAAATTAGGGTTCCAGGTGTCCCTCTGCAACTTTCCCACCAACTGTGAGCCTTTGATTTGGTCTGATTGATCCTAGCCGTTCAAAATACCTTTTCGCGCCAAAAAAGTCTTGGGACAGTTGGGATTGCTTGTCACGTTTTAGGGGAATTAATTGGGTCTTGGAAGCATGTGTGAGGTGCAGGGACAGGTGGGAGAGCTGGGTGGTGAGTTGGTGGTAAAACCAGAGAGGTGGAGGGTGGTATGGTGGACTGTGTGAGGTGAAGTGGTAAAGGAGGGAAGGGGTGGTTTGTTTGACCGAGGGTTTGACCCTGGTTTATTATTAACGAGGTGGGTTTGGTTTGTATTTTGGGCTTAAGTTGGGCTAGGGGTGTAAAAGGGTAATAGGTGGGCTTGGTTGTTGGATTGGGTTTAGTTTTAGGATATAATAATTATAAGGGACCGGTTGGTTTTTATGGTTTAGTAAACATAAGGACTAAAATTGCAAATATCCGAAAGTTGAGGGGCCTAATTTGGAACTTTCCCAAAGTTAATCAAGGGACCATTCCTGCCATGTTAGAATAAACCAAGGACCAAAAAAATGTTATTTTTCTATTTTTAAACATTCAGGGACCAAATCTGTCATTATCCAAAGTTTAAGGACATGAATTTTAATTTTTGGATTTTAAGGGACTAGAATTGTAAATACTCCAAAGTTATCAAAAAGGGTTAATTATTCCAAGTGTGAAAAGTACAAGGGTAGAATTTGATAAATTACCATTTTTTTAAATACCCAAGGACTAATTTTGACATTTTTGAAACTTGGGGGACTAAAGTTGTAATTTTGCAATTTTTACATTAAAGGACTTATTTTGACAACTTGTGAATCCCCATGGACCTTTGATGATATTTTATATGTTTTGGATTACCAGGGACTAGTTTTGACAACTTTTGAAACTTGTGGGACTGAAACTGCCAATTATGCAAACTTTGTACGTTTTTCATTTGTTTTTGATTATTTTGCATTTGAAACATATAAAACACACTTCTAAGATATTTTCAGTATTTTGATGCATATTTGAGTATTTTTGGATGTTTTGGCAGCTCAGATTAGTATAAAATGATGAGTATTTTGACACTCATCAATAAGGACAACCAAGGGAGTGTATATTCAAATTAATTTTGGTTATACATAATTTTGTTTGATAAGTCCACGGTATTAACAAAAAAATGTAGAAGAGTATATAAAAAGTTTGATAATTCAAAAGTATTAACAAATATAAATATGGAATAAAAAACCATAAAAAATTGGCTTTTCCCATCCTCAAAGTGTGTAAAAGAGGCTTGGTCGGGTGTTGCCAACCACTAAGGGTGTGCCTCTCACAACACCCATATAAAGTACGCACTAAGACACCTTTTTGAGCATTACAACTAATTAAGCATATGTTACAACTATTATACCTACTTAATAAATTTATTGATTATGCAATCAAAATTTTATTAATATAAAATATTACATTAAAATTTATAAATATACATACACTTAAAAAATTACAAATAGAAACCAATAACTTAGTGGGGAGAAAATTACACCATTCGTCCCTATGGTTTACCCAAAATAACACCGCAAGTCCCTTGGTTTTCATTTTTGCGTCACGAGTCCTTATAATGAAGTTTATTAACACCAATAGTCCCTATCCTTAACGATTGTTAGCTTTCTCCGTTAACTCCCACATGTGCGTTACATGTGTCGTCCATTTCTAACGACCGTTAACTTTTTTTCACGTTTTCGTCTGTTTTCGCACGTTTTCGTTCGTTTTTTCACGTTTTCGTTCGTTTTTTCATGTTTTCGTCCGTTTTGGACGTTTTCGTCCGTTTTTTTGACGTTTTTGTCTGTTTTTATATGTTTTCGTCTATTTTTGCACCTTTTATTTCATTGAAAAAAAAATTAGAAAAAAAAAATTTAGAAAAAAAATTCAAAAAAAAAATTTGAAAAAAAAATTCAAAAAAATATTTTCGCTAAAAAGGTTTCCGAAAAAATTTCGAAAACTTTTTTTTTTCAATTTTTTTCTAAAATTTTTTTTCGAAAATAATTTTAGAAAAAAAGATTTCAAAAAAAATATTTTTGAAAAAAATTTAATATTTTCGCTAAAAAAAATTCTAAAATTTTTTTTCTTAAAAATTTTGAAAAAAAATATTTTACAAAAAAAAAAATTTGAAAAAAAATAATAATTGAAAATGAAAAAAAGTTATAGAAAAAGATTTTCAATTATTATTTTTCTGAAAAAAAAAAAGTTATAGAAAAAGATTTTCAATTACTATTTTTTTTCAATTTATTTTTCTAAAATATTTTTTTTTAGAATTTTTAAGAAAAAAAATTTAGAAGTTTTTTTTAGCGAAAATATTAAATTTTTTTCAAAATTATTTATTTTGAATTTTTTTTTCTAAAATTATTTTCGAAAAAAAATTTTTGAAAAAAAATTGAAAAAAAAATGTTTTTGAATTTTTTTCGGAAACCTTTTTAGCGAAAATATTTTTTTTAATTTTTTTTTCAAAATTTTTTTTGAATTTTTTTTCTAAATTTTTTCTTCTAATTTTTTTTTGAATGAACGAAAATGTGCAAAAACAGGCGAAAACATGTAAAAACAGACGAAAACATCCAAAACGGACGAAAACGTGAAAAAACGAACGAAAACGTGAAAAAACGAACGAAAACATGCGAAAACATGAAAAAAAGTTAACGGTCGTTAGAAATGGACGACACATGTAACGCACATGTGGGAGTTAACGGAGAAAGCTAACGATCGTTAAGGATAGGGACTAATGGTGTTAATAAACTTCATTATAAGGACTCGTGACGCAAAAATGAAAACCAAGGGACTTGCGGTGTTATTTTGGGTAAACCATAGGGACGAATGGTGTAATTTTCTCCTTAGTGGGTGAAGTCTGAATATACGTAACAAACTTTCTGAAATTAACCGATATACGTAACATACTTATTTTATTCCAAAGATACGTAACATACTTTTAAATACTTACCAATGTACGTAACATTGATGATGAGGCGAAAAATGATCCGTTTTTAGGGGGTCATTTAAACCCGAATTCGAATTTATTTAATCAAATATTGCCCTAAATCATTACTTTTGTGATTTTAGGTACATTGGGAGTGAAATCTGGAAAAGGAAGCAATTCAGACGTTTTTGGAGCATAAAAGTGAAGAAAACGCTAAAGTCTTAATTTTCCATGCTGGGAACAGTAGGTGACGGTGTCAAGAGTAACTCCCTGACGGTGTCAAGAGCAAAATTCCATGACGATCCAGTAAAGATTTGACGGTGTCACGAAGTAGGGCGTCAAGAGTAAAAGTCATGACGGCCTGGAAATGATTAAGTCTTGACGGCGTCAAATGTAGATCAAGGCAGTCCGAGAAAAGTTTTGGCGGAGAGGTGACGGCGTCACAAGTTTATTCTTGACGCCGTCAGACCCCTTTTCCTATGTATAGTTTTCTAATTTTCACATTAAAAAGGGGAGAAGTTTTGGAGAAACCCTAAGTACGAACTTGGTGCGAATTTTACAGATTTTTCAAGGGTTCCAAGCCCTTGATACCTTTCATGTGTAATTGAGATAAGTGTTCTTTTAATTCAATCAATATGTCTATGTGTTGGTTGTCTATATCTTGTTCTTGTCTTAATTCCATCATGCTAGGCTAGATCTATCTTGTGTTTGCTTGGATCTAATGAAACCTAGATGTTAATTATGTGTTGATTACTTGTTTATACTTGTTTTGGATGAATAATTTATATGTTAGGCTTAAGAAAACTGGCAGATCTCCAATTGGTAACATGCTTGAACGTCTTAAGAAACATGAACCGATGCGCACTAGGTCTTTATTGGTTGTAGTTAATGCATGAGCCACTGTTTAAAATCCCTATAGTTGTGTTGGGCATGGTGTAGGAGGAGATAAGAGCTCATAGAATTGGGGAGTTAAGTGTGCCACCCCATGAATGGTATTAAGGAATACGATCCGTCATCCATGCAATTATAACAAGTAATTAACGTGTAAAAGATGTCTAGGGAGTAGTGAAATCTAAGTAAACACATTTTCTCCATTTATTGCTCACAACTTTAGTATAATTTAGTTTATTTTCATTTCTAGTATTTTATTTTGATTGCATCTTTAGTATTGGGTTAGTTGATTAGCAACTAATTCCGCCCAAATCCTTCAAACCCGAGATTTTTAATTGCTTTCTAAAAAAATATAAAATACAAAAATAATCATCCCTCACCTTTAGAACTAGTATTTAGGTTTTCTAATCCTAGCGACACTATTCCTAAGCTGAACGATCAATCCCCCGGTACTTGTCACTATACTATACTACAACGATCAGGTACACTGCCTGGTGGAGGTTGTAAGCTTCTCGAGATCCCTCGAGAGGTAAAACCTGTTGCGATTCCCACACATCAAGTTTTTGGCGCCGCAGCCCGGGGAATAGTTATTGTCTAGGTTAGAATCTCTTTTTATTAGGTCTACTTGCTAGATTCCTTTCTAGTAAGATTTTATTTTTATTTTTAGGTTTTCTTTAGTCTATCTATTTCTTTGTGCCTTTGTTCGTAACCACCCGACATCATGGACAACGGGAACATCTTTGAACCCGTCATCTCACCACAACAAAACCCACCATTAGAACCCCTTAGGCCTCGAACCTTAGGAGAGTATTCCCGACCTAGCCACCAAGGCTACCGAAACACCATTGAGCTCATCGGAGCCAATGTGACCCCCTTGCGATCCGACACCATCCGGTTGGTGCAAAGCGGATGTGCATTCCATGGACTTCGTTCCGAAGATCCAAACCAACATCTTAAGGACTTCCTCAAAATCGTAGATTCCATAGACTTAGATGTTGCAACTAGAGAGACAACCCGATTACGCCTATTCCAATTCTCTCTACGGGATCAAGCTAGTCAATGGCTTGAGCGTTTACCCGCGGGATCCATCACCACATGGGATAACCTCACCAATCGCTTCCTTACTCAATTCTTCCCACCGGGGAAGACTGCAATGCTTAGAAATGACATTCTGATGTTTGAACAGCAGCAGGGTGAAACTTTCTACGAAGCTTGGGCCCGTTTTAAGGATCTCCTCCATAAGGTCCCTCATCATGGTATAAACCTTTGGTTATTAGTCCAGATTTTCTACGACCATGTTGACTATCACACTAAGCGCACAATTGATAGGGCCGCGGGAGGTAAACTGCGTGATAAGAATGCCGAGGAGTCTTGGGCAGTTATCGAGGAGCTCGCCACTGATAATCAGGAGATGTGGGAGTTTAATCATACAGTAAAAGCGGCTATCAATGCAGTCTCAACATCTGGAGGGACCACCGAAATCCCCGATGAATTCCTATGCAAACTCGAGGCAAAAGTTGACTATTTTGAGGAAAGGCAAAGGAGGCCTTTAAGTCCTAGACGAGCTACTGTCAATTCTGTCTCAAAACCAACTTCGGTACCATTATCTGAGTCGCCTTCTAGAGAAAATGTCGAGACTTTTCAGAACTATACCCCACCTTGTTCCCCCCCCCCCCCAAGGAACTTAGCTCGGATTTTGAAGCTAGGATGAGAGAATATATGGCAACTCACTCAGATCGGCTTGCTAGATTCGAGGAAGCAGTTTATAAGCAAAAAGAGGAGATGCAGGAGAAAATGAATGAGATGATGAGTATATTAGAGGAGTATGCCAACCAGAGAACCCCCGAAAGAATACTACTAAGGAAAGAAAGCGCCACTCCCACCACCCAATTTGTTAACTCCATCACCATTGTCCAAAAGGATAACAAGAAGGTAGAAACTCCTACTAAACAGACCTTAGAAAAACCACCAGAATCCCAACCTTTGAGTTACTACCTGAAACATGATATAAACAAAAACACCATAACAAATTGGATTAAGGGTGATGGGCGTAACCAACCCTCCAGACAGGTTTCTGAAAAAGAGGAAGAAGTGAAAGATGAGTATGATACGCTTCCTGGAGGATCAGTATTCGAGAGGCTATTGGTACAAAAAGTGGTTACTAAGCAGATAGCATGTGGGAACTTTGAGATACCAACGAGCATCGGGGACTTGAAATATCTTAGTGCTTTCGCCGACCAAGGATCGGAAGTAAATCTTATGCCCCTAACCATTTACATCCAACTAACGTCAAAAATGTCAGCCCCTACTCGTGTTAGGTTATCTCTCGTTGGACACTCGTACGTATACCCCCTAGGAATCGCAGAAGATGTATTAGTTAATGTCGCAGGATTCATGTACCCCGTGGATCGGAAGTAAATCTTATGCCCCTAACCATTTACATCCAACTAACGTCAAAAATGCCAGCCCCTACTCGTGTTAGGTTATCTCTCGTTGGACACTCGTACGTATACCCCCTAGGAATCGCAGAAGATGTATTAGTTAATGTCGCAGGATTCATGTACCCCCGTTGATTTTATGATCATCGATGATAAAGGAGATGGATGCATGCCAATAATCCTTGGGGCACCATTCCTTGCCACCGCTAGGGCTGTCATTAAGTATGAAGGTAGGAAGATTGAGCTTAAATCTAGAAAAAGAAAGATTAGCGTCTCCATGACCCCGCGAAGTGGGCGTGAGAATTTGAATTGGAGAAAGATCAAAAACAACATTGACACGACACCCATTCGTGTTCAGAATAAAATTTTTGCATGGGAGGCAAGAATCAAAAGCTATAAGAAAGCTAAAAATGAAAGAAGAAAAAGTAATAAGGTTCAGGTCGAATTCGAACATACTCAACCCATAGAAAATCATGTACCATTTGAGGAAGGGAACTTGGTACTTTTGAGACACTTGGAAACAACAATACCACCCGATAAACCAAGTCCTTGGTGGTATGGGCCATTCACAATCGAAGGTGTGAGCCAAGATGGGGTAGCTAACTTGAGAAGTAAAGTAGGTGGAATGGTGATTGCGAGTATCGACAGATTGAGACACTACCACCATAACAGTAATGATCGCAACTACATGGGGTATATCATTTCAAGAGATGAGATCACGTAGTAACCCATGACCTTGAGTCTAGCTACAAGACTCGTAAATAAAGAAAAGCGCTTCTTGGGAGGCAACCCATGTTTTGTGTGATTTTATTTTGTTTGTTTGTTATTTGCTTCCGTATGCATGCTTAATTTTTATTGTTGGTAGATCATGTTTCTAAACTAAATAGTGGAAGCACTTTACTTTGTTGTTTTGGCCTAGTCTTAACTCCACCTAAAGGTATTTTTGCAAAAGATAAGTGTAAGGGAAAACCCCAAATATGTTTTCAAGAAACAAACCGATCATGATTCTCCACAATATTAAATGAACATGTATATTCGTATTTGTTAGAGTCAAATGCTTGTATTGAGTCATAATGAAGTTTTGTAGGATTTTCCAGGAAGTAAGACCAAGTTTTCCAGAAATTTTCCGGAAACTTAACATAAGGATTTCTGCAGGTCACTTCTGACGGCGTCAAGTGTAAAAATCTGGAAATTTTACCAGTTTTGTTTTTCTAACGGAGTCTTATGGTTTTTGTGAATTATTAAGTTTTATAATCCCCAGGAGATCTGCAAACTTCATTCCACAAGCATTATATTTTATCTTGTTTTCTAGGATTTAGTAACTTATATAGGATGCCGCCGATTTTACGCGAGGTTGTCTTGTCTATTTTATCAGGTTTTACAGGTTATGTATGACAAGAAGATGATTTATATTCGGGAAGGGAAGCTTTGATTGTTCATTTTCTTGGAGGAAGATTTAACCTGGCCAACTTATTATCCATACCGAGCGAATCAGGGGAGTATTTGATTTCATTCTCTTTACTTTTTCACTTTTACATTCTTTACTTGAACATTTGGGACAATGTTCATCTTAAGTGTAAGGGGAGGGTAAAAAGATGATACCTTACATATGCACTTTCGCTTGAGTTTGTTTTGTTTAATGGTAGATGTGTAATAAAACTATGAGAAATACTTGTTAGTGCAATTTAAGCGCCAAATTTAAAATTTTTTACAGCATTTAGGAGTGAAACTTTAGCCAGAGCAAGCGTCTCATGGATAGGAGATTGTATGACTAGCACATAACCGTATATTCAGAAAAATTTTCCACCCAAATATGTGAGGTTCGCCTTTAGATTTGATAGGAAAAGCATTTACTATTAGTGCTTATGAGTGTACCGGTAGCATTTAGATTCTAGAACTTGCGTTAGTGATGCATCCCGAGACCGCTAGTGAGACTACATTCGTGTGGTAGGATTTACTACATGATAAGAGGCATTAGGATTACCCTTGTGTTAAACCCGTATCATAATTACTTGACCATTTAAGTCATATTACTTGGCTAGTTAAGTCAACTAATTTTTCCCACACCCTTAGCGTTGTACTCATTTTTAGTACACGAAACCCCTAGTACACCCTTTCGAGCCTATCTTTTCGTTTCTAACTTTAAGCATTTTACTTAAAGGAAGAATTTGTTACACCCCACTTAAATGTACAACCAAATCGCCTTAGCCTTCCGTGTATGCGCTCATTTTTAGCGCATTATTGTTATTTGTTAAACCCTAAGTTAACTATCTAATTGATTACATGGTTGCTAAGTCGAGTCATATCCTTGTACATATTGTTTTGGGACGATTGGGACTCATGGGTAAGTACTTGTTTTATGGAGTAATGGGGAAGAACATTATTTATTACCCCCATATGTGCGTTAATCTTAAAAGTGCTCCAAGTGTTTTGATTTTCTTAATTCGAGTCATTAGTTTAGTTATTGTAAAGTATGTAAAAATTCAAGTGTAAGGGGAATGTTCAACCCCTATGATGTATTATTTTGGATGGTAGGGTAAGAGTGTATGCAAAAAAAAAAAAAAAAAAAAAAAAAAAAAAAAAAAGAAAAAAAGAAAAAAAAATCGGAAAAAAATCAAGAAAAAGAAAAAAAAAATAGAAAAAGGAAAAAGAGAAAAAACATACGGACTACCATCCCTTTTCATTCTATGTTCATTTTATGTTTTTATTATTTTTCATTTATTAGCTTAAGTCGAGTCTAGTCTTGGCTTAGCAACGCCACATTGTACATGTAATTAACCAAGATTGTTAACTCGCCACCAGTAAAACTTCCTTTATCCAACAAAACCGTGTATTTCATATCCCTACACCTAACGTTACAACCCTTTAAAAGACCTCTTTGATAGTTTATCCTAGGTGCTTACGCCATGTGGTGGAGGTTTGATCCTTTCCCAAGCCTATGGTAATCTATTTTGCTATGACAGGTAGTGAGAGATATCTTCTGTTTCCATATTGTAATTTACACTTTATTACACCCGAGAGATGTGAGTATCTAAACACTATTTGTGAGATGCTAGTGTATGACCTCCGTGCTTGTCTATTGGTCTTTAGTGGAATGATTATTTGTTATAATTACTTTTATATTAGTGTTAAATGACCCCTAACTTGTATTTTGACTAGAATAAAAGCGCATTTGCTTGAGGACAAGCAAATCTCAAGTGTAAGGGTATATGATGAGGCGAAAAATGATCCGATTTTAGGGGGTCATTTAAGCCCGAATTCGAATTTATTTGATCAAATATTGCCCAAAATCGTTCCTTTTGTGATTTTAGGTACTTTGGGAGTGAAATCTGGAAAAGGAAGCAATTCAGACGTTTTTGGAGCATAAAAGTGAAGAAAACGCTACAGTCTTAATTTTCAATGCTGGGAACAGTAGGTGACGGCGTCAAGAGTAACTCCCTGACGGCGTCAAGAGCAAAATTCCATGACGATCCAGTAAAGATTTGACGGCGTCACGAAGTAGGGCGTCAAGAGTAAAAGTCATGACGGCCTGGAAATGATTAAGTCTTGACGGCGTCAAATGTAGATCAAGGCAGTCCGAGAAAAGTTTTAGCGGCGAGGTGACAGCGTCACAAGTTTATATATAGTTTTCTAATTTTCACGTTAAAAAGGGGAGAAGTTTTGGAGAAACCCTAAGTACGAACTTGGTGCGAATTTTACAGGTTTTTCAAGGGTTCCAAGCCCTTGATACCTTTCATGTGTAATTGAGATAAGTGTTCTTTTAATTTAATCAATATGTCTATGTGTTGGTTGTCTATATCTTGTTCTTGTCTTAATTCCATCATGCTAGGCTAGATCTATCTTGTGTTTGCTTGGATCTAATGAAACCTAGATGTTAATTATGTGTTGATTACTTGTTTATACTTGTTTTGGATGAATGATTTATATGTTAGGCTTAAGAAAACTGGCAGATCTCCAATTGGTAACATGCTTGAACATCTTAAGAAACATGAACCGACGCGCACTAGGTCTTTATTGGTTGTATTTAATGCATGAGCCACTGTTTAAAATCCCTATAGTTGTGCTGGGCATGGTGTAGGAGGAGATAAGAGCTCATAGAATTGGGGAGTTAAGTGTGCCACCCCATGAATGGTATTAAGGAATACGATCTGTCATCCATGCAATTATAACAAGTAATTAACGAGTAAAAGATGTCTAGGGAGTAGTGAAATCTAAGTAAACACATTTTCTCCATTTATTGCTCACAACTTTAGTATAATTTAGTTTATTTTCATTTCTAGTATCTAATTTTGATTGCATCTTTAATATTGGGTTAGTTGATTAGCAACTAATTCCGCCCAAATCCTTCAAACCCGAGATTTTTAATTGCTTTCTAAAAAAAATATAAAATACAAAAATAATCATCCCTCACCTTTAGAACTAGTATTTAGGTTTTCTAATCCTAGCGACACTATTCCTAAGCTGAACGATCAATCCCCCGGTACTTGTCACTATACTATACTACAACGATCAGGTACACTGCCTGGTGGGGGTTGTAAGCTTCTCGAGATCCCTCGAGAGGTAAAACCTGTTGAGATTCCCACGCATCAATTGACGATTACCATTTTAAAAAGTTACAATTTTGGTCCCTGTTGTTTGCGTTGACTTTCACTGTTAGTCCTTTGACATTTTTTTACTTAGAAAAGTTACAGTAATGGTCCCTTGACATTTTGTTGACTTCCATTGTTAGTTCTTTGACATTTTAATAATCTTTCATCCATTTTTCTTTACGTTTTTATCCGTCTTAAGCCGTTTTCCTCCGTTTTTATACAATTTCGTCCGTTTTGTCTTACATTTTTATCTTTTTTTGTCCGTTTTTATCCATTTTCTTTCGTTTTTATTCGCTTTCGTCCATTTTGCTTACGTTTTCATATGTTTATCCATTTTTGTCTGTTTTCATCCATTTTTATATGCTTTCATCCTTTTTTCTTACGTTTTCTCACATATTTATCCGTTTTGTCCATTTTCATCCGCTTTTATATGCTTTCATCCGTTTTTCTTTCGTTTTTATCCGTTTTAATCTGTTTTTATCTGACTTTATATGTTTTCATCCGTTTTTATACACTTTTGTCCATTTTTCGTACGTTTTGATACGTTTTTATTCGTTTTCATATGTTTTTGTACGCTTTCGTCCGTTTTCCGCACATTTTTATTTGTTTTTAATCGTTTTCATCCATTTTTATATGCTTTCGCTTATTTTTCTTATGTTTTTATCCGTCTTCATCCGTTTTATAGCTTTATCCGTCTTCGTTCGTTTTTTTTTTTTATGTTTTCATATGTTTTTATCCGTCTTCATCCGTTTTTATAGCTTTTGTTTGTTTTTCTTACGTTTTAATCTATGTTTGTTCGTATTCATTCATTTTTATACGCTTTTGTATGTTTTTCTTACGTTTTTTTCTTATAAAAATGGATGAAAACGGATAATAACAAATGAAGACGTAAGAAAAATGGACGAAAGCGTTAAAAAATAGATAAAAGCGTATAAAAATGGATAAAAATGTATAAAACGGATAAAATCATATGAAAACATAAGAAAAACAGACGAAAGCATATAAAAATGGATGAAAACGGATAAAAACATATGAAAACGTAAGAAAAATGGACTAAAGCGTGCAAAAATGGATGAAAACGTTTAAAAATGGACAAAAACGGATAAAAACGTAAGAAAGACGAACTAAAGCATTTAAAAATGGATAAAATGCACAAAATCGATAAAAACGTAAGAAAAATGGACGAAAGCCTATAAAAACAGATGAAAACGAATAAAAACGGACAAAAAATGATAAAAACGTAAGAAAAACGGACGAAATCGTATAAAAACGGAGGAAAATGGCTTAAGACGGATAAAAACGTAAAGAAAAATGGACGAAAGATTATTAAAATGTCAAAGGACTAACAATGGAAGTCAAAAAAAATGTCAAGGGACCATTACTGTAACTTTTCTAAGTAAAAAAATGTCAGAGGACTAACGGTGAAAGTCAACACAAACGAAAAGGACCAAAACTGTAACTTTTTAAAATGGTAATCGTCAATGTTGCCTACATTGGTAAGTATTTAAAAGTATATTACGTATCTTTGGAATAAAATAAGTATGTTACGTATATCGGTTAATTTTAGAAAGTTTGTTACGTATATTCATACTTCACCCTAACTTAGTACCTAAATATGGATCCTAGCTAGTAGATATATATCGGGAATATTACAATCTCGACTTTTTTAGGTGTCTCTTTAATAGACCGTGAAACCGCAAAATCACTCAATTAGTACATCATTATATGTAACAAAATGTCTGAAAAAGTACGCATTTTGCGATGTTAAGTAGACTTGTTTTCTAAAAGTAAATCAAGTTTTTGACCATTTGAGCAAATTCCATATGTGAATGACAGATTAACTGCACTTACTCAACTTGTTCACCATGGGATGATCTTTGTGCCAATTGGATATACTTTCGGAGATGGTATGTCTGAAATGGGGGAACTGAAAGGTGGAAGCCCATACGGGGCTGGAACTTTTTCTGGTGACGGGTCAAGACAGCCATCCAAGCTTAAGTTGGAGCAAGCTTTTCATTAGGGGAAGTACATTGCTACCATCACTAAAAAACTTAAGGGAATTGATGTCCATGATTTGTAATTCTTTTGGTTGCTTAACTTGTTTACTTACATGTTTTAACAAATGTTATTGTATTTGAATATCGGTTGCTTTTCACTCATTTTTGTTGATAGAACCTCGATATGTGATTGCATAACATATCTGTACTTTTTTTGGTTGCTAAGCTTTTTCACATATACAAGTTTTCTCGTTTGTTAATGTATTTCCATTTTTCTCGAATCCCAGTCTCCTGGCAAATATACAAATATGGAAGATTGGAAGGCGATATGTACGTTGACACGCTGCTAACTTTACGTAATACATCAGCTAAATGGCTCGCTACTAAATAGTTGTGTCCTATTCAACTTAGTGGTATGTAAATTAAGTCGTGTACAAACTTATACCTTAATTCTTTTCAAATTGTTGGGAGTCCCATGTTTGAATTAGTGTACTTGGTCATTTGGGTCAAAAGGGTGAAAAGTGAATCAAACTTGCCATAATGAATTCTAGGTAGTTCTCTGCCTTTTAAAATCAATGTGAATGAAAAACCGGTTGATGTCCGGTTTTGTTTTAATAACCATGCTTGTAACACATAATTAGTGGAATGTTGAATACATCTTGGATGTATGGCCATAAGTTTCATAAGAGTGCTCGGTGCATCAAGTTATAGGCACGTTATACAGCGTTATTGGTGAGTTATAGGGCGAATGTTATGGGTATAACGTTATTATTATTATTATTATTATTATTATTATTATTATTATTATTATTATTATTATTATTATTATTATTATTATTATTATTATTAAGTGTAAAGTGAGGTTTTTTTTGTGATGTCTTTAATTATTTTCTATGAATCGTTTTATTATAATGTATTAAGGATTTATAAGTATTGAATATAGTATTATCTTTGAATGATTTCTTTTTTCACAAATTTTAAGTTTTTATTGATTATTAAAAAAAATAGATGTATTATATGATCTAAAATAATAACTATTATTTTTTGTAAGACATATTATGTGCACTTTATATAAAACTAGATGTATATTCGCGGAAAGCGACAATGTATAGTGACAACTAATTATACTTGCCAAATCGTGATTTTGGTTCGACTTTTGATGCAAAGCGTGTGTTTTTTAGAATAAATATAGTGTGTGTTTTTGAAAAGTTGTCAAGTTCTGAATTGATCAAGCCTAAGGTGTATTAAAGATGTAATTTTAGAGTAATTGCCTTGCCTTGTATTATTCAACCCAAATCACTATATAATGTACAAAAGACTATTCTAGATAAACATGTAAATGGACCAAGCCTAACAAACTACTAAAAGCCCATAGGCTACATAAATATATCGACTAACACTCCCCCGCAGTTGGAGCAGGAGGGGAACGAACACTCAAACTGGTACGAAACTCCTCAAACAATGTAGAAGGTAACCCCTTCGTGAAAATATCAGCATACTGATAACGAGATGGCACATGAAGAACACGAACCTGCCCCCGTGTAACCATGTCACGAACAAAGTGAATATCAATCTCAATATGTTTCGTCCATTGATGTTGTACATGATTAGCAGTCAAATAAATCTCACTAACATTATCACAATAAACAAGAGTGGCAGTCAATAGTGGGGAATGCAATTGTCGAAGAAGATTACTAATCCAAGCAATCTCAGCAACAACGTTAGCAACACCTCGGTACTCAGCTTCGTCGCTAGATCGTGAAATAGTGTGCTGACGCTTAGAAGACCAGGACAGAAGGCTGTCACCTAAAAACACACAATAACCGAAAGTAGAACGTCTAGTGGATGGACAACCAGTCCAATCAGCATCAGAATATGCAACAAGAGAACCAGTAGAAGATGCATATAGTTGTAAACCAAAATCCAATGTACCACGAACATAGCGAAGTACACCCTTAAGAGCTGCCAAGTGAGGCTCCCTTGGGTTATGCATATAAAGACAAATTTGCTAAACTGCATAAGAGATATCAGGGCGAGTAAAAGTAAGATATTGGAGACCACCTGCAAGACTACGATAAAGAGTAGGATCTGAAACGGGATCACCATCTGGACCGAGTTTAGATTCCGTGTCAACGGGAGTCTGAGTAGGATTACAAGAAACCAAGTGTGCCTGCTTCAAAAGCTCCATAGCATACTTCCTCTGAGAGATGAGCATACGTGTAGAATCACGAGTAACAGATATCCCCAAAAAATAATTAAGTGCCCCCAAGTCAGTCATATCAAACTCCTGATGTAAAGAAGAAATAATGCATCGTAGTAAAGCTGTAGATGATGCTGTCAGAACAATATCATCAACATATATCAATAAATAAGCGATGAGTGTCTAAATACTCATCATTTTATACTCATCTGAACTGTAAAAATAGCTAAAAACACTCAGATATACCATAAAATACTGCAAATATCCTTGGATTGTGTTTTTATATGTTTCAGGTACAAAAGGATTGAAAACAGATGAAAAACGAGCAAAGTTTGCATAATTGGCAGAATCAGTCCCTGAACTTTCAAGAATTGGCAAAACAAGTCCCTCAAGTTTCAATCTTGTCAGAATTTACCCCTGGATGTTTAAAATGAGAAAATATAATTTATGGTCCCTTGGATAAATTTGGGAACTTTCCAAACTAGGCCCCTCAACTTTGCATAATTTACACTTTTGGTCCTTGGGCTAAAATATTAATAAACCAAACCGGACCCAATGTATTACATAAACCCAACTAAATAACCCACCAAAAATAAAACCAAACCCAATCCACCCCTTTTCCCAGCCCACTCCACCGGGCCCAACCACTAACACCCCTTATTTAAAAACCGGGGTCAACAGGGTCAAACCCACCCCTGTCACCCCTTTCCCTCCACCACCTGGCCAAAACCACCCCTACAATACCACCACCACCTGTCCACCAAGCTCACTACCCACTCCCTTCCACCTCACCACTTCCAAACATAACAGACAAGGACCATTTAATGCCTGAAACTGCTCCAAGCAACCACTTGGACTTTTTGGTGCCAAAAGTTAAATTGAAGGCCAAGATGAATTTCAGTCATCCAATGGACATGAAGTGGGAAAGTTGCAGAGGAGCTAGAGGAACCCTAAACATCACTATAAAGATAGAAAGAAGCAGAGAGGAAGATGTATGTAGTATAGCTTAGTGTAGTTATGTCGACTTAACTTAATTTTCCATTTCCAGTGCAAATTCTAGTTTAATAATGTTGTAATAAGTAATCTCAGTGTATTTAAGAATATTTTCTAGTATCAATTTCAGTTAAACTTGTTTGAATTCAATTTATGCAATATTTTCAATTGAAATCTCATGTTAAGCTTAATGTTGTTAAAAGATGTTATTCAGTGTTCCTTTAAGGTCATATTAGTTCACTTATGAGTTTTCTAAAGTTCTAAAATATTAGAAATCAGTTTAGTGAAGAAAACCAAAAATACTTAAAAATACAAGAAAAATATTTAAATAATTAAAAATCAGAAGTTATGAAGATGAAACATGGAGCAAGGTGTATTCTGGATTGCCTTTTGGTTTAGTAGCTTATTGGGAAGCTTTAGGATGCGAAATCAGTCCTTGGTTCCTCAGTTTTGCTTGGATCCACTTTGTAAGCCTTAATCTCCATTTTTGCCTTTTACTGTTATAGTGCTAGATTATTGTTATTTCTTGTTTCTTTGTGCTTATTTGAAGTTAGTTAGTCATAATAGTGCTTTAAATTTAGTACTTGTTCATTAAGTATTGCTCATACTTCCATTTTCACTACCAAATAGTGTATCTATGATTTTTGAGTGTTAGTTGTTTAGACTTGTGTTTCTGTGTTTCATACAGTTCATTACATCAATACAAGCCTTTGCGAGTCAGTCTCATGGTCCAAAATAAGCATATGTTTTGAAAATCACATCTTGAGCCTTTTAAAGGAGTGTTTGGAATAGTGGTCATCACCACTGTGTCCTATGTTTCAGTGATTGATTTCTTTTGTCACAAGTCACATTAGGTCCAAATAGGTTAAGTAATCCATAAAATCAGTAGGTCTTTTATCAAATAGTCAAATTTCATCTTTAAGCTCTTTAACTTGTTCACTGTTAGGATTCATGGTTCTAATTCTCATCATATCATTGCATATCTGGTTAATATAGCTTATCTCAGTCCCATAACAGCTTATTATAACATAATAAGTCTGTAGGAAGCTTTAGAAACTCACAAAAGTCAAACCTAGTTCTAATTTAAAAAAAAAAAAATTGCTATGTTTGACAGATTTTCCATTTCTAAATGGAATTTTCATGATCACTGTGTTAAGACTTAGCTTATGAGCTTTTGGGTTCTTAAAATTCAGAAGCTCATCTTTATGATCCATATTTTTGCTTATTTTTAAGATTTTGTTAAACTGCTTATTTGGTGCCATCTTTTGGTCTACTTTCCAAAAACATCCCCTGCACCAGGGATTTGTTGCAACTTTACAAGCTCCTCAAAAGCTCATCAGTGAGCTTAAGCCTGTGAATTTTGGCTTTTTGGATAGGTTTCATGGCTAGCTTGTAGATTTCAGGCTTATCTTTGGCTTCTCAGCTTATTTGATAAGCTAAAATTGACCCTGCATTTTGTCCCACTCCATTATATATACTGATTCATCAGTATATATAAGCCAGATTCATAAGCTCTCTTAGAGCTTATTTGTGGGCCCCATCCTGTGAGATTTAGCTTTTTGGAAAGCTCATCAACCATACTTGCTATTTCAGTGCTTATTTTGTATTTTTCAACTTATTTGATAAGCTTGAATTGCCCTTAAAATTCACTGCAGGCCTGATTTGTTCACAGGGTATTTTGGAATTGCTTATTGGCTTATTTAAGCTTATCAGTGTATTCCTTTGTATCTTTTTGCTAGTTTCCATTGTCCTTAGGTCATTTGTAGCTTATATTGTCTTTGGTTCCAACTGTGAAGCTTATTTGACAGCTTATTTAAACTTGAAATCTCACTTTGAGCCAAAACGCTTAACTGATAAGCTCATAAGATCCCATAATGTGTATTTTTGAGTTCTAAAGAAGTTGTGTTTATTAAAGTTGCTTATTTTCAGTAGTAAAATAGCTGTGTAAAAGAAAAAACAATAAAAACCAAATTTAAAATAAGTGATAGCTTCTATTTAAGCCATTTGGCTTATTTTTCTGCTTATTCAATAAGCACTTCTCATTTTTATAATTTTCCTAGGTTCCCACACTTATATAGTATTTTTAGAAAAAGTTTCATATTTTTCACTGTTCATTTAGTATTTATTAGAATTTAATTTAGTTTAAATTAATTAATAATTAGTTTTTAATTAATAATAATTATATAAAAGGTATAAAAAAATATAATTTCAGTTTCAAAATTAGTTTTAAGTTATTTTAGAATTTTCAAGATTTAATTTTTATTTTTCTAGCTTAAAATAATATTTAATTGCATTTTAGTATAATTCAAAATAGTTTAAATTAATTAATAAATAGTAATTAATTACTAATAATTAATTAAATAGTCATAAAAATAATTTTAATTTTCCAATAATTTTATTTTATAATTAGGATTCCAAAAATATAATTTTCACATCCATGGGATTTATATTGGACAGAATTCACGTTTTATTCTGTACGTTTACGTAAATTTAAATTAAACGTACGCGTTTTTAGTTTTTAAACGTTTCTAGGTAGTTTTCTTTCACGTAATCATTCTAATAGCTTGTTTAAGCTATTTCCTTTTATATTTCCTTAGTATAATCATTCATAAACGTTTCCTGTTCAATTTCACTCGATCACAGATTCGTCTTTTTACAATTGCACGCCTCGTTGGGATTTAACGTCCCGGGGAAACACTGTATTCCACAGAGCATCGGCCTAAGCTGTTTTGACTTATTTGACGACATCCGTGGTTGATTTTAGTGAACTGTTTACGGCCAATCAATAAGCAACCTCAGAACCATGTCGGTAAATAAATAATGAAGAATCATAACGGCTCGAGGAGAAACCAACTCGGAGAGCATAGCCAGCAAACCGTTGAAACCAAGCACGAGGTGCTTGTTTCAAACCATATAAGGACCTCTGTAAGCGACAAACATGCTGAGGAAAGCGAGTATCAACAAACCCTGGTGGTTGATACATATACACAGTCTCCGAAAGATCACCGTTAAGAAAAGCATTCTTAACATCAAGCTGATGAACTGGCCAGCCACGCGATATAGCGAGGCTAACAACAGTGCGAATGGTAGCCGGTTTAACAACTGGACTAAACGTGTCACCACAATCGACACCAATTTGCTAACTACGCCCGTTAGCTACAAGACGAGCCTTATACCTGCTTAAAGATCCATCCGCATGATACTTATGTCTAAACAACCACATAGACCGAACCACATTAAAATTTGGTGGTCTCGGAACAAGAACCCAAGTATCATTTTTAACTAATGCATTATATTCATCATACATAGCATCCCGCCAATTTGAATCATCTAAAGTAGTGGAAGGGGACTTAGGAAGAGGAGAAACATGAGACGTATGAAAATTAAAACGCGGATTACGCTTAACAGTACCAACTTGTGCACGTGTGACCATCGGGTGAGTAATTGCCTTGCCTTGTATTATTCAACCCAAATCAATATATAATGTACAAAAGACTATTCTAGATAAACATGTAAATGGACCAAGCCTAACAAACTACTAAAAGCCCTAGGCAACATAAATATATCGACTAACAAAGGATACTTAGAGGTAATTTAAGTAAACCACATTCGTTCAAGCTTTATGAGTAGTATGGATATTGAGTAAATTCCAAAATAAATCTTTGCGATTTGCCAAATTTTACAGTTCACATTCCTGACAGAAAAGTTGAGACGTCTACATCCCCGTCAACAAACGTTAGACACTATCATCTTTTACTTGTAACAGAGATGTATTTTGTAGTTTATTCTTATTAATGTCTAAATATTAAATTATAGGGATAGGGAGGCCACCCAACTTTTATGTTTTTCTTATATACGACACTCTTTATTGAAAGTAACTTATAGGTCACCCAACTATGTGTTCATCTTCGTTTACAACAATTTTGATCAAATTAATTCAGATAATATATAATCAAACGAGAAGAATGAACCTAAAATTAATATATTAAATTCACACTTAAATTAAGGGTATAAGTTGTTTTTCACTTCAAACTTTTCATTTGCATGGCTTGAATAAGTTTGAGGTCGGTTTTTATTCATATTTTATAAGCGAAAATAAACATATATTATCCCTAAATTATAAATTTGTAGAACAAATATGTTTCCTTATATTCAAACCGACCAACCTCTGTTTCCTTTTGTTAAATCTTCACCGCCTGATCACCGGTCAATAAAAGCTAAAAGTTCTCTCCTTCTCATCATTCTAGTTCGAATATAGTGTTACTTTATTCCATTGTTTACGTTCATTGTCACAATCCGATATCATTCATTCTACTTCGATAATGACTATTTTTGAACGTAAAAGTATCTTTATGGCTATTAGGGAGGGGAGCATTGTCACAACTGCTCTTAATAAAGGCTTAGGTGCAGCAGCTTATGAATATAATCTTCGCATATGGGAAGTGAATGAAATAGTTTCCAGAGAAATACAAGAACATCAAGACGTTGTGAAACGCCATCAAGACTCTATAGAAGAACTACGTAACCTTCAGGACCGTAGGGGTTGTTACAAGTGTGGTAAGGACGGGCATATCGCTAAACATTGTAAAGATGCTAGTTGTTATAAGTGTGGTAAGGTAGGGCATGTCGCTAGGAACTGTAGTGATGATGGTAAACTTTGGTGTGGTATATGTTTAAAGAGGGGGCATATGGCTAGAGACTGTAGTGGTGGTGATGGTTGTTGTAAGTGTAGTGGTGTTGGGCATCTCGGTAGGGACTGTAATGAGGTCCGGCGGTTTGGTGGCGCTGGTCGTCTTTGTTATTATTGTGGTTTGTGGGGGTATATGGCTGTCTGTTCTCTGTGTGGTAAGAGAGGGCATTTGGGTAAGGACTGTTTGTGGCCTTAGGTAGTAGTAGTAGTCAGGGTGATGTGTGTTGTCAGTTGTGTTATATATATGTGGTAATTAAGAGTGAGCGGGCATAATGCTAAGGAGTGTTGCGGTCTTGGTTGTTATAAGTGTGGTAAGCTTGGGGATATCGGTAGAAGTTGCCTCCTTGTAATGGGGAAGAGTATGATGATAGGATTGGACTTGGTGGTGGTACGTGGCGGTATTTGTTACGGTAAGGTTGGGTATATATATATATATATATATATATATATATATATATATATATATATATATATATATCGTTGTTTGTTCTTTGTGTGGTGAGATGGGTCATATGGGTAAAGAGTGTTGGTAAATTATTCTTGTTCTCATTGTTGAGTATGATGTTTACGGATTAATGGTGGTTTAACATTTATGTTATATGATGTTAGTGGTATTCTGATGCAAATTTAGAGTTTCTCTTATGTGTTTTGGTTTTTATTTACTCGTATTACTCTAGTTTTGGTTAGTATGACGCAGAGGCGGACCAATGCTTGTTGTGGTTCCTGGGAACCACCTTAGATACCGGAAATCTTCAGAAACATATGCACCGGACCTACCTTAGATATACGCGGGGAACCACCTTGGTTCTTGAAAGATTTGTGCTTTTTGCTTTTTGTTGTTTGACATGGTAAGGGGATTTAGATTTTGTTTGCCGGATAATGGAAAAAGCAGGTTTGACTGTTAAGTTGCATTGTGTTCCCTATGTGTATTTTTATTTATTTATTTATTCTTTTCTTTTCTTACGTAACAACTGGGTATGCATCATATAAATCAGGTTCAAATGTTCAATGGACATATTTACATGCAATAAGCAAGGTTTTTAAACATATAAAACACAAAGCCACTTTAAAGATTCGGTGACCATTTTTGTTAATTTCTCGGTTTTATATTTAATTCTTATTATGGTTATACTTTTTATTTGTCTCTAGTTGTATCTTTTCTGGTTAGGACGTCGTTACTATTAATATTACATGTTATTATTAGATCTTAGTCGACGTCGTCCTACCAAATTGTCAATTCCAAAAGCAAGCACCCTCCCCTTTCCATGAATATGCACTCACGGAATTGGTCAGATTCCTCTTCATATATATAAATAATCCATACATCAATTCTCTTCATCACAAAAACAGCGTTCAACAACTTCTATTCCCTTTAGTACATCTTTAAATTAAATTCCAATGGCTGCATCTAAGACACAACTAGAGTTTCATGATCACTTACCTTTGATTGAGGAAAAGCTAGGCGGAGACGGTCTTATAGGCGAATTATGTAAAGGGTTTGAGCTTTTAATGGACGCGAATAAAGGGGTGATCACATTTGATAGCTTAAAGAATAACGCGTCGTTTTTGGGCCTCCAAGACTTGAGTGATGATGATTTGATGAGCATGCTAAAGGAAGGTGATTATGATGGCGATGGCGCGTTAAATCAAATGGAATTTTGTGTTCTCATGTTTAGATTAAGTCCTGAATTGATGGATCAATCCGAGTTTTTGTTGGAAGAAGCTCTTGAACAAGAGTTTAAGAATTCATATCAGTAGTTGTGTTTTTATTCTTATATGGTTTTTCTAAACCAATCTGAATTTTTTTGTACTTGTTAATCTTTACAGATTGATTGAAGTTCTATATAAATTATGAGTAATATATGCGATTTAATAGTTCGTTTTTATGGTTGAATTGTTTGTAAAAATTTAAGTTTGTTCATCGATTCTAATCAAAGATAATTGTGACAAGATGAATCTGAAACGGTATAGTAACAAGCCGGATTGTGAAGCAATACTAAGTATCAACCTAAAGATTATATATATCTAATTCACACAGATTGATATATGCTCATTTTCTCTCTTAAAATTAATCAATCACTCGTTTTACCATATGTTCCAACATGGGCGGACCCAGAACTTCTAGTCAGAGGGTGCAAATAAAAAAGTTTAGAAGATTTACGAAGTTACCAGGTTCATTTTGGAAAAATCGAGATTTTTGACAAAATTTACGCTATGAATAAAATCCATGGGTTCCCGTGAACCCTCGGGAACCCCCTAGATCCGCCCCTGTGTTCCAACATTTTGTTAGCCATAACTCTAGCCATATTTGTTACGGAAGAAAGGCGAACGTAAAGTTCTTAGAAACCACAAAAAAAAAAAGTTTTACACGATAAGGTGAGACTCCCACCCGACGTGTTCTCTTAGTCATATTTGTTACACAAATTATTCGTCTTCTGAAATATAGTTTGCGTTTATAGTTGTATAACCATTTTTGCAACAAAGGGGTGTTGAAATAAACAAAGTCAAGCTATAAAACCACAAGACGCATTTTACTTTATCGATGATCGTCATTTTTATTGATGACTTAGAATTGAACGAGAAAAAAACTTAAAATAAGAAAATGAATACAGTTGAGTTTTCTGTTTGTTAACAGAATCTAGTGATATCGACTCGTTTACAAGCTGGCACTTTGGAGTTTGTAGCAAGTAGTAGATATTTTGGTTCTTGAAAATTTCCAGCCCATTCACAAACTCATAGTCGCCTAGGCCCACCACTTACATATTCAACACGCTCACTAATTGTTTAGCTAATAGTCTAAAACAGAGTAAAAATAACTACTGTATTTTTAGCAACAATTATTTTCACAACCATTTTTTACTAAATACCAAATTTCAAATTAAAAAAAAAAAAAAAAAAAAAAAAAAAAAATTACAAGACTTGCGGACTATTTGCGATAGGGAATTGATTGGCATACTCAAAAAATTGATTGAGACACTCAATGTACAAACAGTTAAAGCAGTTTATATTTACAGTACAATTGTTTAATGCACTATTTGGAGTATCCAAATCAAATATGGGAGTGTGCAAATCACCTCCTTTTGCGATAATTGATAACAAATTGAATTTGGTTGAGTTACTTAGGGTATAAAGGTTTCACGAGTTGATAGATAAATAAGGTTTTGCTTGAGAGTTGTGCTTGATGATTATTCTATATTAGTATGCATGTTTATAGGGGTGAAAATTCGGGTCGGGTTTGTGTTAGCGGATTCGGGTTGTCAGGTTGGCGGGTCAGAAAACCCCAACCCGATCCTGACTCATTTAAATTATCGGGTCAGCTACGTCAACCCTAACATGTTTACACGTAACCCAAACCTGACCCATTTAACTCGTATATATACATGGGTTGACGGGTTAAATAGGTTACCCGGGTTTCGGGTTGACCCATTTAACCTGTTTTATATACAAAAGTTAGCACATTACACGAGTTAAACGGATTAAATAGGTTAGCGGGTCGACCCGTTTAACCTATTTAACCCGTATAATTAAATATAAATAATTTTAAATTAAGAAAAAAAAATCTTAAATGGGTTGACGGGTCGACACGTTTATTTTATTCACAACAGGAACTTGACCTGTTTAATAAATGGGTTAGATATGTCGACCCAAACCTGACCCAAAATATATTTAGCTCAACCTGAACCTGTTAAGTTTCGTATCGCAGGTCGGGTCAGAAATTGCCACCCACATTACTCGTTTTCGTGAAGTACTAAAAAACGTTAGAAAATATGTACATTAAACTTAAAGACATGTAAATTAAGGTAACATTTGATAACAAAAAGAGTAAATTACATGGTTCGTCCATGTGGTTTGACCAAAATCCCTAATTGAGTCCTTATCTTTTCAATTGCGCCAATTGAGTCCTTATTCTGAAACTATGTAACACTGTTAGTTCTTATCGCTAACTGTCGTTATCCCAAATTGGCAAAGTTAGTCCATTAACCAGACGGTCGTTTGCAATGTTTGCACCGTTAGTCCTTCCAGTTAAAAATTTGGAAAAAAAAATTTGGAAAAATTTTTTTTTCCAAAAAAAATAATTTTAAAAATTTGAAAAAAATTTAAAATTTTTTTTTTCCAAAAAAAATAATAATTTGAAAAAAAAAATCCTAATAAAAAATTTTCTTAAAAAATTCGAAAAAATTTCTAAAAAAAAATTTGACGAAAAAATTTTTTTTTCCGAAAAAAATAATTTGAAAAAAAAATTTCAAATAAAATTTTTTCTTAAAAAATTCGAAAAAATTTCTAAAAAAAAATTTGACGAAAAAAAATTTTTTCCAAAAAAAAATAATTTGAAAAAAAAAATTCTAATAAAATTTTTTCTTAAAAAATTAGAAAAATTTTCTAAAATAAAATTTGACGAAAAAAAATTTTTTCCAAAAAAAAAAAAAAATTGAAAAAAAAAATTCTAATAAAATTTTTTCTTAAAAAATTCGAAAAAATTTCTAAAAAAAAATTGACAATTTGTTTTTCCAAATAAAATAATTTGAAAAAAAAATCTAATAAAATTTTATCTTAAAAAATTCGAAATTTTTTTTTAGAATTGAAAAAAAAATTCGTCAATTTTTTTTTAGAATTTTTTTCTAATTTTTTCAGAAAAAAATTTTATTAGAAATTTTTTTTTCAAATTATTTTTTTTTGGAAAAAAAAAATTTTCGTCAAATTTTGTTTAGAAATTTTTTCGAATTTTTTAAGAAATAATTTTATTATAATTTTTTTTTCAAATTATTTTTTTTTTGAAAAAAAAATTATAATTTTTTTCGAATTTTTCAAATTATTTTTTCTGGAAAAAAAAATTTCCAAATTTTTTTTACTGAATTGACTAACGGTGCAAACATTGCAAACGACCGTTTGGTTAATGGACTAACTTTGCCAATTTGAGATAACGACAGTTAGCGATAAGGACTAACAGTGTTACATAGTTTCAGAATAAGGACTCAGCTGGCGCAATTGAAAGGATAAGGACTCAAATAGAGATTATGGCCAAACCACAGGAACGAACCATGTAATTTACTCTAACAAAAATAGATAGAATACGGACTACCCACACTACATTGTATAATCTTGAACAAAAGATAGTGATGACGTATAGTCCATATTCGGGTCACGAACCCGATTAATGAACATTACTAACGCCCAAGCTCACCACGAGTGGACTATCATAACAATGATTTGGGCTAACATGTTAACGGTTTGGGATCACAAAAGCCCAAGCCCAAATACATTATTTATGGTCTAGATAAGGATCTCCTATTTATTGGATAAAGATCCATAGACCGGATAGGCATTATACGCCGAAGAGTGAGGAACACGAAATCTACAAGGATTTCGTGCCTATATAAAGAATATCATAATTCTCATTAAAGGTACGATTTACAACCCTAACTCTTCTATACAACCCTGAAACCGATTACTTACTCTCACGCCAGAGGATAATCGTGGGAGACAATCCCACGATAAGCCTAACGGTGTTTGTTTGCTTTCTTAGTGCGCAGGTCTCAAGCATTAATATCTGATTGGTACGAGAACAAGAACCCAAATAAGGAACGTCCAACTTTTGTATCAACAAGTGGCACAATCCGTGGGACCCTACACTAAGAACTAGAATGACGAAGCACAAAAACTCAAGCCAGCGGACTTCGCAGTTGAAAAAAAACATGGTGACCCCCAGAGGAGGAAACATCAAGATTCGACCTCTAGGCAGGCCTCTGGAACAACCAGTGCGCCTGGTCACCAAAAATCGGGCCCAACTCTAAGTCTCCCAATGGTAGAATTGACCACGGGGACTACCCAGGTCACTACGGTGGCCCCAAGCGCTGAAGATCTTCAGCGCACTCTCTTCACTACTCCCCATCAAACGGCACCAACTGTGGACAACACTGTGCCGCCAGGCGCGCCTAATCGAGATAGGGACCTAATGTGGAGACAGATATCCTTGCACTGGAAGAGGATGCACCTGATTTAACGCTAAATAATTTTATGTCTCAAAATTACGAAACTTTAACTAACCTCATACAAGAGGAGGCAAG